>CM059437.1:99299865-99732365 GCA_030390025.1 Squalus acanthias
CCTCTCTCTACCCCTCCCTCTCTCTCTCTCTCTCTCTATCCCTCCCCCTCTCTCTATCCCACCCCCTCTCTCTACCCCTCCCTCTCTCTCTCTCTCTCTCTCTACCCCTCCCTCTCTCCCACCCTCCCCCTCTCTCTATCCCTCCCCCTCTCTCTACCCCTCCCCCTCTCTCTACCCCTCCCCCTCTCTCTACCCCTCCCTTTCTCTCTCTCTCTGAGATTTGCCATACAGCAGCACTGTATTAAACACTCTGTATTGAGAGTGCAGCACAGCCTCTGAACAGTGTCGGGGTTGAACCATTATTTTACGACAGGGCAAAGTCTCCTTTTCCTGTTCCATATGCACTGCTCCACCTTGTGATGGAGCCAATACCTCACACCACAAACCAAAAGAAAAACTCACTGCCACCTGGGAAACAAGCGCAACTTCACCCAGAGTAACTCTGGATCCAATAAGAACATAAAAACTAGGAGCAGGAGTAGGCCATTCGGCCCTTTGAGCCTGCTTCCCCATTCAATAACATCATGGCTGAACTTTTACTTCAACTCCACTTTCCCGCCCGATCCCCATATCCCTTGATTCCCCTCAGTATTGCACCAGGAGTGTCAGCCTAGATTTTATGCTCAAAGCTCTGGAATGGGACTTGAACCTACAACCTTCTGACTCAGAAGCTGAGAAAGCTACCCACTGACCCACGGCTAGCAGAGTGAGAGAGAGAGAGAGCGAGTTTGGATTGGGGGCTAAAGGCAGAGTTGAAAAGAAGAGTTTAGAGGAGGAATTTAAAAGCAGGGAGGGAAGTGGCAAGGCAGAGAGAGCCAGGCAGAGTGCAGTAACTGCAGGGGCAGCCACGAATGATGAAGCAAAGGACAGGAAGTATCGCAGTGTTAGAGCAGAGGGCGTGTTGCAAATGCGTGGCCAGAATCAATCGTTCACACAGGATGGATTTGAAAATGAAGAGAGGAAGAAAAAAAAAATCAGATGATGAGAGGGTGGGCTATCCAAAACAACATAAACCAAAGGAATTACATTTTTCAGTGCTGGTGAATTCAAAATCAGCTGACAGATTTCTGGCAGTCATTTCTAGCTGGAAAAGTTTCCAGTGACGACCCGACTGGCTAGAATGACAGATTTACAACTGGCAGCAAGGACTGGGAGATGAGATGGAATGGGCCAAGCTACCTGCAACTGCTCCTTCTGGATGCAGCATCATGACCAATGGTGCAATTGTGCCTCGATCAATGCCTGGTGCCTCCAACATGGAAAATGTACCTGAGGCCTTTTCATTCGCAGTCGAAACAAATGTTGGGGAAGAAATTCGGTACCTTAGCGCCTCCCGTTAGCGCCTCCAGGGGTGCTAATGGGGCACTACCGGCTTAGCAACCGGGCGCGGCGATAGTACCGATGCCCGCTAAATTGAAGTGGAGATTTGCGGCGGCAGTAACCACGAGCGCCACGATCTCCTGCGCCCGGAGATCGTGATGTTATCTGGCTGCCTAGCGCCCCGGCTCAGAAATTCACTCTCGCCCCTGCCTGAGCACCTGCCATTAGCAACGACAGGTAGAGGAGGCAGTTTGCAGTCAGATGAGCGTTGGAGGTGCGCTATATAAAGGAGTCAACATCCGGTTTATTTTTAGTCGACAAAGAATGCTGCCTTGTCAGTTTGACATAGGCAAAAAGGCGTTTTGAGTGATTTCAGTATTTTTCACTTGAAGGAGTCTTCTGCCTCAGAAAAATTACTCACTTTAATTTCAGTAAGATTTTAAAGTGCAACATTTCCATACTTTAATGGGGGCTGTACTGACACTGGATCTCGCCCTCCAGCGTCAACGTCGGAAGCAGACAGAAAGATTGCCAAATGTGGCCAGAGGGAGGAGGGCCAACAGGGCTCTCAACAGGAGGACTTTGCCTCCCAGGGTATTCCGGCAGCATTTCTCCTACATCAATCTCACTGAGGACCAGTGTCTTAGAAGGCTCCGCTTCACCAAGGACATGGTCACAGAGCTCTGCCAGCTCCTGCAGCCAGACCTCGAGTTTCACGTCAGGGGCACCACGGCTCTCTCAGTGGCAGTCAAGGTCACCGTCGCCCTCAATTTCTACACCAGCGGATCCTTCCAGTGTGTGACAGGAGACATATCTAACATATCGCAGTTCACCAGCCATTGCTGCATCCAGCAGGTCACAGATGCTCTCTACAGAAGGAGAAGCGTGCATGTGGCTTTGCCATGATAATGGGATTCCCAATGGCGCAGGACGCCATTGACTGCACCCACGGCACTTTGCGGGCACCGCATCACAATCCAGAGGTATTCCGTAATCGCAAAGGCTACCACTCACTTAATGTTGAGTTGGTGTGCGACCACACACACACGGCGAATCCTCACCGTCCATGCCCGCTATCCTGGCAGCAGCCACGATGCCTTCATCCTGCGCCAGACCGATGTGCCAGCTCTGTTTCAGTCACCACATCAAGCTTGCGGCTGGCTGCTGGGAGACAAGGGCTATCCGATCTCCGCCTGGCTCATGACTCCCCTCCGCAACCCCAACACTCGTTCCCAGCACTCATACAATGAGAGACATGCTGCCACCAGGAACATCATTGAGCAGACCATTGGAGTGCTCAAGCAACGGTTCCGCTGCCTTGACCATTCGGGAGGAGCCCTCCAGTACTCGGCTGAGCGGGTGTCCCTTTTCGGCGTCGTCTGCTACATGCTGCAAAACTTGGCCATCATGAGGGCACTGCCATTGCCACCAGGCATAGCCGCACCACCTCAGGAGGAGGTAGAGGAGGAGGAGGAGGAGGAGGAACAGGAGCACAAACAGCATCGACGGAGGAGGCCGCCACTCAGTTGGCCTTGTGGAAGGGCGGTCCATGACCGCCTCATCAGACTTCGGTTCCAATGAATTCAAGGCCACTTCCCGGTTGCTCAGCACGTCCCCATCATTCCATCAACTTCTCATTCCATACCACAGCCCAAAGCTGAAATGAGACACAGCCCCAAATCTGCAACATTCCAATAATAAATTGATCCAAATTCAGGAACCACATATATACAACAATATTAACTAATCATCCTTGTGCAAACCCTTACATTCCCCTCTTTACAGTGCCTTTCCCTAATCTACCGCTCCTACGTAGTGTCTCCCCAGTGCCTACAGCATGGCTGGTGGAAGGCTGCTGAGTGTCGGTGCCAGAGACTACAGATGGCCTTGCAGGACTCCCTCGACCAGCTCTGGGCCTGGAAGGCCCGGCTGTACACTGTGCCACCTCAGGATGGACGGCGGCAGTCTGGGCTGGCTGGATGACATGCAGTGACAAGGGCAATGGCGGAGTGGCAGTGGTGGGAGCAGGAATGCTGTCATCCTGAGAGAGGACAGCAGGTTTGTGAGAAATGCAGTGACGCGGTGCTTTGCTCCTCCTCCTCTTCTCCTTCCTCATTCTCAGTGGGAGGCTCAGGGACAGGCTGGTCATCTGGTTGCTGATTCTCTGAAAGCATAAAGGCACAAGACTCACGTTAAGGTGAGGGCAGGAAGGGAGCAAGGAATGCAGACATTCTCAGGAAAGTGAGAAAGTTTCGTGGTGTGAGGGGGAATTGAGAGGAGAGGGGATGAACATACCGTTGTTGCCCCCAAGGGGGTCGATGTTGCTGACGGCCACGGCGTCCACCACCTGCTGCCCAATGAGTCGCAGCACTCGCTCCTCAAGGTCTGAGAGCTGCTGGAGCTGCGCATCACCCCCGCCAGTTCTCTGCTGCTCCCTCCTATTGTGAGCCATCTTGGCCTGCAAGAGAACCGAATGTGTGGGAGTCAGAGTCCAGCTATGTGTTTGGGAGATATGCCTGCCGTAGTTGAATAGCTGTGATTGTAGGCAAGGCGTGAGATGTGGATGTGAGTTTGAGTAGGTGCAGATGCTTGGTGGGGGTGTGGTGGTTTGTGCAGTGTGCAGAGGTTCAGATGCTGGTATGTAGGAGCTGTTGAAGCATGTTCTCACCTTGACCACCCGACTGAGGTCGTTGAATTTCTTCCAGCACTGTGTCAGGCTGGGTACAACCACACTACTGGCCGAGACCTCCTGGGCCACTTCCCTCCACATTGCCCTGAACACCTGGGGCAATGCCCTCCTTCGCTCTACTCCCGCGACCAATGCCTCGTCCGAGAAATGACGAGCTCTCTCTCCCTAGGAGTGGGATCAGCCATTACGATCAGGGGATTGAGTTCTTTGCAGGCAGCACAGCACTGCTGATAATGAGGATCTGCACAATGATGCAACCTCTCCTTTAAGAGCTGGAAGGGGCCAGTGTGAAGGATCATTCCCAATTGCATAGGACCTGAAATTAATTATCGCTCTGCTGGTAGTGTCCCTGTAGCGCCCTACTTAGGTCATTAGTGCTTGATTTAGCGCTCCAGTTCTTTCCAGCAGCGCGAACAGCCAATTTAGGAGAAGCTCAGAATCATTAGCGCCTGGCGTTAATTTTTCACGATTTCAAAAATTAGCGCCCCAAACGGGGCGATACTGAATTTCTCCCCCGTTGAATTTAAATGCTCAAACGGACCCTCGCCAGGAGGGCAGGATTGTGTGTGGGGGGGGGCGTGGCACAGTAAAGGTCGCTTTACATCTTAAGTGCATAACGGCGGGCGGAGGACCCCGGTTGTTACCACCGTTCAATGGCCAGGCCTGCGTCTCATTTGGACACTGCCCGCACCAAACCAGCGCTCTGCCAGTGCCAGCTGACAGTCAGAGGGGACTCGCACCTGCAGGCAACGGGAGAGAGCTTTTAATGTGGGCCCCAGGAAGCACATTCCTCTTTTTTTTTTAGACCGCCTCCAGTGGCCCTTTTAAAGACCGCTGGTTAAGCCGCTCAAAGAAGAGCAACAACAATAACTTGTATTTGTACAGCGCCTTTAACGTAGTAAAACGTCCCAAGGCGCTTCACAGGAACGTTATCAAACCAAATTTGACACCGAGCCACATAAGGAGATTTTAGGGAACACTTGGTCAAAGAGGCAGATTTTAAAAAGCATCTTAAGGGAGGGAGGAGAGGTTTAGGGAGGGAATTCCAGAGATTAGGGCATTGGAGGGCAATGTCCACGCATATGCTTAGGAGCGGGGAACTGACAAAATGGTCACATTTTCCCACCACGTCTGCCACTATATGACCCAATTTTGGCCAGTATAGCTGAGGAAAATCAAGCTCATAATGTGACCTCTGTACTGTGACTGCCTACTCTCAACAACATTTAATGGTTTAACTGCATACAAGGAAAGGTGGAAAGGTTCAAAGCTAAGCTTCCCCCCCACCGGCAGCAATTAGTGTGAGACTGAGCTATGCTGACCGGGAGCGTCCCAAATTCAATCCTTAGTCTCTGCTGATCTCAGTGACTTCCTGCTCCTAACTGGTATTTAGTGGGCTCTGCTGGAAACTGGGTGTCAGTATTGGTATATTAATAATACTATCTGGATGGTATCAGTAATGGTATATTAATAATACTATCTGGATGGTATCAGTAATGCTCTTCAGGGTGAACAACCTGCTGAGATTCGTTATCTCGGCTGTCACATGAAGAATGGCCAGTAAGGAACCAGAGGTTTGAGGCTGTGCCCGTATCCATTGATCTACATCCAAAGTCAGCCTGTGGCTGTGGGAGAGGAGGAAAGAAAAGTTGAAAAAGTCAGGGGATTAGAAGCTAGGTTCAATTTACATTATACACAGAGTCTAATTTATTTGTTTTCAACATACACAAACTTGATTTTCAAGTCTCTGAAGCAATATAGGGTAAAGTTAGTGAGGCAGGGCACTGCCAAAAGGGCTCACTAAATTTACCTTGATAATTAATCACAGTTTCTGTTCCCTCAAAGTATAGTTGAAACTCATTTTTTATGATGAACTTCTTTGTTTTTCTCTTTTTTTGGTGTTTGCTCTTCCTTGCTCTTAAATGAACTCAATATGTGCATACCAAGTGTCCTTGCCTTCAGGAGCTAGGGCTGGCCTGGAGTCTCCAGGAATTGAAGATTAAACACCAACACACTGCTGCGGACAACACCTGGGAGAAAGATCGCAGGGGCCGGAAGCGTTCTGCTCGCTTCCATTTTCTTTTGTTTATTAGTTATCAAAATATTGGAGATGGGAACAAGGCTGGCAGCACATGAAAGTGAATAAGTCACCCGGTCCAGATGGGACGCATCCTCAGTTGCTGAGCGAAGTAAGGGTCGAAATTGCGGAGTTGTCGGCCACAATCTTCCAATCCTCCTGGGGTCCAGGGTCGTGGTGCAGGGGACGGGTGCTTGGGGACGGGGTTCGGGTTCTGGGTTTGTGAGTGTAAATCCTCATTTAGCCACTTTTTATATTGCAACATTAATATTTTGTGCCATTCCCTGGATTCCATCCTGCTTTAAATAAAAGAAATTGAGACTTTATATTAGTTGATCTTTTGTGGTATTGCTTATAGAGAAAAATATTGATTTGGATACTTTAGTACATTTATTCTTTAGTTTTACATACAGGACATTCACTGACTCTCTTCATAATGTTGCTGTTATATAGAATATTATTCTTTGCCAAAAAAAATCTGTTCAGGTCTTCCTCCGTCTTCGACCTGAGGCGTTGACTCTGTTTCTCTCTCCACGGATGCTGCCTGGCCTGCTGAGCATTTCCAGCGTTTTCTGTTGTTACCCTGGGTTACTAAGTCACTCCTTCTGATCTCTGCTCGGTGATTCTGTGTAATGAAGGGACATCAGTGCAGGATTAAGCGGTCAGTCATTGTTCGGTTGCTCCGGAGGTTCGCGGATTGAGTGGCCGGAAGAATGGACGTTTCCCCGGATGCGCTCTCTCTCCCCCCGGGCCTCGGGGATGTGTTCCCGCAGGCCGGGCTCCGGCTCCAGCAAAACCAGCTTCCAGGTCGCGGCCGACATCTGCGCATGGGCAGAACGCCTCCGGTTCGTTGGCAGCTGTCGCGTCCTTCAAACATGTTGATACATGAAGAGGGAGGCAGAGGACCGGAGGGGAAATAAATTATAAGGAGCTTTTGTAAAGACTTGATCTGTAAATGTCAACTGCTCTATTGTCACGTGTACAAGCTAGTAGAGTGCGATGGTGAACGTGCCTTTACATTCCAGCTAGTTAGATTCCACAGATTTAAAATATTTACGAACGTCAGCACAGTGGCCCATCACAAATTGAGATTTAAACAGGGTAGATGCTGGGAGGATGTTTCGCCTGGCTGGGGAGTCTAGAACTAGGGCGGCGGGGGGGGGAAGATAGTCTCAGAATAAGGGGTCGGGTATTTAGGACGGAGATGAGAAATTTCTTCACTCAGAGGGTTGTGAATGTGGAATTCTCTACCCCAGAGGACGGTGGAGGCTCAGCCCTCGAGTATATTCAAGACAAGAGATCGGTAAGAGTTTTGGATATTAAGGAAATCAAGGGATGTGGGTGTAGTGCAGGAAGGTGGAGTTGAGTTAGATCATTGAATGACGGAGCAGGCTTGAATGGGCAAATGGCCTACTCTAGCTCATTTCTTATATTAAAAATATACAACACATTTAAGATTTCCAGTAGCTGCAGTATTTTGCTTTTGTACATTTAACATCTTGGCTTATAAGGCCCATTCTGCCCAAACACACCCCTTAATCTTCTGATGAAAGGTCATCGACCTGAAACGTTAACTGTTTCTCTTTCCACAGATGGGGCCTGGCCTGCTGAATGTTGCAGCATTTTCTGTTTTTAACCTCAATCGTGGTTGCCTGTAATCTCACCAAAGCTTCGCGCACAGGCTCAATGTTCAATTGCCACAGTCTACATTGCTAAAACTGCACAACACAAGTCTCAGAATTCCCCTCCCAAACATAACTCTGGCATATCAATTGCTGTAGAGTTAATCAAACAAGGTCTTCATTATTTAGCTGAAGTAAACCAGTAGGTTAAGACTACTGTACCTACTATATTTGGTCTTCGTTATCCTTTGAATCTAAATCAATCTTCACATACTATTTAACAACGGGGGGGGGGGGGGGGGAGAAGAGAGAGAAAGAGAGGAAAAGACAATAAAAGGCATTGCTCCCAAGAATTTGATACCATAGAAATCTTGTTGGCATCAACCCTTTTGTATGTATCTAAGGTTTTATTTTAGAAGCACACTAGTTATTTTGAAACAGAAATAGGAAGCTCCGAATGTGGGCACATTTCCAAAACTACCAAATACTGAATATCCTTCACGTCGGTCAAGATAATGGCAAGGATCCGTAAACAAAATACTTTCTTTTTACGCGGATCTGTGGAATTGACACTATGACTTAGAGGAATTAAACTGTGATACACTGAAGTATAAAACCTGGGCGTGACTTTGTGATGTCCTATTCAAATGCCAAATAAAGATACACCTACTAGTGGAGAATGAAGCTCACGAATCTCAAGCTAAAATAGGAGCCAACATCGTAAATGCCCTAAAAATGTTGGAGTCCATAGATTCAATGGCTCAGGCATGAATTAGTGCGAAAGATTTAAATTCCAGGAGGTAAACGTTCCCCAGTTACAGAGCAGAGAGGGAAGCGTGCCTCTCGAAACAGCAATGGTGATGAAGTCAGAGACAACACCTCAACATTTCTCCTCCCTCTCCCCTTTTCCCCAGTTGGATACTGGATGAATGAGGAAAATGTCTATCATTTTAATACTTACCACAGCAATATTAGCGAAACTGGAAAGTGTAACCAGTTCACATTGAATATTCAACCGTATTTTTAATCTCTTCAGTGTTGTTCCGTCGGGATATACACACACAACAAACGGGATCCTGCTTTGTATCCTCCAGAATGCACGTCATCACTTTTCTCATCTTTAAAAACTCTACACCACTAGTTTCCATTAATACAATATGATTTATTAATAGTCTGCTGCAAGAGGCCTGTGTCTTGCAGCAACGTATTTGTTGACAATTCTAAACTTAAATATACAGTTACAAACAATTCGGTATCTTCAGTAGTGCAACTTGCGCCAGCATGAAATGGCAAAACTTCCTTGCTATTCTGATAAAGTTGACAAAACTATTTATAGTCAAAACAAAGTATTGATATCATAGTTGAGACTATACACATTTGTACAGTACAAGTCTGACTAACTGAAGTAATATCTACGCTCTGTTAAATACTTAACAGCGTTGAACTGCGTGAACAGCACGTGAGGAAACCACACATGGTGCAGTTGTCTTCAGAGGCTCCCTTCTTACATTTCACAGCCCGACTAAGCAATCGGCTTCACCAGCATGAGTAAAACGTGCAACCAACGTATTGTGAATCGGAAGAACACAAGAGTACGAGATGTACATTTCTTACTTGAATTATTAGCTTTGATATTTTATGACCGACGGGTGGCGGTGTTTAAACTTCCCACACCAGCCACAACTTACATGCACTCGAGATTACAGTCATCCGGAATATTCGATTAAGCTTCACAAATTAGTTTTTATTTAAAAACTGCTCTCCACTATGTTTAAGATGTCATCTAAACAATAGTAAGTGTTGCATAAAATTGCATGGTCGAAAATGAGTAAGCAATACTAGATGAGTGATTAAATATGATGGAGCTGTTAAAGTGGTTCTCAGAATTTTAATATAAAATCACCAGATAATTTAAGATTGTGCCATGAAACACTGAAATACAGAACATACATTTTGCAGTTACCCAGAAATTACACATTGTGGAGAAAGAAAGCATATCAACATATTCAAAACAGCTCTGTATAAAGTAATTAAATCCCCCCCATAAATTTTCAATTATACCGCCTTTTTTTTTTAAATAGGCCAGGATTTTTGCAATTTTTTGTATCATATTTACATCCTGCTCATAGGATATGCATGATAATCAAACCCTGAATGAATGCTTGTTCTCTTTTAAGACTGCAGGGTTTACAAACCCAGCCCAGAGTTAGGAAAATTTTACAGGGTCCAATAAGCTTGTATTTAAAGTGAAACATTCTCGGTACGTACAGTAAGTAACGTAGCCCTCAGCATGTCTCCAGAACCAGTGCACTCGCATTTGTAACAAAGAAGTTACAAAATGTCCTCACTTATGCTACAAAACAGGACATAGGAAATGAAAAGTGAAATTAATTCAAAGGTGAAGCGTTTGACTGGTGTGCACATGCACACATTGCTTTCCATTACTTGAACAGTAGAAATGGAAGTGGAGAATTATAGCAGCTAATGTCAGTAAAGAACAAAGTGCTAACATGAAGAGTCTCAGGAGGGGAAAGAAAAAAAAAAGTAAAACGTCCAAACTTCTTGGCCTTCAACTGTCGCCCGTTTGTTAATCAGAACTTGTCTCTGATTTAATTACAGGTAATCCCAGATTCACTACTTTCACCGATACTTCACTAATCAAGGAATCTCTTTGGAACATGACCCTGAATTCCTGAAAATAGTGAAGGTCACACGGTGGTGCACTTCCTGTAATTTAGTTTTCAAGTAAGGTTAGCAGTCAAGTATGTGCAGTCCAGCAGTCACTATGTGTTGCTCATGTGACTCATGCTCTGAGGGTGGAGCTGCTGCCACATCTGTTGCTGCTGCAGCGCCAGCTGTTGTGACTGGTCCGACGTTGACAGAATGTTCATCAATGGAGACACACAGTTCTGAGGAATGATCAAACCTGTTAAAACAAAATTAGAAAATGTAGATTAAACACAATTAAAAGTACATCGGTGCGATCACAGCCTTCATTTTCTGAGAGTAAAAAGTAGCATTCTGATCAGATTTCAGGGTCACACCAAACCCAAGTGACAATATCGACCAGTTTTGCACCCAAGTTACCAACCAATGAATCAAAACACATTCAAACATTAAAACGTGTGGATAGAAGATACAAAATTACGCAGGGCAATCTCTCGCGGCCGTCTGCTTCAGTCACATGGGATTTTATCAGTAGCCTGTAATCAGCCACAGTCCCAATCACAGAAATAAGACCCCATCCTTGTCGGTCACACTGGTCAGTGAGGAGGGATCTTTCTTTCCAGGATAGAGAAAGGATAAACAATGTGAGTGATTGATTCCGAGCGTTAATGAGGAATTTGACGCATTCTTGGGTCTGATCTCCGACTTCCTGAAACCTACAAAACGTTTGCCTCTCCAAACCTTGGTACTGCAGGTATGAAGCTGGGCTCAGCCAAAGGAAAACCTCTGGAATTGCTCCCCCAAAGTGGAGTAGCCTCTGAACACAATCTTCTGAACTAAAGCATCACTGATCTGCAACTAGGAGCAGGAAGAAGCTAACTCTTACCGAGAAGTCAAGCTCTGGCATTAATGGGTGGCAAACAATGTACTTGGATCCTTTGAGAGTTTTTGTAAGGCTGTACTAGAACAGGGTGCTCAAATCTGGCTGAGAAAGGACTGTACTAAATAAGTTTGTTCTTGTGAAAGTTTCGGTCTCTGGCCTACACATCAAATGTAATTGACTGGGTCAAGTTCTTCAAAAGATGTGATAAGGCTCTATAGAAATCCAATTACAGCTTGTATCAAATTGTCTTCCTACCTTAATTGAAACAAGTTTTCCACCAGCCTGCGTCAAATACCTTTTTGCCAAAGAGTAAATCTGCCACAAAGCCCTTGCCTCACTGATCAGTGCTGTGATATGTGAGCATGTCAGTTTAGGCAGACTCTGAAGAATGGGCTTGCTTGCCATGCGAAGAACTCTGATAGAGCACGGCTGCCCCTCAAACTGAAGGCAGTGCCTGCAAACTAGGTTGCAAGTGTCCCAATCTGACAGTAAGCTGACCATTAGTAATGCAAGCTTGTGGCACATCTTGTGCATGTAGATTTATCCTCTAGTGGGCAATAAATGATGAAAAACCTGGTACGGTAATTTCCCAATGAAACTGTGCCTGGCTATTAGATACAGAGGAGGTTTCGGTACCTTTACTAGTTTAAAAATCGCATCTGAACCAATACTTCAAATTCTAGAAAATAAACTGCACTAAAAATCACATCTGTTTTTGGATGATCAGGTTACAACGTAAATAGTGACTGCTTGGTTCTGATCTTATGATTTCTTCAAGAGTCTTGGAACGTTCTACTTTGCAGACATTCGAGTCATAGAATAATACAGCACAGGAGGAGACGAGTCGGCCCATCATGCTGGTACTGGCTCTTTGAAAGGGCTGTCCAATTAGTCCTATTCCCCAGCCAATTTTCCCCTGAAGTATTTATCCAATTCCCTTTTGAAAGTTACTATTGAATCTACTTCCACCGCTCTTTCAGGCAGTGCATTCCAGATCAAAACTCGAAATTATGCCCTGTACAGGAAACTTTCGTTTATCCGGCATCGACGGGACCGGCGTGGTGCCGGTTTATCGAAAGTACCGGATAACGGAGAGTTATATCTACCGAGGCTATTTTTAACAAAGAGACTCCAGGCAGCGCAGGAGAATCAACTCCTGCTACTGCAGTGTTTCGGACTTCCGACAGTGCCAGGAGGCCGAGTAGTGGCACTTTTGAAAAGTACCCCTACTGACTAAATCGGCGTTCTCGGACTCGGGATCGGCAACATTGCCGGTTATTTGAGAAGAGTTTTCGGAGTGCTCGGCGTTCGCGGAGACTCGACTGCGACTCGGCAACATTGCCGGTTATTTGAGAGGAGTTTTCTGAGGATGATTTTTGCCGGTTAAGCGAGAATTCCGGATATTTGGGTGCCGGATAAACGAAAGTTTCCTGTACATCCAAGTCATATCTATTTATCTATATCAAACAGACCTAATACTGACCCCTGGGGGACACCACTGTATATTTCCCTCCAGTCTGAAAAACAACCGTTCACCACTACACTCTGCTTTCTGTCCCTCAGCCAATTTCGTATCCACCGAGCCACTGTCCCGTTAATCCAATGGGCTTCAATTTTGTTAACAATATTATATGGTACTTCAGCAAAAGCCTTTTGAAAGTCCATACACACAACCGCACTACCCTCATCAACCCTCTCCGTTACTTCAAAGAACTCGATCAAGTTAGTCAAACACAATTTGCCCTTAACTAATCAGTGCTGACTTTCATTTATTTACCCATACTTTTCCAAATCCCAATTAATTTTGTCCTGGATTAATGTCTCCAGGGAGCTCTGGCTTTGGTTGCCCTACCTTTCCTGCTCGTGGGAATGTACCCGAACCATGTCCTCTTTAAAGGCAGCCCATTGTTCGATTACAGTTTTCCCTGCCAATCTTTGATTCTAATTTACCCGGGCCAGATCCATTCTCAACCCACTGAAATTGGCTTTCCTCCAATTAAGTATTTTTACTCTAGATTGCTCCCTGTCCTTTTCCATAGCTAGTCTAAGGAGGATTGGAAGATTGTGGCCAGAGCCTCCGCAATTTCCACCCTTACTTACTTCCTTCAGCAACCTAGGATGCATTTCATTCGGACCGGGTGACTTTTCTTTCAGCGCTGCCAAACTTCTTAGTACCTCCTGTATCTCTTTTTATCCTATCCAATTTCTTGACGAACTCATCCTTTACTGTGACATTGACAGCATCCTCCTCTTTAATGAAGACAGGTGTAAAGTACTCTTTTAGTACCTCAGCCATACCCTCGGTCTCCACAAGATGATCTCCTTTTTGGTCCCTAATCGACCCCACCCTTCCTTTGACTTTTACGATTCATATCTTTATAAAAGACTCTCCCTTTTATGTTACCTGCGAATCTATTCTCATACACTCTCTTTGCCCCTCTTATTTCCCTTTTCAGTTCTCTGTACTTTCTGCATTCAGCTTGGTTCTCTATTGAATTATAAACCTGACATTTGAAACACTGTACAATATGGGGTACAGTAGCATAGTGGACCAGTAATCCAGAGGCCTGGACTAATGATCCGGAGACATGAGTTCAAATCCCACCACGGCTGCTGGGGAATTTAAATTCAGCTAATTAAATAAATCTGGAATACAAAGCTAGTATCAGTAATGGTGACCGTGAAACTACCAAATTGTCGTAAAACCCTATCTGGTTCACTAATGAAGGAAATCTGCCGTCCTTACCTGGTCTGGCCTATGTGACTCCAGACCCACAGCAACGTGGTTGATTTTTAACTGCCCTCTGAAATGGCCGAACAAGCCACTCAGTTGTATAAGGTGGCTCACCACCACCTTCTCATGGGCAATAAATGCTGGCTTTGCCAGCAATGCCCACATCTCGTGAATGAATAAAAAAAACCAATTCTACAGCTGCAGGATATCTAGATTGTGCTACTTAGACTGGCAATGGTTTATGTTCCTTATATTACACAACATGTACTTTTTTCACTGGAATACTCAGTACTGCTCAGGCACAAATGGCCCAGTGATATTTCCTACGTAGGACCCAAGTAAACACTGCACTACACAGGAGCTAATAACAAAAGCGCTACATACAAAGGAGTTAATTGGGAGAGTAGACCAAGAGTGTTGCTCTCCTCAATTTAGCTTCAAGCTGTACCAGTCTCCATTAACGGAGAGCAAAGTATGTTCAAAGTGAAAACGCACGCACAGAGCAGCCATGATAAATTGTCCACTGTGCAACTTGTGACTTTGTAAAACGTACAAGGACGGAAGTGCCGCTGTGACAATTGCACTGTGTATTTGTGATTCTACAAATCAAAGAGGGCAGCACTTTCCTGGCAGACAGGTGAGAGTCGCCAAGACCCACAGAAAATAACGGGTCTCCCCGGCTGCCAAAGAATGATCAATTTTATCTTCATCTGGCCGCTGGCTATGGGGCCCAGCAGTCAAAGAACACAATAAGAACAGCTAAAGATTACTAGCGACTTAATACATAAAAGGTTAAAGTGATTCTCCACTCCTCCAAGGGTTGAAAACACGAAAATAAAATCCAAAATGGAACTTGTGATGGGAACATGGATAAAAGAACAAACAGTCCTAATTTTACAAACCCAAGTTATTTACAGGAAAGTGGGATGCCATGTGTGGTTATCATTCTACAAGAACCCCCCCACAGGCACAAATGTGGTACCCACAC
Source organism: Squalus acanthias (assembly GCA_030390025.1). Lineage (NCBI taxonomy): Eukaryota > Metazoa > Chordata > Chondrichthyes > Squaliformes > Squalidae > Squalus > Squalus acanthias. Next base: position 99,314,846 of record CM059437.1, read on the forward strand.
CAATAATGATTAATTAGCTGACAATAATTGATTTATTGCATTTTTTGACAGGCAAATTACAAGCCAGCCTCACTATAAAGCAAATTGCAATGTTTCCGCTTTCTGTAGAATGCTAATCCATTGCACGCACTCACCTACAATCCTTTGCCCATCTTCTGTTTTTAATCGCACAATCTGCATTTTTACATTTGTTCCACTCACTGAGGCCAAGACTCCTTCCACTTTTGTCCAGACACTAAGAACTGAACCACAGAGGACGTGATACGTACGGCACCGCAGCCCAACTTCGCAAACCATTCCAAGGCTTACTTTCTTGCAGTTTCCACGCCTATTAACATAAAACAATGAGTTACAAAAGGAGCAGTTTCACTCTTCAAAGACACCTCGGGATCTGAAGTGCACTAGGACTTGTCCGCAGTTGATGGCGTTGGTCCACCATCATGAAGCCTGTATCCAGAGGAATGAGGCAGACATCTTTTCCCCACTCACAACTTCTTTCCACGTTAACACAGAATTAATGACATTGCTAATGAATTTTTATAGCTGAATTAAAATGGCTGACACATAGCTACAGCTTTGGCTCCAACACATGCAGCCAAGGTCCAAACCCCCACATCTACTAAACCTATGGGTAACTACTAGATGGACCACGGTGCAATTATAGAAAGCCGTTAACGGAGGCTCTGGCTGGGAAAGATACTGCGTGGAAGTGGGAAAGCCAGGAAAAGAACAACATTTCTTAAACAAGTGAAAATCTGTAACAGAGACAACACACTGCACCATTCAATCAAAATCAAATCCAAGAGAAACAATGTTTGGAGAGGAAAAAACACCCCTTTGTTGGTGCATTGCAGTTTCTTCACAACATTAACACAGCCCACTGACCCTGCTCTGGCACTTACTGTAGTTAGATGTGGTTGGCTATCTTTTTAATCACAATTCCCCATATCCTCTAACACTCTTACTTCCCAAGTATCTATCCTTCTTTAAGGCACCTCAATTGATTCTGCTTCTGGGGCAGTGCCTTCCACATTCTCGCACCCTCTGCATGAAGACCATTTGTGTTGGAGTAAAAAATCCACAAGTCAAAGACAATATAGGACTCATGTAACATCAATCTTTCATACAAGTCAAGGAACCACTGCAAGATGACCAATGATGCTTTGCACCATCACGTGGACATGATTTTGCAAAGATGCTCATTTTCACTGCAGTTACAATTCAAACTCCCAAGGGTTTTTTTTTTATTGGAAATGACTAACTACTTCCTTCTCCAATGAAATTGAACAAACTGGAAACCAACTTCCATCCCTCTCCAAATGCCTAACCCAGACCACTGACTGGGATGCAGCTCGAGATGGTTGTTCTCTAATTTTCTCTACCCGCAATAAAACGTCTAGCATGAGCTTGCTAGTTCCCATGCATCAACACATTGCTGGAGCTCCACATCACCACTGTGCTGTCTCCTGCCTCCTCCCAGATTAATACCAATTTTATGTTCCCTATTGGCACAATGCTTCCTCCTGTAGTTTTGTGAAAGTTCTACAGTCCCAACAGCCAGTCTTCCTGGTATGTCACTGCCACTGTAAACAGAAAACTTGCATTTGGTCACTTTGAAAGGGGTACACTCGCATAGTACAACTTTCATTCCAACTCCGAGCCATCTAGCAAACAACCAAGAGTAACAGAACTAGTCCATGGAGAGTAACAAGCTCGAATTACTGGTGATTTAAACTTGAGTTGTCTATGCAGTGACAGCACATCATCACCCTTAGAGAACTTAAGCATCCACCCAACAACTATTGTCCATTACTTAATTGATGTACAAATATCTTCAGACATCGGCGCTTGTCTCGGTATGTTGAGAAGTCTGAGAGAGAACAAGTTAACTGGCAGTGCTGCTACATCTCTTCAGACACTGAAGGACAGAGGTCCTGAAACTCATCAGCTGTCCCACAAAATTGTTCAAGGAAAAGAACCCTCTGATTTAAAAAAAAAAGTACTAAACTAGTCACAAAAATGTGGTTTGGAAGACAAGACTGCACATATACAAAGCCATCTCTCCATTATAAGGTACAACACATGTATTTATATAGCACCTTGAACAGAAAAACACCGCAAAGCGCTTCAGAGAAGTGTAATTAAAAAAAGACATGAGCCAAAGAAGGAGATATCAGGAGGGTGACCAAAGAGGTGGGTTTTAAGCAGGGTCTTAAAGGAGGTGAAAGGGTTTAAGGAGGGAGTTCCAGAGTATGGGGCCCAAGCAGCTAAAGACATGGCCACTAATGGTGGAGCGTAGGCCGAGAAAATACACAACAGATCAGAGTCAGAGGAATGGCGAGTTCCGGGTTGTTTGGGGAGGGGGAGAGAGAGGAGGGGCTGGAGAATGGCTTTGCTATTCCCAGTATTTAACTGGAGGAAACTGCAGCTCTTCCAAGTCTACGTTGGACAAACAGGCTGACAACACAGAGGCAGCAGAGTGATAGAGCTGGGTATCATCAGCGTACACGTTCCAAGCTGAAGTCGCCAAGGGGTGTATGTAGATGAGGAAGATGAAGGGAGCAGGGTTAGATCGTTGAAGGACTCTGCAGGTAAGTGTACAGGGGCAGGAAGAGAAGCCAATGCTGGAGATGCTCTGGCTACGATCGGATAGTTAAGAGAGTTAAGATAGTTATGCCATGGCAGTCCCTCCGAGCTGGACAACAGAGGAGAGGTGTGGGGGGGAGGATGGTGTGGTTAACCATGTCAAAAGCTGCAGAGAAGTTGAGATGGACAAGGAAGGATATTACATAACTGAGAATTTCGGGTGAGACTTTGGTTCAGACCTTTACACTGCTGTGACGGGCACAAATCTGATTGGAAAGATTCAAACATGGCGTTGCGGGAAAGGTGGGCACAGATTTGGGAGATGACTATACGTTCAAGGACTTTGGATACGAGGGGGAAGTTGGAGATGGGGCGGTAGTTTGCAAGGATAGATAGAGGGATTGAGGGGGGATTGGAGGTAGCATTGACACAATTAGAGGAAAATAGTACAACTTTGAGACATTTTAACCATTTTATTTTATGTCCATACTAACCAATATGCATGAGTACAAGTGTCTGCAGATGACTTGTACTGTTCTACCCAATGTGACTCTGCTTCCCCAGAGGATACCTGTGAAGATAGTTACAAAAAGGTTAAAAGTTACATCAGAAACACTTCTCAACTAAAAAGTTTGCCCCCTTGCCAGCTCCAGTTGAAGTCAGCTACAATGGCATACATCAAGTTCAAATAAAAACACTACTAATGCAGCAGTGCTTCACCTATTCCAGGTCCTGCAATGAAGAAACAAGGTCATTCAGGATGTAGACATATTATCTCCAAAATGGGCTCAGTTCAATGTTCTAACACAAGCAAGGCCACTTATTGCTTAATGCACATTTAATTAGCTCATTTTAGTCAATGTTCTTTTACCTTTTTATATTTCTTTTTTAGGTCAATATAATTCTCTAGTTTGAGCTGTTTGCCAGTGTTTGGTCTGTACATCATAAACAGTCTCTTCTTGCTGTTAACTTCCTTGACCAGAATTGCTGTCTTTTTATTATTCCTTATCTGGAACAAAGAGAATTAAACGTGCTGTTATTCACAGTTGAAGATAAGCTGGCTATTTCACAGTACGCCATTGTAACCATTTTGTGGCACAACATACAAAACCAATAAATTAAATTCCCAGAGACTGCCTTTTAACCACATTTGTTAATGTGGGTTTTGGAGATGGGATTTCTGCAGTTCATGCCACCCCCAGGAGTTAACATAACGAGGAATATGGGGGGAGGGATGAGAGATGTGTGACGCACTGTCTAATGGATAGTGTGACCCTTGATGGGCCTCCCAGTTTCAATGTGTGTAAATGCAAATACAGAAGATATACACAAATGCAATAATTTTCAATGGTTTTTACATAAATTCTGTATTCATTGCACCTTCTGAAAACTTGCAGGAAAAAGTGAGCACCATTTTTCAGAAACAAATGAAGTACTTTGAATCCTCAATGGCTTGACGGTTGGATAAAGGACATTAATGTCACAAATTAATGTAATCTCTTCATTTCCAGAGTAACATCATTCCTGCCCAGTGGGGAAGTTCTGCATTTGTGGGTAGAATGGAACAGCATCAGTTCCTGAGCCACACTTCCTTTGTTTATTGTGGAAACGGGCAGAGCAACCCGATAAACACAGCCTCTACTTGGTTAAATTGTATTCCTTTTGTGAAGTAGGTTTGGCAGCAGAAATTCACTGCATGTTCAAAACAGGCCAGGCAGGTGACGGAGTCACTCAGCCCAGGTGATGAATTTAGCAACTCACCAGCAACCACTAAATGAATCTAATCTAACACCTAATCATTTACCTCCTCTTTAACAAGTCATGAGAACTGATCTTTAAGATTAAAAAATGCAGAATTAAAAAAAACTTGTGGGCCATTTTAAGTTTTTAGCAGCTGCTGTAGACTGATGGCACTCAGCTTTCAGCAGTTTTGTGGAATTCACAAAGTTCCCAATCTGTTTTTTTAAAAAAAATACTGATTTTCACCTGGAATAAACACTTGTGAAACCACCTAATTGTGTATTTTTTTAAAAATGCAGCTTTGACCTCTTTCAGCTGTACAGGGTGCATGGCCTGCAACGTTCTGTCTCCAGTACATCTCAACCAACCCTTCCCCCCATTTATCTTCAGATTGATGTTTTTCCCAAAATAAACTTAAATTCCAGGAATGTTAAATGCAGAGTCATGCAATGACCCACGCTAGTAGGCGCACTGCCGGTCAACATTCACATCAACAAACAATAACCATCCTTGGTCCAGCTGCTTTCTGTGCCAGGCGATTTTTATAAACCCCAGAAACACCAATGCTTTCATATGACTAAGTGCTGGCGAATTAAACCTCTGACTCCAGAACCCAAAGGCCAATTCTGAAGGGGATTTACATGGATAAAAACTGGTTCTTTCTGGGCCCATGCAGTCCTGACGTATCCAGGGGAGCTGGGTTTAGTTAACGCTGTGTTACTTCACGGGCACCAGTGGTCTCTTGGAGCTTGCTTCAATGTTTAAGCGAGTCGAGGAGGAATTTCCTCCGAGTTTTTCCTCGAGTTGGCTACAGCTTTTGCATCTCCCCAACAGTCAGCATTACAAGTGTTTGGTGATGGAGGATGCACCACCCACCAGTGAGCATCGATGAAAGCCCTGGTCTTTTCTCACTCTTCTAGTTCTACGTAGCAAGTCTGAATAATTCCAATGCACCTTAAGATCAATTAAGACAGTCTGCTGCAATTTAAAGAATATTCAAGACAGATAGGATGCACATAGTAGCTCACAGCTCTTGCATTAGACTCCAATCCAGGGATCTCAGTTGAAGTTCCTGCTTTGAGCTCAATGGCCAAGATTCAATGTTCTTGTTACAGATGCAGCACTCCATAATACAGAATTTAATCGGAAGAAAAACTCAGTTTCAGTCAACATTATTTTGAAAAATCTGCACTAGATCGTCTCCCAGCTAAAGGAGATAGCGAGCAAAGCAGCAAATACTGTACAGCTCTTCGTGGGGGTTTAAACTAATTTGTCAGGGGGATGGGAAAAAGGGCTGTAGTCCACGAGCCAGTGGTGAGTGTAGGGAGGTACTGAGGAGGGTATCAAGGTCGCAGGAATGTACCGGCAGACAGGAAGATGGCTTGAAGTGTGTCTACTTCAATGCAAGGAGCATCCAGAATAAGGTGGGAGAACTTGGAGCGTGGATTGGTACTTGGGACTACGATGTGGTGGCCATTACGGAGACATGGTTAGAACAGGGACAGGAATGGTTGTTGGAAGTTCCGGGGTATAGATGTTTCAGTAAGAGTAGGGAAGGTGGTAAGAAAGGTGGAGGAGTAGCATTGTTAATCAAGGATAGTTTAACAGCGGCAGAAAGGCAGTTCGAGGGGGATCTGCCGTCTGAGGTAATATGGGCTGAAGTTAGAAACAGGAAAGGAGCGGCCACGTTGTTAGGAGTTTTCTACAGGCCCCCAAATAGTGATAGAGATGTGGAGGAAGAAATTGCAAAGCAGATTATGAAAAGATGTGGAGGTCACAAAGTAGTTGTCATGGGTGACTTCAACTTTCCAAATATTGATTGGAACCTTTATAGGTCAAACAGTTCGGATGGGATAGTTTTTGCACAGTGTGTGCAGGAGGGTTTCCTGACACAATATGTGGATAGGCCGACAAGAGCTGGGGCCACGTTGGATTTGGTACTGGGTAATGAACCGGGCCAAGAGTTTGATTTGTATGTGGGAGAGTACTTTGGAGATAGTGACCACAATTCGGTAACTTTCACTATTGCAATGGAGAGGGATAGGGCCATACGGCAGGGCAGGGTTTATAATTGGGGGAGGGGTAATTATGATGCGATTAGGCAAGAATTAGGGAGTATAAGATGGGAACAGAAACTATCAGGGAAAGGCACAAACGAAAAGTGGAGCTTTTTCATGGAGCAATTACTGCGTGTCCTTGATAGGTATGTCCCTGTCAGGCAGGGAGGAAATGGCCGAGTGAGAGAACCACGGTTCACAAAAGAGGTTGAATGTCTAGTCAAGAGGAAAAAGGAAGCGTATGTAAGGATGAGAAAACAAGGTTCAGTTGGGTCGATTGAGGGGTACAAGGTAGCAAGGAATGAGCTAAAAAAAGAGCTTAGGAGAGCTACGAGGGGGCATGAGAAGTCCTTGGCGGGTCGGATCAAGAAAAACCCCAAGGCTTTTTACTCTTATGTGAGAAATAAAAGAATGACCAGGGTGAGGGTAGGGCCGGTCAAGGACAGTAGTGGGAACTTGTGCATGGAGTCAGAAGAGATAGGAGAGGTGATGAATGAATACTTTTCGTCAGTGTTCACCGAGGAGAGGGGCCATGTTCTTGAGGATGAGAGTGTGATAAAGGTGGATAGGCTGGAGGTGGTAGATGTTCTGAGGGAAGATGTTTTAGCAATTTTGAAGAACCTGAGGGTCGATAAGTCCCCTGGGCCAGATGGGATATATCCTAGGATTCTTTGGGAGGCAAGGGAGGAGATTGCAGAGCCTCTGGCTTTGATCTTTGGGTCCTCACTGTCCACGGGAATGGTGCCAGAGGACTGGAGAGTGGCGAATGTTGTTCCTCTCTTCAAGAAAGGAAATAGGAATGACCCTGGTAATTATAGGCCGGTTAGTCTTACTTCGGTGGTTGGTAAGATAATGGAAAAGGTCCTGAGGGATAGGATTTATGACCATTTGGAAAGGGGCAACTTAATCAGGGATAGTCAACACGGATTCGTGAAGGGTAAGTCTTGCCTAACAAATTTGATTGAATTCTTTGAGGAGGTAACTAAGTGTGTAGATGAAGGTAGAGCAGTTGATGTCGTATACATGGATTTTAGTAAGGCGTTTGATAAGGTTCCCCATGGTCGTCTCATGAAGAAAGTAAGGAGTTGTGGGATAGAGGGAAATTTGGCCGATTGGATAAGTAACTGGCTATCTCATAGAAGGCAGAGGGTGGTGGTGGATGGAACATTTTCGGACTGGAGACCAGTTACCAGCGGTGTGCCACAGGGGTCGGTGCTGGGTCCTCTGCTGTTTGTGATTTTTATCAATGACTTGGAGGAGGGGACTGAAGGGTGGATCAGTAAATTTGCTGATGACACCAAGATTGGTGGAGCAGTGGATGAGGTGGAGGGCAGTTGTAGGCTGCAAAGAGACATTGATAGGATGCAGAGCTGGGCCGAAAAATGGCAGATGGAATTTAACCCTGATAAGTGCGAGGTGATTCATTTTGGTAGGGCAAATTTGAATAAGGATTACAGGGTCAACGGCAGGGTTCTGAGGAACGTGGAGGAGCAGAGGGATCTGGGGGTTCATATCCACAGATCTCTGAAGGTTGCCACTCAAGTGGATAGAGCAGTAAAGAAGGCCTATGGTGTGTTGGCGTTTATTAACAGAGGGTTTGAGTTTAAGAACCGTGAGGTTATGCTGCAACTGTACAGGACCTTTAGTGAGACCACATTTGGAATATTGTGTGCAGTTCTGGTCACCTCACTACAGGAAGGACGTGGAAGCATTGGAAAGAGTGCAAAGGAGATTTACCAGGATGCTGCCTGGTTTGGGGGGGAGGTCTTATGAGGAAAGATTGAGGGAGTTGGGGCTTTTCTCTTTAGAGCGGAGGAGGATGAGAGGCGACTTAATAGAGGTTTATAAGATGATGAGGGGGATAGATAGAGTGGATGTTCAGAGACTATTTCCTCGGGTAGAGGCAGCTGTTACAAGGGGGCATAACTATAAGGTGCATGGGGGGAGATATAGAAGGGATGTCCGAGGTAGATTCTTTACTCAGAGAGTGGTTGGGGTGTGGAATGGACTGCCTGCTGTGATAGTGGAGTCGGACACTTTAGGAACTTTCAAGCGGTTATTGGATAAGCACATGGAGCACACCAGAGTGATAGGGAGTGTGATAGCTTGATCTTGGTCTCGGACAATGCTCGGCACAACATCGAGGGCCGAAGGGCCTGTACTGTGCTGTACTGTTCTATGTTTCTATGTTTTAGATGCAAAATGTGCAATTGCGTTGTTCTAACTGGTTCAGTTTCCGCAAAATCTTCTGGTTTACGAGAAAACAGTTTTCCCAAAAATTATACTCTTGGAAATTATCCAACCCGTAGGTAGCTTTCTCCTAGCGCTAAGCACAAAACACTCAGAATTTCAGCAAACAGCAGTTAAACTAGAAAATTAGCAAACAACTTTTCTCCAATTGAATTCTGTACATTCTGAATAATGGTGCTGTATCAGGGGAGCTTCTTAGAGCAGAGGTTAAACATTTCGAATCAAATGAATACGATGGATGTTTGCCAACCTCGCTCAGATTCAGCTTTAGATGTTTCTAGAAAATTACAGAATTGCAAGGAATTCTCACCTTGTAATAAAAGGGTTCAAGTTCAAACTCTAACTCCTCTACCCGCACTCGCTACTTCTCTCCCTGCCTTTAAAAGCCTTCTCAAAACAACTGTCCCAATTTTCTTACTACCACTCAGTCTGTTCTCACTTATGTGAAGTGCAACTTGGGACATGTTATTATGTTCAAGGCAAGTAGTTGATTTCTTTGGGATCAATTTTTCCCCCTCATTGTTCCATTTCCTCCACCCAATCATTTACCCCACCCCCCCGCCCTCTACAATTTCCATGCTGTAACAATAGAAAATGTTGGAGAAACACAGCAGGTAAGTTGAACAGACGATTTTACATTTCGGGTGTAGACCCCTCTTCAGTTCCAAAGGCTTTCAGCGAAAGCAGCTATCACAGGCCTTCCCTTTTGTTCTTTCCTCCCCCCCACTTTCCCTGCCTCTGCACTTGCTTAAAACCCATTACAGGAAACTTTTGTTTATCCGGCACCCAAATATCCGGAATTCTCACTTAACCGGCAAAAATCATCCTCCAAAAACTCCTCTCAAATAACCGGCAATGTTGCCGATCCCGAGTCCGAGAACGCCGATTTAGTCAGTAGGGGTAGTTTTCAAAAGTACCCAAATACTGTATATTGCACGTTTCTTGATTTATTTATTTTTCTTTGTTAAAAATAGCCTCGGTAGATATAACTCTCCGTTATCCGGTACTTTTGATAAACCGGCACCACGCCGGTCCCGTCAGTGCCGGTTAATAAAGAGTTTCCTGTACATCTCTAACTTTTTCCAGTTCTGACCAAAGGTCATTGGCCTAAAACGTTAACTCTGTTTCTCCCACCACAGATGCTGATTGATCATTTCCCGCGACCGCCTGCTTTTGTTTCATTATCCAGCACTTGCAGTATTTTGCAATTTCCATGCTGTATTCTTCTGCTGTTAGTCTGTACTAACTCAAGACTGTAGATCTCACTGATGCAGCTCTCTATGATCTAATGTTATGTCTTGCTCGCTTCTCCAGATCCTCAGAAATATAGTCCACTTGAAACCCAGGCCAAGAATGGGCAACAGTGACTGAAGCTGGCAGACTTGCGTCTCCATCAACCCCAGGGCTTGAACTGAACACTGTTCGCTGCTGACTGCAGTGTTCAGTGCCATTCGCAACTCAGATAATGAAGCAGTCCATGCCCACATGGTAAGATCTGGACGACATTCAGGCTTGGGCTGATAAGTGGCAGGTAACATTTGCGCCACACAAGTGCCAGGCAATGACTATCCCCAACAAGCGAGCGTCTAACCACCGCCCCTTGACATTCAATGGCATTACCATCACCGAATCCCCCACCATCAACATCCTGGGGGTCACCATTGACCAGAAACTTAACTGGACCAGCCACATAAATACTGTGCGACAAGAGCGGGTCAGAGGCTAGGTATTCTGCAGCGAGTGTCTCACCTCCTGACTCCCCAAAGCCTTTCCACCATCTACAAGGCACAAGTCAGGAATGTGATGGGATACTCTCCACTTGCCTGGATGAGTGCAGCTCCAACAACACTCAAGAAGCTCGACAACATCCAAGACAAAGCAGCCTGCTTGATTGGCACCTCATCCACCACCTTAAACATTCACTTCCTCCACCACCAGCGTAGCATGGCTGCAGTGTGCACTATCTACAAGATGCACTGCAGCAACTCGCCAAGGTTTCTTCGGCAGCACCTCCCAAACCCGCGACCTCTTCCACCTAGAAGGACAAGGGCAGCAGGCGCATGGGAACATCATCACCTCCAAGTCACACACCATCCTGACTTGGAGGTATATCACCGTTCCATCGTCGCTGGGTCAAAATCCTCGAACTCCCTCCCTAACAGCACCGTGGGAGTACCATCACCACACGGATGCAGCGGTTCAAGAAGGTGGTTCACCACCACCTTCTCAAGGGCAACTAGGGATGGGCAATAAAATTCTGGCCACACCCCATGAAGGAATATAAAAGAAAATACCACAGGACTGCAAACTTGACACTTACTACTAGGTGCTGGGTCCTTTGCTGTTTGTAGTGTACATTAATGATTTAGATATGAATGTAGGAGGTATGATCAGTAAGTTTGCAGATGACACAAATTGGTGGAGTGGTAAATAGCGAGGAGGGACGCCTCAGGCTACAGGACGATATAGACGGGTTGGTCAGATGGGCAGGACAGTGGCAAATGGAATTTAACCCTGAAAAGTGAGGTGATGCATTTTGGGAGGGCTAAGAAGGCAAGGGAATACACAATGAATGGTAGGATCCTAGGAAGGACAGAGGATCAGAGGGACCTTGGTGTGCATGCACATAGATCCCTGAAGGCAGCAGGACAGGTAGATAAGGCGGTTAAAAAGGCATATGGGATACTTATATTCTATGCCTCGGCTAATGAAGGCAAGAGCAGGGATGTTATGATGGAGCTGTACAAAACGCTAGTTAGGCAACAGCCGGAATACTGTGTGCAGTTCTGGTCGCTACACTATAGGAAGGATGTGATTGCATTGGAGAGGGTGCAGAGGAGATTCACCAGGATGTTACCTGGGCTGGAGCGCTTCAGCTATGAAGAGAGACTGGACAGGCTGGGGTTGTTTTCCTTAGAGCAGAGAAGGCTGAGGGGGGACCTGATTGAGGTGTACAAAATGATGAGGGGCATAGATAGGGTAGATAGAAAGGAACTTTTCCCCTTAGTAGAGGGGTCAATAACCAGGAGGCACAGTTTCAAGGCAAGGGGCAGGAGGTTTAGAGGGGATTTGAGGAAAAACTTTTTCACCCAGAGGGTGGTTGGAATCTGGAACTCACTGCCTGAAAGGGTGGTAGAGGCAGGAACCCTCACAACATTCAAGAAGCATTGAGATGAGCACTTGAAACGACATAGCACACAAGGCTATGGACCAAGTGCTGGAAAATGGGATTAGAATAGACAGGGCTTGATGGCCGGCGCGGACACGATGGGCCTCTTTCTGTACTGTATAACTCTATGACTCTGTTATTGTAGGGTTCCCTCTATTTCTACTGCAGTACAATTTCCACACACAATCACAGGGGGAAAAAAACACTCAGGTAGGCAGAGTAAATTGAACCATACTATGTGCTACTTTATTTAATCAATTCCAGCTTACTAAATAGTGACGGTCACTCTACATTAATGTAGAATGGGATTCTTGGAATACCAGTATATCCCTGGTAACAACTACTGGAGCTGTCGCTCCTTCTATTTCTCTCTCCTTGATTACCTGCATTGACAGATAGAAGCCATCATCTATTCCCATTTGCTCTGCCCAAATCTTTGTAGCTTCGTCCCAGGACATCCCTCTTTCAACGCTTATCTACAAAAACAAATGTTTTTTTAAAACACCTTTATATCCCACAAAGCCAAAAGTTAACTATACAAGTTGATTTAGCACAAATTCTATTCAGACATTTTAATCTTTAATGTCTTTTGAGACATTTGTATTTCTTTTTTGTAATTGTGTGCTTAGGATGTACAATGTTACAGTTTGGGAATGGAACACTTTCCCATTTGAAGCAACCAGTAAATAGCTGAGCTAAGAAGATCTGGTACATCTCGGGTTCAATCCCATGTCAGTTACGATCCCAGGCTGGGAGGCAGGAGGAGTCAGAATTGGCCTCAGCATCCCAGAGTTGTGAGGTCGAGTTAGCTGGGGTCTCACTCTTGATGCTTGCCCAGTGACTCTCACCGGCACTATGGACATGGACCTCAGATGAGGACAGGACCTGGCTCCATTGATGCTTTGGCACAACCTTGGAAGACCTGGGTAACTGTACCTCAGGTGAGAAGTCAGCACCTCCAGGGTATAGGGGATGAAAGCAGAGGATGCAAAATACAAACCACTACACCAAATGGTCTGACACTTACAGTATAAAGTTCAACACGTCCAGATACTGAATACCCTGGAGTTAAGAATTTCTTTGCTTCTAGTTTCTTCACCTTCTCGTCCCCAGAACCCAGATCTGTCCAAAAACAAAAGCAGATCAGCAACTGTCATGCAATAAACTTTTAATTAGGACAGTATAAAATGAGAGACTTACCTAAAATTCCCATGTCATATCTTCCATTCTTCTTAGCATTCTGAATGACAGCACTTAAAGTGTCTGAAAAATACTGGAAGAGTGCATTCTGTTGGTGTACCTCCATACCAAGGATTCGATTCAGGAATTTGCCAATATTGTTGTAATCTGAAATGGATTAATTACATCCTTAGACAAGGGAACCTGGGTTACAAAAATACCAGCAATAACAAGGCCAAGTTTTGATGCAAATTTTACCTTTATCCAACGTGAGCAGTCCTGAACGGTCTTCCATATTTATTAATCCCACACCAATTAATCCCTGTCGAACATCTAGGGACACAAAAGCACAACACTACGTTGCCTGAAATGTACTCAATAAGAAATGGGAACAATGAAAAACACTGGGGAAATCATTACTAGTTGTGGAGCTACCCCAAAGGCTGAGTGAGGACCATGGGGGATCGCCACGCCAGATTGGCTCAGTTGGTAACACTCTTGCTCGGAGTCAGAAGGCAGAGAGTTCAAGGCCCACCCCAGGATTTGATCACATAATCTAGAGTGATGTTTGAGTAAAGTAAAAGATCCATTGCTGGAGATGCAACTCTTCAGTTCTTGCACTAAACCCAGGCCCATCTATCCATTCCGATTACTATTAAAATCTATACTGTTTTACATGTTGCGTAAGAGCATAATCCATTGCGACAAATCTTAAAAGTAGGAAGATCAATTGTGTACTGTAGTGCAGTGGTTAAAGGCTTGGCCTAACAAGCCAGAGCTCAATATGGCAAGTTGTGAAATTGAATTCAATAAAGCTGGCAATGTGCGAGTTAATACCAGAAAAAATGGGCATGAAGCTGTCGGATTGTCATAAAAACCCAACTGGTTCACCAATGTCCTTCAGAGAAGAAGCCTGCCACCTGGGACTGGTCTGGCCTACACGAGACTCCAGTCCCATACTAGGTAGTTTGTCTTAATGGCCCGCCACCACCTTCAAGAGAACTATGAAGAGAGCAATAAATGCAGCGCTTGCTGGCATCGCCAGCATCCCAAGAACAATTTTTTTAAACCTCAATGTCCTTTCCAGTACAAGAGGATCTGCTGTTACCGGACAAGAAATACCACTAACAGATGATAATGGATTAGAAACATAAATAAAGCTCAAACAAGCAAAAACGCAAACAAAAAAATTGAATTTAGTTAATATTTGGGAAATAATTTACTGCTCAAAGTAATACAAATTTACCTTCTCACACTGCCAGTGGACCAGGCAGATGATAAACAAACAGTGCAACACTTATCTGTGTAACTCCATAAGTCAGGCTATTCAGGATCAGTGGCTGGGCAGATAAGCCAATGTCATATTAGGCAGAGGCCGTTAGGCTGGGAGACGGGCCACGGAGACCAAGTGGGCTGTATAAAAGAGAGGTGATTCAAGTCGGGCACAGCAGAGGCGGAACGGCCTGGCCACCAAGACAGCTTTTTTTTTTAAAAAGTTAAAAATCCAAAAACAAACTCGTACTGGTTTGTGGTGCCATGCCATTAGCATGGCCCAATGATGTCGACTCACTACAGTATTACAAAATTAGACAAAAACTAGAAGTGAGCAGCCGCAAATTACTTTTATATGTTGAAAAGGCAACATTTCTGAGCTTTGACATTTCGACCATTTGTTCAGTCACAGTACGGTCTGTACTGCCTAGGCTCATCAAGAAACAGGCACCCTTCAAACCCAACCCAACTTCTCCCACTTCATAAGTATACAAGAAAAGAAAATGCAGAACGAGAAAAGGCCATTTATCCTTTCAATCCCATTCCATTCAGCAGCCATTATAGCAGTCTATCACCTATTGACCCCTACTTTAAGGAGCATGGATTTCCTCCCCCAATCTTCTAACAGTGGTTTCACCCTCAATCACACTGCCAACAGATATTAATCCACCAAGTAACTCCTCAGTTTTTCCATTATCCCAGAATGATAGAAATTACAGCACAGAATGAGACCCTCCTCATGTGGTGTTGCTAGCTTTTTAACTGGAGCAATATACTCTAATCCAATTTCCTGGCCTTTCCCTGTATCCTTTTAGTTTTCCTTTTCAAATATTAACCCAATTCCATTTTAAGTGATATTATAGCCCCTGCCCCAATATGGTAAAACATTCCATGTTCGAATAACTATGTGGGAAAAAGAATTGTGTGGATTCTCTATGATTGAAGAAGTCGGCCTATGGAGGTAAAGAGGAGAAATTGCGGGCTTCGTTGGAAAGGAGATAAGTTTGAAAACAATTGCTTTTAAGAAACATGGCTCAAGTTTGTTTCGAAGCCAGAGTATGGCAGACAAAGTTTTCAAAATCATCTGTTTCATCAGCAATTCAACTATGAGGTATGGCCAGTAAAACTGTTCCAGGGCTCAGCGGGACAGAAAGATTTTACGGTGTTTGAACGCATGATGTCTAGCTGTTGAACATGTGGCATAAGGAAAAGGAATATAAAAATGGGAAGATCAGTTTGAACGTTACGAAGTGAAGAGGATGAAATCAACATGGGTAATCCAAGCAACTAATATTGGCATCTTTTTTTAATTACACATGAAACCTGCATTGTTCATGCAGTAGACAGATAGTGCATGACTTATTAAAAAAAACAGTTTGACCAGACTATAAACAATGTGCTAAACATCTTCAGTCTATGTGCAATGATGATCTGGCTCCCTCTACTGAACTGAAATAGCAAGGACTACCAGAATTTGTTGCTCAAAGTTAGGCAATTAAAAAAAAACATTTATATAGCACCTTTCATGTCCTCAGGACGTCTCAAAGCACTTCACAGCTAATTAAGTATTTTTTTTTTTGAAGTGTAGTCATTGTTGTAATGTAGGGAAGAGCCACAATCAATTTGTGCACAGCAAGCTCCCACAAACAGCAATGAGGTAAATGTTGGCAGGACACCAGGAGAACTTCCCTGCTCCTCTGCGAATAGTGCCAAGGGATCTTTCACATCCACCTGAGGGGGCAGGCGGGGCCTCTGTTTAACGTCTCATCCAACAGTGGTGTTCCCTCAATACTGCACTGAAGTGGCAGCTTAGATTATGTGCTCAACTCTCTGTTGTGAGGCTTGAACTCATAACCTTCTAATTTAGAGGTGAAAATGCTACAACTGAACCAAGGCTGCACTGATAGGAAAGAACAGAATAGGGAACAAGTATCAACATGTAAAGAATGAAGAATAAATAATTTTACCACAAATTGAAGACAAATTAAGTAATATTAACCTGGCTAATAGACAGTGACTAGTATTGTATAGAATTAACCCGGATCCAAACTGACAAAAGTTGAATAGGAATCTGTACTGTACCTTTGAAGAATTCCCCAAGATAGTCTTTAGGAGATGACACTAGTGGACTATCCAGATTTACAATGGACTTCATTACTATTTCCAGGGCGTTCCTTCCATACTGCAGAAGTGTCAAACAGTCAGTCACCACATTACAACACTGGCAGCTTATTAAAAGCAAGAATGTTACGCATGCAATACTTTATTACAAGATTATTTTATTTGTGGTAAAGTTGATCTGAAGTAGTATTGCAGCATCCTGGTCAATCTTTTCTGATGTTCAGGATACTGTGCAGGCAACACGATTTCACATCTTCCAATTTTGAAGCAGGCAAAGTGCACAGTAACTTGCACAGAAGTGACCCAATACAAAATAAACTTTGTCTTTAAAGAAAAGGTTTTGTCAAGATAAATAAACAACAGTAAAATCCCACTAACTGCTTCTAGCCAAGATAACTAGAATGTTACCTTGTTATCAAAGTTGAACCTGCTCAAATCTCTGGTTTCAGTGGCTCGTCTGTCGCCATGTGTGAGCGCACCCTGTCCAAAAGGCAAAACAAAGTCAACATCCTATAATATTAACTTAAAAAAAAATCTTTGATGTGCAAGGTTTTCCCATAAAACAGACCCTGCTGCTCATCATGCCCGCCGGTGTTAAATTAAAACACAGAACCTTCTCCATTGGCCCTGGCACCTGGTAAATTGTTGCCATATTATGAATGCAGTTTTCTATTAAAATGACAAACTCAAAGCAGTAACTTTGGTGTAAATGGAGAATTAGCACACACATCTCACAAACCTGTGGAAATTTCATTAACCCCCTCAGCATCAAGTCCTTTCATTATGCCAAGTATAATCTGAATAGATACTTGTATCCCACCAATACAAAAGGGGCAATGGTGCAGAGCAATGGAAAAAAATCTATTAATACATATTTATACAAGACAATATAACCTATTTTCTATGAAGCTAGTCTAACATATGGCCTTGTTGAAAACTCCTGTTTCCTACACACAGTTGTTGGTGTTAGCACAGGTTGTCAAACATCAGTGAATCATCATGCCAAGCGCCTCAGATGGTCTCCTAAACACCAACCTTTGAAATGGTGTCTCAATCTCTGCCCAAATAGATACTCCACACTACAAGAATGCAAGTTCTTTCTTCTTTCTGCTGGAAGTCATGCTTGCGGAACCAGCATGACTTTCAGAAGGGAGAAGAGCTGAATTCACATGTCTTTCTCCTTTCTCTTCCCATTCCGTATTTTTGTGATGAAAAAAAAAGTTCTACGGAAGCGCAGGTACATTTTTACAGACCCATTTTATGTAGTCTTTGGAAAACATACAAAGTACAATTAGTCATTTCATGAACTACGTCACACAGGCAATAAAAGGGAACATATGACACAAATATATCTGCCAACAAAGGAAAGATCTTGTACCCTTGCAATTTAGTTAGTCATCTCTACGCAGCATGAGGTAGAAAGATAGGCAGGGCAAATAAGCAAACATCTAACTGAACCAAGGTTGGCAACATTTGAGGGCACTGTTTCAGTCTGTCCCAGCAGTTAAATTTACTGTGAAAGAGAAAAGGCAAACCTATTTAGAGCATTGTTTTGAAAGACATGAACTTACCAAACTTTCAAGTCTTTTTGCAACAATAGAAGCAAATCTCTGTTCTCCTGCCAATTCAGAGATGAGAAAAACATACTCGGGAGAAGTCACTTGGTTTGACCGATGTGTTCTACCTGTGAATAAAATAAAAATCACATCATTTTCAAAAAAAACACCAAGCTCAGTTACCGAGGTACTGTTGAGCTTGGGAGCCATTCCTTTAGTAGCTGTGTGTGTGTCTGGACTTGCAAAAATATATCTAGGATTGATTCAGTTTCACCTGAACTTTGTAATCAACTTCAATTAGCAGCAAGACATTTGAGCACACTTTGTGCAACTTTGAAGGAGCACTACCACGCGCACAATCCCCACCTCCGGCAGAGCAGGACGCGACCAACTCCCCACCCCCCCCCACCCCACAAACACCGGAGCAGGCCACGTCCAATAACACCCCCCCACCCTGCCGCGGAGCGGGTCTCGCCCAAATGCCCCAACGGAGCAGGCCATGTAAATTCATGCCACTCGATGCAAAATATGGAAAGCAGTTATTCACAAAGAGCCACACGGAAACTACAACACGGGAACAGGCTGTTCAGCCCAACCATTCTGTTCGTGTTTATCGTCCACATGAGCAGAAGTCCTAATCCCAGGTGTCTGCCCTGTTGCCATATCCCTTTATTCCCCTCTCCTTAAACCACCGAGTTAACCTATTCTTAAATGTTGACATGGTCTCTGCTTCAATCACTGTGCTTTCTACTGCCTCACAAGCCAGTGTAAAGAGGTTTGGACTGTTCTCTGTCCTAGATCTCTTGCATTTAGTCTTGTATCTATGCCCCCTCAATCTAGACCCTTCAGTCACTGGAAACAATTTGTTTCGATCTACTCTGTCCCATCCCTATCAAATCATGCTGCAACCTCATCTGTTCTAACAGAAACAGCCTCAATTTTCCCACCAACGTGCAGACTGTCAGCTGTTCAAAGCCAGCTGACAAAATAAACACGCTATTTCTAACTTGTGCTCGACTTTGTGTAGAAGTTTTAAAGCTGACCTTGAGCAAGATAACCACACAATTCCCAGCCCGATCAAGTTACCACAAACCCACTTGCACGGTAGCAATAAGCATGCCACAGGCCTCATCTGTTAGGCAGTAATGAAACTTTACATAGCCTTTATGATCGTTTTTTTGAACTAAGTTACAGTAAAATGCCAGTAGATTTACAGATCTAAACACCTGAAGCAAGGCATACAAGAATTGCTCTAGATACCTGTCCACATGGGTTCCAGTATATTCATGTCATTTTGTGTATTAACCTTAGCCTACAGGCAATCATAGAAAGACAAGTAGGCCATTCAGCCCCTCGAGACTGCTCTGCCATACAATTAGATCATAGCTGATCTGTAGCTCAACTCCATTTACCTGCCTTTGCACAGTTTCTGTCGATATCCTTAATCAACAAAAATCTAGCGATCTCAGTTGAAAACTTTAAATTTACCCAGTTTTCCACTAACCTTTGCGTGAAAAAGTGCTTCCTGATGTCACTCCTAAATGGCCTTGTCCCTCTTTAATGGCCTTGTCCCTCTTTAATAATTACTAATTTGCAAATAGTGCATTTTAGCCAAACACCACCAAGATATACAAGATTACAAAACCAAGATTAGGAGAATAAATTCAAAATTGCAGATCATCTCACCGAACTGCTGAATGGCACGGTCTGCACTCCAAGGCAGCTCCAGGGTCATGTGCACTCGCCGCCGTTGGTTCTTAACTCTGCGATCTGCTTGCAATGAAATACCAGAACTGGCTGCTTCCGAAATGATTGCAATATTCTGATAAGCAAATAGGACAGTTTGTTATTGTACGCACAGCTTCCTTTCTAAAAGGAATGGCTGAAATGAGTTACTCGTACCTTCTCTCCATCCATAAACCGCTGCTTCTCTGTGATATTGAGGATTTCTACAGGAACATCAAGTTCTGATCTAGATTCGTAAGATATGCTGCCATCATCATTGCTCACAACCCTACCTTTCCGGCCTGTCATCTAGGAAACAAAGTTACGGTTAAGCAAGTCCAACAACCCTTTAATTAAAGGGACATCATTTAAAAAGATCAAGTTAGGAACCAACCTAAATTAACTAAAGTAGAAACTTGAACAAAAACTTAGCCCTTTGTATGATTTAAGGAAATCAAGCCTTATTAAATTCAATGGCAAAATTGAACGGCATCCCAGATTTCAAACAAACAGGATACATTTAGCCAACTTGTATGGTTATTTTATGAAAGCACTAATAATGCTGGTACTGTACTAAAAATGGAATCTAATTAACTAGTTTAGGAGCATGGGATGAGTTGGGGGAGGGGGGCCCAAGAGGGAGGAGGCACAGCCGAGCCAGGAGTGCGGGGCAGGACCAGCTGCTTCGCAGACCTTTTAAAAAATAAATTGTTCTTGGAATGTGGATGACAATGGCACGGCCACATTAAATACCCATTAAATACCTAATTTCCGAGGTGGCAGGTCTTCTCCATGAAGCGCTGCAGTCCAAGAGCGAGACTGGGGAATGGGATGGGAATGAGGATCAATATTTTCTGCAGAGTTGCGAGCAGCAGCAGCAGCAATGTGGTGAGTGGAAGCAGCAAGTCACTTTTAACTACTTAAAGTTACTTCTGAGTACACCAAAAGGCAGATGTGCATCACTGTCAGCACTCCGGTGACATCTGCACAGCTACAATGGTACCATAAAAATAAAGGCACACTGCAGAAATAAGCTCTGCAATGACTATATATTTCAATTTTTACAAGTGTTAACACACACTAAATATTAACCGTTAACTGATCCTTCTCCTCAGGTACTGTCCCCTCCCCTTCAAATCTATATTCATCACCCCTCTCTTCAAAAAAAAACTCACCCTTGACCATTCTGTCCTTGCAAACTACTACCCCATCTCCAACCTCCCTTTCCTCTCCAAAGTCCTTGAACGTGCTGTCGCCTCCCAAAATCCATGCCCACCTTTTCCGCAACTCCATGTCTGAATCCCTCCAATCGGGTTTCCATCCCTGCCACAGCACTGAAACGGCTTTGTGACTGTGACAAAGGTAAACTATTCCTACGCGACTTCTCTGCAGCCTTTAACACAGTTGACCACACCATCCTCCTCCAATGCCTCTCCACCATCGCCCAGCTGGGTGGGACTGCACTCACCCGGTTCCATTCATAGCTATTCAGTTGTAGCCAGAGCATTCTCTTCCCGCTCCCGCACAGTTACCTTTGGTGTCCCCAAGGATCTATCCTGGACCCCCTCCTATTTCTCATCTACATACTGCCCGTCGGTGACATCATCCATAAACACAGCGCCAGGTTCCAGATCTACGCTGACGACATCCAGCTCTATCTCACCACCATCTCTCTCGACCCCTCCATTGTCTGACTTGTCAGACTGCTCGTCAGACATCCAGTACTGGATGAGCAAAAAGTTCCTCCAATTAAATATTGGGAAGACCGAAGCCATTGGGGGAAAAATTCAGTTGATTGCGCCTCCTGTTAGCGCCTTAAGAGGGCACTAATGGGGCGTAAAGCAACTAGCGCCCGGGCGCGGCGATGTTTGCGCCGCTCGCAAAATTAACTAGACATTTTGCGGCGGCGCTAAACAGTACCGCCACGATCTCCTGCGCCGGCAGAACGTGACGTCAGTCGAGTGCGCAACGCCCCGGTAGCGGATATCGAGTGGCACCCCCTGCCGCTAGCAACGACAGGTTGAGGGGAGCGTTTTGCAGTCAGGAAGGGACTGGGGGAGCGCTATTTAAAGGCGACCGCTTCCTGCCTTTTTTTGTTGCCGACATTTTTGAACCACGCATTCTGAGAGAGAGAGAGAGAGAGAGAGACTCAATGCTGTGTGAAGGAGTTTTGGGTACTGAGCAGCACTTTGCAGGTTCATTTTGATTTGCCCTTCCTTGTATCGATTTAGAAGAGACTGTGGGGGCTGCACTCTGAGCTCTTTCCCTGGGCTTTTCCATTGTTCTTTCCAGCAGATTTGATGTACAGGTCTCTCCAGGCCGAGATTCAAGGCTGCAATGAGCAGGATGTGGATGGAGAGCAAGATCAACCCTCCCCTTTAAGAACTGGCCGGGGCCATTGTGTCTGTGTTCCATTGCTGACTGACATCACGAGCCAGCGCTGAGTTAGCGCCTCGCTCCTCAAGACAGATGTGTAGCGCCTGATTTAGTGCTCCAATCACCTCCAGAGGCGATAAAAGTCAAGTTTGCAGTCGGAGGCAATAATTAGCGCCAGGCGCTAATTTTTGCGCCCGGCCGATAATTGCGCCCCAAACGGGGCGTTACTGAATTTTTCTCCCATTGTCTTTGGTCCCCGTCACAAACTCACTTCCCTAGCCACCGACTCCATCCCTCTCCCTAGCATCGGTCTGAGGCTGAACCAGACTGTTCGCAACCTTGATATCATACTTGACCCAGAAATGAGCTTCCGACCTCATATCCACTCCATCACCAAGACTGTCTATTTCCACCTCCATAACATCGCCCGACTCTGCCACTGCCTCAGCTTGTCTGCTGCTGAAACCCTCATCCATGCCTTCGTTACCTCATGACTTGACTATTCCAATGCCCCCCTGGTTGGCCTCCCACCTTCCACCCTACATAAACTTCAGCTCATCCAAAACTCTGCTGCCTGTACGGCAATGTCTCAGTTTTAAAATTCTCATCTTTTTTCAAAATCCCTCCACGGCGTTGCCCCCGCACCCCCCCCCCCCCCGCCTCATCTCTGTAGCTTGCTCCAGCCATAAAAGCCTTCAATATCTCTGCGCTCCTCCAATTCTGGCCTCTTGCGCATCCCTGATTTTCAATCGCTCCACCATTGGCGACCGTGCCTTCAGCTGCCCAGGCCTAAGCTCTGGAATTCCCTCCGCCTCTCTCCTTTAAGACGCTCCATAAAACCTAGCTGTGTCTAAGTTTTTAGCCATCTGCCCTAAGGTCTCCTTATGTGGCCCAGTGTCAAATTTTGTTTGACAACACTCTTGTGAAGTGCCTTGGGATGCTTTACTATGTTGAAGGCGCTATATAAATGCAAGTCCTTGTTTTTGTTGCTGCAAATGCATGCATATTCCAAAAATACGTTCTTTGAACTGACCTCTGCTACATTATCTGGACCACCAAGCTCGTCTATTAGTTCATCCAGCGTATTGGGAGGCAGATCTTCCGCAAGCCTCTCCAGCTTCTCAAGCAACTCTCGTTTCATTTGCTGGGCTCTTTCTACAGCATCCTGGCTGGCTACAATACTATGGCTGCTGTTACCTAGGGGGTTTTATTTGGAGAGAAGAGGAAAGAAAATTACATTAGTAGGAAAGGACTTAAGAAATTTTAAATAGATTTAAAAGTCCTTAGTCTGAATATCAATGCCAGGAAGTACATACAAGTACATGCATTAATGCAGTCTCATTTCCATTTAATGCTTAACATTGCACCAAATCAGTTTTCAATTCCTCACTATGACTGACTAAAGATTTTTACATTTGTACCTGAAGGAAGTGCATTATTTGTTGTGCTGCTGCTGACTGTGGTGGTGGAGAAACTAGGCTTTTTTGATCCAAGACCAGATGCTAGCAAGGCACTTTGGATAGAATCTGGATCGATACTTTTCTTTTTCTTCTTCTTCTTGTCTTTGTCTTTCTTGCGATCCTTCCTCACTAACCACGGATCTGTTTGAAACACAAAGTAGAATGGTCAACACAGAAATCGAGTACTCACTAAAACAGAAGGAAGCTGGGGCACCTGTGGATCTCTTAGCAGCAAAAATATTTAAGTAAAACACCAAACTAGTTCAGGGCATCACTAATTATTCAGTAACCTCACAAATGATCAACTTCCACACACACACCCATGGCAAACTCTCAATCTTGCCGTCAAGGGGCCTCAACGCATTTCTTTGTCTGAGAGAGAGATATGTCTCAAACTTTTACCAGTGCTGACAAAAGGTCATCAACCTGAAATGTTAACGGTTTCTCTCTCCACAGATGCTGCCTGACCTGCTGGGTATTTCCACCATTTTGCTTTCATCCTCCTCCGACGCTGAGAGAAACTTGGACTTTTTTCTGCCCAAAACGGAGACCATCTGCTAAATCCCCTCACTATCCTGCTGCCCCACTGCCTCCCCCATCTTGAACTCTTATGACTCCCCAGAATACTCACTAGCTTCTCCCACATAGCCTTCATCAGATTAATCTTCAAGACTCGCCACAAGCTCCCTTGATATCCTAACCACTCAATTACCTCTCCTTGGCCGAATGGTCACAGAAGTCCCCACTCCTCCCTTTCAAAATTGCTGTCACCCCTCCACATAAAGTGCACCCTGAAGCCTAGTCTTCTCTAATTACTGTACTTGACCTTGAGCTGAATATCAATCCCACATCCAATCCCTGACGGTCCCTGGACATATTGAAAGAGTGGTTAACAAAGCATATGGGATCTTGGGCTTCATAAATAGAGGTATTGAGTACAAAAGTAATGCTGAACCTTTATAGAGCGCTGGTTAGGCCACAACTGGAGTATTGCGTCCAGTTCTGGTCACCACACTTTAGGAAGGATGTGAAGGCCCTTGAGGGGGTAGAGGAGATTTACCAGAATGGTTCCAGGGATGGGGGTTCTTAGCTACAAGGACAGGTTGGAGAAGCTGGATTTGTTTTCATTAGAGCAAAGGAGGTTGAGGGGTGATTTGATAGGTGTACAAGATTATGACAGGTTTGGATAGCCTAGATGGGGAAAGGCTGTTCCCACTAGTTGATGGTACAAGGACTAGGGGACACAGATTTAAGGTTTTGGGCAAGAGATACAGGGGGGATGTGAAGAAAACCTCAATGTTTTCAAGGGGAGACTGGATAGGCACTTGAGGGAAATAAATTTGCAGGGCTATGGGGATAGAGCAGGGGATGGAACTGACTGGATTGCTCGACAGAGAGCCGGCACGGACTCGATGGGCCGAATGGCCTCCTTCTGCGCCATTATGACTCAATCCCTCAGCAAGACCACAATTTCCACATCAAACACACCTGCCTCTGTACTATGTCCTGCTTACTATGCCCCCCTCACCCCCAACCCCAACCTGTACGTCGCCAATGACTCCCCATTCAACACAGACATTGTCCTCACCTACAAATCATTACATGACCTCGCTCTACCTCTGAAACCTCCTCCACTTTTGAATATCAGTCTGCACTGTTCAGTCTTGAGTCTAGCCAACTATGTGATCCTCCTTCCCCACCCCAGACTCCACCTGTGGTGGCAGTCTTCAGCTGTGTAGTCACTCTAGAATTCTCTCCTAAACCCAATCCAAACCGATAGCTCCCTCACCAAAAGCCTCAAACCTTATTCCTTCACTCCTCCTTCACTCACCTCCCCAATTCTTCGATCAATCTCTGCTCAGGGTCAAAGTTGCCCCATCTCCTATGAAATGTCCTGGGATGTTAGTTACTATAGTAAAGATACTATGTAAGTTGTTTACTGCATGGTTTAAATTCTGAGTGTTAGCTGTTCAATAAGACCCCACTTCACACGCTGAGCTCAGTGAGTTATCATAAGGACGGCATTGCTGAATTATGCTTACAATTTTTCAAATCACAAAATTACATCTGTTATTTTCACCAGCTTACCATCTTCTTCATCAGAAGATTCATCTCTGAAAGGGTTGAAGTCGTCGTCGCCAGAACTGACTGAGTGAAAGCTTTCTTCATCACTGCCTTCACTTTCAGATACTTCAGATTCACTCTCTGAAGAGCTGCTCCCAGCAAGACCTCTGCTCTTCCGCGCCTTTTTAGCTTCCCTTTTGTCCTCATTAGCTAAAAAATAAAACAATTTAAAAAGGTTTCCTTGTAAAAAAAAAAGTTATAAAAATAAAACTTGGTAAAATACCTCCTGAATTTACAAGCATATGGTTTACTTGTAGAAAGCTACCCATCAGGTCCACCTCTAACAAAAAATGTCGCCATGTGCTTCACAGATTGGCGTAATGAAAACAGATGCCCAGCTAAGAAAGGAGAGACAAGGAGTTTGCCAAAAGCTTGGTCCAAGAGATGGGTTTTGAAGAGATTTGCAATGATGCGGAGAGAAATTCTAAATATTAGGGCCCAGGTCGCTGAAGGCTCCGCCACCAATGGTGGGGTGAGGGGAGGCAATGTACAGCCTCGAGGAGTGGAGTGTTTGGGGGTGGGGGTGGGGGTGAAAGAAAGAGAGATAGGACTGGAGGAGAATGCAGAAATAGGGTGGGGCAAAACCATGGAGGGACTGAGATGAGAACGTGAAAATTTATGGCATTGGGGACAGGGAGCCAATGTAGGTCAGCTAGGACAGGGACGAAACAGCTGTTTACATTTGCATGTTGCTTTAGCCTGGAGATAATGGGGATCATTACAATGTCATTCTAAGCATTTCTCACCATTCTAATGGAATGATTTTCATTCAGTAAGCCCGGTAGGGAACTTGGCTAAACGGGTAAATGAGCACCGCAAGCTCCTACATCAAAGGGGAGACATGTAATTTTGACAGCTTGGTGGGCCAATCTCCTCCACAGAGCTGACAGAGGGGTCAGAGATAGCTCTCTCTCTCTCGCCTGTAACAGAGGAAGGTAGAGCAAGCCATCTTCGGAACAACTAGTTCAAAAGGTGAGTTTTCGCCTAGAACAGCAGCTTTTTATTAACTTTTCTGTGACGAGTGATAGGGAATTAGATTTCACAGTGAAAGCTGTTTCTGTCCAATCACGTATTTTATGTGAAATAAATTAGTTTGTTGGCTTATGTTAGTGCTTTTCAATTCACCTTCTCTGAAGACAGCAGAATGCACATGGAGACATGCGAGATTACAGTAGCCAGTATGCAATGGTTCGATGTTATGACGTACAGGTCACACTATCTTCAACTAGAAAGTAGGAAATGTAATATTCGCTTATGGGAGTATCAGTTACACTGAACCAAAGAAAATATTTAGTGCAAAACCAACAAAATTTGCAACAGCTCAGTTACACAATAATTTGTGTGTATATATTAAATGTATTCAGATTCATTTTTATTGGAAATGGTTTAACAAATCAACGATTTTGTTTACATTAATCAGAGAGGATGATCTTTGGTTGTTGCTGTGCTCCTGCTGGCGGCCACAGGATAATTGCAGAGGCCTGTAATAAGTCTGCTGCCATGTTCTCCATGGCAGAAAGTGGGCACATGGGGTGAAGTGGGATAACTGGAAAGAGGCAGGGGAAAGAAACTCTCCAAAGTAATTTTTATCAAATAGAAAGAAACTGAATGCTATTAGATGAGCACAAGATACATTACATTGTATAAATTGTACATTGTCTGCCAGCGCAATCAATTATTGGAAAAAATATTACTACAGAAACTTGTGGAACATTTCTGGATTCCTCAATTGATCTCAGACTATGGCTACTATTTACAATTTGCTGAATATAATTCCATTTGATTTAGAACAGCATTTGGAACAGCTTTTAGAAACTCCGTTTGCACCCTGTATTACAAAGTATTAACAGCACAGAAACAGGCCACTCGGCTCAATAGATCCATGCCAGTGTTTATGCTCCACATGAGCCTCCTTCATCCAACCCCTTCAAAATGTCCTTCCAGTTAACAAACTGCAGCTTTAATTTTTGCCATACTTACAAGTATACACACAATATCTGATTTCATGCAGCCGATTAACAAACTTCTCTGTAAAATAGCCTTTGGTTTTGTCACACCAGGAATTCCTAGATAAGCAGCAGTGAGTAGGCTCTCAAGGATCATTCTTGTATATTTTGTATCATTTGGAAATAATCCCACTAAATAACTTGCATTAATTCCTTCAAACAAAGTGAGATCTTTATTGGGAGAATTTGGGCTTTGTACACTGATCAGCATCACAATCACCTGCATGATTATCAGGAAAGGTCGTACCTTTTCGTTTCTTTCCTTTGTTCAGTCGTGATGGACTGTCAATGGGAGAGTCATGATTGCTGGGCACACTCATATCTATCCCCAACAAACTGTACAGCTTCTTTCGGTCAGGTGCTGGGAAGTGTTTCTCAACTAAAGACTGAAGGACACCTCTGCAATGATTTAAAATAAAATACATTTTAAGTTATGTGATCAACAGCTGTACATTAATGCTTGCTTGCTGAGAACTGAATTATGTAGAACAGATATCAAATAGTAATACAAACCCTGTTAACACCTGTAGATATAAAATAGTTAATTAACTCAATTCTACGTGGAAGGATTGCTTGAAAAGATTAGTCCTACATTCTTCAAGCTGAACAGATTTTAAGCTTTCTCCACCAGTAGTGGGGTACAGTTCTACGAATGTTATCAGCTTTATCTTGCCATTATTCACACGCCAGCCTTTAGTGAGTTGGCAGGCTATTTGTCAGAGGGCCTGAGCCCAATCCTGTCCTCCAGTTTTCAAATCCATGTGCTTTCCAGGAGGAGATTAACAATCAGGATTGGGTCCTGACGATGATTTTCCCCAGTCCTTGGACAGTTGAGCTAACTGTAGTGCCCCCACAACTGCCCTGGCTGAGAATAGCAAACTCAGCACAGCTCAAATATGAATCTTTCCTGTCTGTATGGCTGACTTACCCCCGGAGAGCCTCGCCCAAATAAATGTTTTTAAATACATAATTTAAGAACAAAACATATATCTAGAGGCTTTAAGCCACAAATAAGAGAGATGCTGGTAATGATTAACTTCATGGATTTATAAAGAAGAAATCCTCGTCAGTAGGTCTTCTATTTAGAACCTGAAGTACCAGAAGATTTTTCTTTTGCTGTTTGTGAATTGTCTGCCGTGTTTCCTACATTACAACAGTGACTACACTTCAAAAAGTACTTAATTAGCTGGAAAGCGCTTTGAATCAGAAATTTACGGCACAAGAGGCCATTTGGCCCATCGTGTCTGCGCAGGAAAGTCCTGACATCCAAAGGTTGTGAAAGCCGCTATATATTTTGGGCAAAAGAGAATACATAGCTTCAATAAATGAAATGGCAAGTTTTTGTAAGAACAAAAATTAGTACAGGTTACCTGAAGTAATTGTTAGCAATACTAAAACTATATGGCATTCATAAATTGTCCTAACAAACCACAGTAATCCAGCGTGGACATACAATATTCAAATGTTGGACATGGGCAGATGATAAAAATTTTAAATAGGTCCTTTAATGCAAAACTATTTAAACAAAATAATTATGCTGTACTTTTATGTGGACAGCTTAAGAAACTTCCTTACATTTGCAAATCCTCTGATACTTCAGAACTTTTATAAAGCATGCAAAAAACATGCATTTACATAGGGCCTGATCACATCTGTGGGACATCCCAAAGGGCTTCCCGGCCAATTAATGAATGTACGGAGGCAAATGCAGCAGCCATCAAGACTAAACTTGGCCCTCAGCCCTTCATACAAAGTTTTCCTTCCTTGCGTTAGTTATTTATGTATAGAAGCACATGTAGCAAACAAATGAAATTCTAGTTGGCAATGATTGCAGAAAAAAATCTCAAGTAGACAGAGTAACTCCCACATTCTATTTATACAAAAGAGTTCAGTCAATAATTTTTGAAGCCATTTTGTATAAATTACTACAGCTATTTACACCTTTTAAAAACATGAATGAAAATTTACAAATACAGGCAGTTATACTGTGTGAACATACTTAGCAGTCGAAACAAAATCATTCAGTTCACCACCACCCTCCTCCAGGGCTTCAAGGGTTCTTGCTTCTCCAGTGGATTGTAGACCAATAACCACGCACTAAAAGTAATTCCAAAATAAAGCTATTAGAACAGGCTACATCATTTTACTCTACAGCTGTCTGTACAATTTCCCATTTACTTTTGTGGTGAATGTCTGCGCCAAGATCTCAATGCTGGGGAATGGAACTGATCCACTTTTGTCACTCTGTGCCAGTATTCTGTCAGGTACAGCACAGGCTCGGTGTTCTCTATTCTGTCCCAACAGTATGCTTTAACCCCAGTTGAGAACAGCACCCACAGTACCATTTCCTTTCCATTGTCCACACCAGCTATCTTTGGTGATCTCAGGCACTAGAAAGTTAGTGTCAAATGATGGGCTGTTGTTTTGCTGTAGATTCACAGTCACTATTAACTGGGCTTAGATCACCAAACTCCTTTCATGTAGGGCACTTACAATGAACAGAGACTTTTATTCCATAAGCCTGGACTAGATTCAAACCCATATGCCAAAGAACTGTGAGGACTATGGCAGTCACCTCAAACTAACTTTCACTGGCGTGAAAACACAGTATACCTTTCACTTCAATGGAGAAGCCCATAGAAACTCCAATAGTTTCCATTTGACTGCTCATCAATTGTTTTCATAAAATGCACCAACAAGCCACATCAATCCAGGACTGAGATACAAACGCTGTTATCTCAAGTCTCAAGACTGGTCTTCAGTCAAATTTCTGCTTTCACCGGACATTGGCTGGGGTACTGGAGTATCACAACCATGAAAAATAAGACAAAGTTGGCTCATTTATCAACCACTCTCTCCTTTCAACTGAAAGAACAAACTTTCATTTATATAGGGCCTTTCACTACCCTCTGAGTGAAGACATTTCTCCTCATCTCAGTCCTAAATGGCTGACCCTTTGTTCTGAGACTGTGACCCTGGTTCTATACTCCCCAGCCAGGGGGAAATATCCTCCCTGAAACTACCCCGTCAAGCCCTGTAAGAATTTTCTATGTTTCAATGAGATCACCTCTCATTCTTCTAAACTATAGAGAACATAGGCTTAGTCTACTCAATCTCTCCTCATAGGACAATCCCCTCATCCCAGGACAATCCCCTCATCCCAGGAATCAGTCTGGTGAACCTTCGTTGCACTCCCTTCTATGGAAAGTATATCCTTCCTTAGGTAAGGAGACCAAAACTGGACACAATACTCCAGGTGTGGTCTCACCAGGGCCCTATATAATTGCAGCAAGACATCTTTACTCTTATACTCAAATCCTCTTGTAATAAAGGCCAATTTGCTTTCCTAATTGCTTGCTGTACCAGCATGTTAACTTTCAGTGATTTGTGTACAAGGACACCCAGGTCCCTCTGAACACCAACATTTCCCAATCTCTCTCCATTTAAAAAATACTCTGCTTTTCTATTTTTCCTACCAAAGTGGATAACTGCATATTTCTCCACACTATATTCCATTTGCCATGTTCTTGCCCACTCGCTTAACCTGTCTATATCCCCTTGCAGCCTCTTTGCATCCTCCTCACAACTTACATTCCCACCTAGCTTTGTATCATCAGCAAACTTGGATATATTACATTTGGTCCCCTCATCCAAATCATTGATATAGATTGTGAATAGCTGAGGCCCAAGCACTGATCCTTGTGGTGCCCCACTAGTTACAGCCTGCCAACCCAAAAATGACCCGTTTATTCCTACTCTCTGTTTTCTGTCCGTTACCCAATCCTTAATCCATGCCAGTATATTACCCCCAATCCCATGAGCCCTAATTTTGTTTAATAACCTCTTGTGTGGCACCTTATTGAATGCCTTCTGAAAATCCAAATACACTACATCGACTGGTTTTAAGAGACCTGTTTATAAGAGACGTGTTTATACCAGCAGGGTGGATTTTCAAAAGCACTGCATGATGCTCCTATAAATACTATACTACAATACAGATCGGTTTGATGACAAATTATGACCAGAATATCCCTACCCAATCTAGCAAGCTCCCTGACTACAATCTGCTGACCCAGAGTGCCTCCATGACCTGAAGGGCTGTACTCAACATTGGCTTCATGGAATATCAGAATTTTTCTAGACAGCCACGACATAAAGACAATAATGTAGACGTGCACCAGCAGCTTAACAGGTGATTTGTTATGGCATTAATGTTGCTGAATGAAGACTACACTGGCTGGAGACACACCTGGTGGAAGATAGGAGTGGCTACACCTTCTGCTGATGTAGTACTGTGATTCACAATGGCATCAGCAAACACTTGATAACTGTGATGCAACTAAAACAGAAGGACTATGCCACTACCATGATTCTAGATGATGTGATCACTGCAAGAACAAACTTACATTTATATAAGCACCTTTCACAACTTCAGGATGTCTCAAAGTGCTTTACAGCCAATTAAGTACTTTTGACGTGTAGTCACAGTTGCAATGTCGGGAAACAAGGCAGCCAATTTGCGCACAGCAAGCTCCCACAAACAGCAATGAGATAATGACTAGATAATCTGTTTTAGTGATGTTGGTTGAGAAATAAATGTTGGCCAGGACACCAGGGAGAACGCCCCATCTCTTTTGAATAGTGCCGTGGGATCTTTTAAGTCCACCTGAGAGGGTAGACAGGGCTTTGGTTTAACGTCTTATTCAAAAGACTGCACCTTCGACAGTGCAGCACTCCCTCAGTACAGCACTGGGAGCATCTGCCTGGATTACGGACTCAAGTATCTGGAGCAGGACTCGAGTCGGAGGTGTGTGCGCCATCACTGAACCAAGGCAGACTACAACACCATCAAAAGACAAACTAATCATCAATGAGACCTTAAGGCACAGGTTAGAAAGGATGCCTCCTCTTGGAGAGATGCCATTGGTCCTTTAAGTTCCAGGAAGGCCAACAGTAATATGCCTAGAACAACAAAATGCATCAAGGACGAGCCAGTCAATAATTTTCACAAGCAAGAGACACAGAACATTGTGAATGGATCCTCGATCCAATAACTGCAGTGCTGGCCTCCAGTGTCAAACTCAGGATGCCAAGAGTAAGTCGAAGACCTACTGGGCTGCTGCTAACATAATCAGCTTCGTCAAATACTGGCACAGGAATGGTTTGATAAAAAAAGACCAATCAGAACATTGCTTGAAGACGGCACACAACAGCCAACTCTGATCCCAACTCTGCTGCAAAGAAAGCATACCACAGAAATATTAGTCCTCTGGTTCAACCCAAGTTGTGGCAAATGAAAGGTCATTGGTGGGAACATAAAAGCTGACTAAATCCAATCCAGTGCAGACCAGAATGACACAAAGCTCATGATACGCTAAAGACCGAAGTATACTAATACTACAATTCTGAAGGATATGAATAGTGCTATCTTTTATTACAGGCAAGGCAAAGAACAGGTAGAGTTGGCACAAGCTCCTTGATAAGTTTTGAATAGGTGGTCCATCAATGTGGACAAACACCTCAACAAAGTCACACTGTAGCCACAGCCTAACCTGGCTGAGATTCCTGCAGCTGTCAAGCTTAGGTGAAGCCATCATCACAATGAAGCTCCAGGACCAGACCGGCTCCTTGCAGTGATCTAGAGGTGTAGTTGCAGGGTTGTCACTGAATAGCTATACAGACTCTTCAAAACAAGGGGCAACATGCTGCATAGACGGGGCCAGTTGAAAATGACTGACCACAATGTATTCAAGCACTGCAAACCTACATGTTAGCATGAAGACCATACCTATAGAACCATAGAAGTTTGTAGCACACAAGTGTGTCTGTGTTGGCTCTTACTAGAGAAATCCAAAACTAATCCTATTCCTCCATCTCGCTCCATGGTCTTGCATCTTTCTCTACTTCAACTATTCATTCACTTTTCTCTTAAAAGAGCGATGGTTTGTGACTCAACCACCACCTGCAGCAAAGCATTTCATGCTCCAATAACGCCCTGTGTAAAGAAATTTCTTCCAACCTCTCCTCACTCCATTAGTGACAATTTTAAAGTGGCGACCCCTGATCCCCACAAAGAATTTTTTCTCTATTCACTATCAAAACCTTTCAGAATTTAAAAAATATCCAACAGATCTCCTCTTCAACATCTCTGCTCTTGTGGGAATACTCCTAGTGCTCCAGCAGAAATTCTAGAACTAAAATGTGTAAACTAAAAATAACATGCTCTAAAAATGGTTCCGTTTTCTTTAAAACCAGTCTCCAGAAATTCAACCCCATTTCCATTGCACCACAATGAACAACTTGCTGGAAGAACCCAGTAGGCAAGTCACATTTCAAGCTGGTTTTTATATCAAAGGTGCAGCACTAATGGACATTTTACAGTGCTGTTACTGGTAACAGAGTTACAGCCCAGGATTGATATTGCTGGCATTACGTTTGCTACATTTTACTTCGTATGAGGGTAACCTGCAGCACTTTCAGCTTTACTGGAACTATGGATGCAGAGGTCATCTGTGGGCAATAACATTCTTCCATACATCCAGCTTGCTCTCCCCAGTAGGGTAAATAAAAACTGTTCACAGCCTTTAAGCTCACAGTTAGTGACTTCTCTCGTTGAAGGTAAAACCGATGCCTAAATATACCATAAGATAATTATGAAAATGACCAGTCTATTTTAATTCATCTTAAATTCACTCCATTTCAGCATCCAATAGTTTCTTAAAAGAATATTAGGATTTCCACTACTCTACCTAGAAGTTACATCAAGTCATCAAGTCTACAGCACAGAAACAGGCAATTCAACCCAACTGGTCCATGTCAGCGTTTATGCTCCACACTGAGCCTCCTCCCACCCTCATCAGCAAATCCTTCTATTCCTTTCGCCCTCATGCGCTTATCCAGCTTCCCCTTAAATGCATCTATGCTACTTGCCTCAACTACTCTATGTGGTAACAAGTTCCACATTCTCACCACTCTTTGGGTAAAGAAGTTTCTCCCTATTGGATTTATTCACGACTGTCTCATATTTATGACCTCTAGTTCCATTCCACACATTGATCGCGCCGCGTAAGGAAGAATTTCCTGACATCAGTCCTATATGTGTCATTCATTAGCTTGAACCAGTGTCCCCTTACCTTTCCATTTTTGATCTCTTCCCGGGCAAGTTGTACTATTCTCCTAACTTTGGAAGCTATGCAAAGATATTTGAAAAACCTCTGATGTGCCGACCAGAACTGTCCCCACATGGACTTCTTCATCCGCTGCTCTGCATCAATCAGCTCCGCTGACATCTGAAATTTCTCCCGGGCCTCCACCCACTGAAAAGAAAAAAAAGTCAGTTTTCAAATCTAAACTTTTACACAATTCAAGACTGTTTCATTCTACAAAGGAAAGAAAACTGCTACTTTCAGTACTTCACCCTTGTGTTCTAATCATAATCTTGCTGCTGTTACAGTACAATGTTTTAGACTGCTCAGTAAATTCTACAAGAGATGTTTTCACACAAGTACATGGAATGTTTTACCATTAATAACTATTGACGCAGAGACTATAAATCATTAAAAGGGAATTGGATAAATATTCAAAGAATACAGAGATAGAGCAATGGGATTACCGTAGACCTCTCTGTAGCAACAGCGGGCACAGCCAAATTAACTTCTCCCGTGCTGTTAAATTGCAAGCTTTGATTTAATTGCACAAGTTTGTTTTTTTAAGTGGGAGGGGGAAGAAAAAGATTTAAAAATAATCTTTTTCCTCAACCATTTCCATCAATTTTCTGCCTTCCTCGTCTCCAAACGGTACCTCTCTCATCTAATCATTATCGCAAGATTCTAGACAGTGGGCTGAACACAGCCACTATCCACACCTGCACTCCCTGTAGCGATTGCTGGGCATCAATAGGGGCAACCTGGAAAACTTTCTCCTTGGGGGCATCAAGGTCAACTGTAGCACCCAACTGCTGCCCAAGTTGAAATCAGTTAATTCGGCATGAACCAGAAATCAAACCTGGGCAACTGCTGGTCTGTAATGCTCAGCTAATCACTAACTTGACCAAATGAGACATTAGGAAAGCATGATTCAGGTCCTTAAATTGCAAAGAGGCATAGATACTGTATGTGTAAGCAAGCTACTTGACTTGGACTGCAAATACAGACACAAGCTCAAAATTAACAAGTCTCAAGTAAGACTGATTAAAAAAAAAATCCTCACTTCCCACTCTTCTACTCAAACGTCAGATACATGGAACATATGCCAAGCAGATACAGCAATAATTAATTCCCCTCCGCAAAGAGCTCGATAAATATCTGGTTGCGAACAGGTTACAGAGCACAATTGTCAAACACTACAGCAGCTCCAGGCAGCCCACCATCACTGCAACCAGGGACCCACATCCTCAGAACAAATGATAAAAAATTCTTGGGACATGGTTATTATGCCGCTGGCATCTTGGGGAGCGATGGTAAGGAGGAAACACAGAGGGTATCACCTGCCATCGAATGCTGTAGATATAGTGAAGGTGTGATGGTGTCAGCCTTGGCTCTGTGGTAGCACGCTCACCTCAGTCAGATGGTTATGGATTCAAGTCCCACTCTGGACTTGAGCCCATAATCCAGGCCGACACTCCAGTGCAGCACCGAGGGAGTGTTGCACTGTCGGAGGTGCTGACTTTCGGACGAGATGTTAAACCAAGGCGCTGTCTGCCCCCGGGTGGATGTAAAATATTCCATTGCAAAGTCAGCAAGTTTTCAGATTCATCCAACACACATCTTCGAATCTGGGACTGGTCTAATTGATCTGCTCCACACTTCAGCACCAAACAAGGCTCCTATCATGATACGAGATGATCACAAGAGAGGGTGTATTCGGTTCAGGTGTTGGGAAAATTAAATAAGTTTACAGGCAACCTATTGCTACAGCGTTGATTTTTCACTTCCCTCACACTATGGAGCAGGGGTTTATGACCATGTATGGAAATCACCGATTCAGTAAAGATCAAAAATCAGTAGCTTCAAAGCACAAACCAGACGCTACTGAAATGGACTTTGGCCGTTTAAACTTAAATTTTCACAACAGCTGCTAAAGAACCTTACTTGAATAAAGTGGTGGCTGTGGGCCACAGCAGTTTCAGTTCCTATTTTCACATGCATCCAATGAAAAGTCTGAAGCTTACACAATGCCTTACCAGTTTAACTGCTTTATTATACATCTTGATGTAATCTTGACTGAGAGGAACTTCTTCAATTTTGAACGTTACTCCAGAAAAGCTCAGTTGTCTTGCTATGTACATTCCCCTTAACTTCATATCCATGGCAACGATTTCCATTGCCCCAACACCTCTAGTTTATTAAAGAAAAAAAATTATAAACAAAATCATTGCATGCATATATTCCTAGTAATCTTATTATATCACGCACAAAATAAATAGGCATTTGTGAAAACATCGCTGTTACATGAGAATTCTGTTCAAAAATAGCTGAATTCCAGACAGAGTACAGAGTGTTACGATTCAAGTTCACACTTTCGATCATCAGAAAGGGATTACCGATTTCACTGGGCTGCTATGAGGTGCCGCCAAGGAGGAGCTAGGCATTTTCCCCGCAGAACACAAACAGGAATAGAGACCTTCTCTCCACACTCCTCTCCAAGTCCACATTATGGCACTGGCAGAAAGTGCTAGCCCTAGGAGCAGGTCTCCAGAGAATCCTGAGCTAAGATAAGCTCAGCACAGATGGACTCCATGGAGATAATTTCTTGCACTCCCCTCCCCTCCAGTGATTATTTATACATGAAGTTGCCGTGTAAGTTTTACAACCTATTTAATTCAGTTTAAAAAAAAGGGGGAAAAAAGCTACATAACATCTTGTGGAACGGAATACCTAATCTGAATACTATTTGAAATTAAATAGGTCCACGATGTGCAGCCAGTAATAATTAAACTGCAAACACAAAATTACAAATATTATTATGCACATTACCTTTGCTCTTAACACAGAAGTTTTCTAGTTAAGAAATTTGAGATACCTCAGATTGGCTTGAATGTTATACTTAAAAAGGAAACTGAAATCAGCACAATTTACACCCTCACACTCTATACACAAACTGCTATGACTATTGAAGAGGGAATCCCGACTGTTCAGCAAGTTTCTCCAGGGTACAACGGAGCCACACAGACCAGGAAGGGTTCAGGTTCCATCCCAGTCTGTGCTGAGTTAGCGCTGCAATTGACTTCAATGCTCCCGGGAAATGCTCCCCCTAAGGTGCGCGGCCACACACTGATCGCAAGGTCCCACACAGGCTGCTCACCAGTGCTGTCGCTGGAAGAGATACATGCAAACTTGAAGGGCCCGCAAAGGCAAAAAAAAATTAGTGGGAACACTGCTCCTGGGTCAGGGAGGAGTCAGCACTCAGCAACCCTTAATGAACGTGTGGATGTATGCGAGGACAGGATTTGCTTCACAGATTTATTTGTTCTTGGAATATGGGTAACACTGCCAAGGCACTATTTACTGCCCATCATTTGCACTGATGGCATTACAAGTCAACCATGTAGGCCAGACCAGGTGGGGTGGCAGGCTTCTTTCTTTGAAGATCATTAGTGAACTTGTTGAGTTTTTACGACAATGTAGCAGCTTTCATGGTCATTTTCTATTGCTTGCCCACAGATTTATTTAGTTCAATTTTAAAATCCGTCATGGTGGGATCTGAACTCAGTGATTAAGGGACTTCTACATTTACTACACTGGGAAACAATACTCAAACATTGGAGAACAGCTGTTGCAACTCATCATGGAATTCATACGAATGTGAAATTGGGAATAGTATTGTTTAAATATTCTGCTGATAGTGGATCTTATTTTACCTCCTTTCCACAGCCTGAATAAAATCATTGAATTCCTTGAAGGGTGTACCCTCACCCCAGATTCCAAGCCGATTCATATAAGCCATGTTTCGTGGTTCCGATGCACCTATTTTGAAGAATGACAGTTTATTGAAGTGCAATAGAAGTCCTAAAGATGTCCCGGAATTCCAAAACACTGCCCCAACAAAAAGGGAACTGCTACACTGATATACCACATCCTGAAGCGTGAAGTAGTTTTACAGAAAAACACTCCAACATTTCTGCACTAGTTTTTGTAGTGCTCAAAAAGTGCAACACAGAGGAGGGTCTGTATATTATTATAATTTACATTTACACAGTTCAATGAAACATGGGAACAGGAGGAGGCCATTCAGCCCCTTGAGCCTGTTCTCCCATTCAATTAGATCATGGCTGATCTGTATCTTAACTCCATCTTGCTGCCTTAGTTCTGTAACTCTTAATATCCTTGCCAAACAAAAATCTATCAACCTCTTTGAAATTTTTAATTGACCCAGTCTCAACAGCTTTTTGGGAGAGAGTGTTCCAGATTTCCACTATCCTTTGTGTGAAGAAGCGCTTCCTGATATCACCCCTGAACGACCTAGCTCTAATTTTAAGGTTATGCCCCGTTGGTCTGGACTCCCCAGAGGAAATCGTATCTCTCTATCTACCTATCAACTCCTATAATCATCTTAAACACATTAATTAGATCACCCCTTATTCAATAAAACATAATGGAGTTTACATACCTGTAGCACTGGCATACACCACCCTGGCCTTTGGTAATTTGTTCTGCAGTTCCAGTACAGCCAGACCGGTTTTTGTGGGTTTTGAGGAACCAACTGGAGACAAGTTTTTAGCTTTGTGGCATTCGTCAAACACTATCTGAAATCGTTCCGTCAAGGGTATTTTAAAATATTTGTACCGTAAGTAGCAGGTGATTATGCAGCTTGAGATGACTATAATGAGGATTTATTTTATGGTTGAGAACCAAGTGTTGAAGCAGTTTCACTGTGGTACCAACAGCAAGTTAAAGGCTTCTTACAGGTTACTGTATCTCCAGCAAATTCACCTTGAAAGATGGTAATAAAGTGCAGCTGAATGTCTGCAGTGCCCACAGACAGAGACAGAAGGAATGCATGAAGCTTCACTAATGTTCTGAACAGATGTCTTAAATTCACACAGACTGGTGAGGTGCTGCAGCTCCAATGGCCGAATTCCACTCCACCAGACTACCAGCATTTATGTAGTGCTGGTACCATGTCCCAATGTACTACACAGAGATGCAAGGAAGAAAATTGACACCAAACCAAATGGAGAAGATCGTAGGTCAGATGACCAAAGGCTTGGCCAAAGAGGTGGGTATTAAAGGAGAGACATGGACAGAGAGGGTTGGGGAGGAATTTCAGAGAGTGGGATCTCGGCAGCTGAAAGCGACAGGAGGCTTGAGTCAGAGGAATGGAATGTTTGATGGTGAGGGAGGTTGTAGTGAAGGGGAAGATTAGAGATAGGGAGGGGAAAGGCCATGAAGGGATTAAAGCACAGGATGAGAATTTTAAATTGGAGGCGTTGTGGTGAAGGGCAATCAGGACTTTGCGTGGGCGAAGATACAGGCAGCAGAGAGCAGGCAGGATGGGAGGCCAGCCAGGAAAGCAGAAGAGACAAGCCTGGAGGTAACAAAAGGCAGGGATGAGGGTTTCAGCAGCAGATGGGCTATGGTAGGGGTAAAGCCCGGTGATGTTACCGAGGTTGAAATAAGTGGTCTTTGTGAGAGAGAGGAGATGGGGTTGGCTACTCAGCTCAGGCTTGATTAGGACACAGAGGTTGCCAAAAGTATTGCTTGGCACGAGACAGTGGTCGGGGAGGTGAATGGAACCGGTGGCAAGGACCCAAGACGATGGCTTCAGTCATTCCAATGTTTATTGGAAGGAAGCTGCAGCTCATCCAAGACTGAATGACAGACAAGAAGTCTGACAGTACAGAGGCAATGGTGGGGTCAAGAGACGTGGTGGAGCGA
The DNA here is from genome assembly GCA_030390025.1 of Squalus acanthias. Classification (NCBI taxonomy): domain Eukaryota; kingdom Metazoa; phylum Chordata; class Chondrichthyes; order Squaliformes; family Squalidae; genus Squalus; species Squalus acanthias. Next base: position 99,355,342 of record CM059437.1, read on the forward strand.
GAGAGCTGGGTGTTATCACATGAAAGCTGATCCTATATCTGTGGATGATGCTGCCAAGGGGCAACATGTATACGAGGAAGATGGGGCTAAGGATGCATCCCCGGCGGATTTTCAAGCTGATGGTATAGGAGTGGGAAGTCAAGCCAGTGGTAGATGCGCTCTGGCTATGGTCAGATAGGCACGAATAGAGCCAAGTGAGGGCAGTCCCTCCGAGCTGGACAACCCCTCCAAGCTGGACAACAAAGGAGAAGCTTTGGAGGGGGATGATGATGTGATCGACCATGTCAAAGGCTGTAAAGATGCAGTAAAAGAGAGAATGGGGATCCTCTCCACCGCCACAGTCAACAAATTAAATAATCATGCACTTTCTAATTAAGCGAACTGGGCATCTGTGAAGCAGCTCGTAATTACGGCAACTAATTAATGTTTAATTTCTGCATTAAATACATCTTTGTGCAAAATGGACATTTTGATTTCAGTCACTTGCAGAAGCAGGTTACAATAGTGCAGAGTACTAGGTATACTTAAATTTCTGTACAGCCAAAAAGGATACCACTCCATCGAAGTCTTCACCACACCAGTGCAGAAGCTGCTTTAACCTAGTTTTATATTTTCCACCCGATTGACTTTCACCAATTAGTGAAGAGTATGTTGCAAAAATTACACCTTTCTTCACACTTCCATTTTGTTTGGAAGAGATTTTTCCATATTTGAACTGGAATGAAAACAGGTAGTGTAAACATTTATACTGTTAAAATATATTAAATTGTAATCACTAAGTTCCACTCATATTCTGCTATGTATCACCACGGTAATTCGTTACAGCAATGCCGTGGCAGTATGATTATTAACCTACGTATTTCCAACACTGGATGGCAGGATCCAGGACATGAAGGAAGGAATGGGTCAAAGGAATAAACATAGTATGTTACACAATAAAATGAGGGGGATGCAGGATGTTAACTAAAAAAAAAAATCAAGTCAGGGCATACAGAATTCTTAATGTAATTTTAAGCATTTATTTAGGTAAAATATTGGATAAGAACAATAAAACTAGCGCTGCCATAGGAAGCAGCTTTTACTCTAAGTTTTAGCTTGAGTCAAAGTGTGATCTAAAAGTGGAAAATGTTGCATCTATGATGATTTGAATCTCTGGAGCAGCTGGCAATGAGTGAACAATATTCCAGTCAAATATGAAAACACTTCTGGGAAAGTTAGATACCATCACAAAACAGGAGAAACCAATCTCCCTCCACTCCCCCCAACAGCCCCCCCACCAGCACCAGGTTCATGCTTTTTAGTCTAACAAAAAACTTCCTATTTTCTCCTCTACTAGAAACATAGAACATAGAAAAATAGGAGGAGTAGGCCATTCGGCCCTTCGAGCCTGCTCCGCCATTCAATATCATGGCTGATCTTCTATCTCAATACCATATTCCCGCTCTCTCCCCATACCCTTTGATGCCTCTTCTCTGATGGTGAACTGCTGACAGAAAACCGTTTCACCTTCCAGTATCTGACCCAAGTTAGATAGACAGTGAGTGTGGGGAAGCTGTTTAACTGTGGGTGGGATTACAGGCCACAATGAACACTGCTAGCAAAGGCTACATCCAATAGTCTAAGAACTCTCAGGTTCAATACCTGGTCTGCACTGGGTCAGCTGATCTAAGTAATAACTGCAATACTACATTTGGCCTCAGCACCCCAGGCGTGAGAAGGGAAAAATCAGTCAGGGTTCCTGCTGATAATCATTATCCACTGCGCAGATGGATTGGATTCAGCTGCAATACCACCCCCAACTTGATTGAATAACCAATTACTGTTTAGGTTGACACAATAAAAATGGCCACTTGAACAAGGCACCACAGGGCAAGCTTCACCCATGGAATCACAAATGTTAGCACCTCCATGAGTGGGACAGAGGACTAGAAGAAGTGCAGTAAATTTCTCGGCACCCTGGAATACATCTCAAAACATCCTGACATCGTAACACAATCTGTAACCCAAACCCCTCTTGCAGTTGTACTGCATGCAGATCCTGGCCAAACAGGTTATGATTTCACATTAAGCAGCTTGGAGTTAATGGTTATGGGCTACAATTCTGAACTAATTTCAGCTGAGTTTGAAGGGAAATGAGAGTTCAAAAGGGCGTTATGAGGGCACACACATTTCTAGCAGAAGTAGTGCAGGGAGCACATCTCAAAGAATGGCCAAAAGTGAAATTTTTGTTACTGCAACAAGCATTTATATATAAAAACTACAGACATCAGTCACTTTTTAGGGAAGCATCACTTAGCACGTGGTTAAAATTTAGCGGGTAACATCAGTAAGTTAAAATGCTGTGCCATATAGTAATATTTACTGGCCACAGAGTGACAGGATGTAGCCTTCATTAGGAACTCCCAATTCTTGATCATCCAAAGAGGAACGTCCCATGGAGAAAGATGTCCACTCATAGGGCAGGAAAAGTCAACCCAACCCAGGCCTTCCAGTGGGTGGTTCAAAGAGCCATTAACAGGAACATGGCAACAAGAGAAAATTTATATCGGGAAAAGCAGGAGACGAGTATTTTTGGGTGGAAGGGTATATTAATGGGCTTCGTCACTGGGAGGGCAATAACAATTATATATAACCCTCAAAAGTGTGTAGCAGAGGATATCATGAAACACAGCTAAATAGATAGACCATTGTTCCTTCAATATGAAGGTGTCCCTTTATAAAGGAGGAATTGTTCAGTTATTTACCTTATTCAGTGCATGAACCTGGATATTTTTTGCTCCAATGTCCCTCAGGTCTCTTTCAGCATCATACTTCAAGTCATTGGATACACTAAACCTGTTAATAAGCACAGAACTTCAACAACTGAAGCCAACTACAATAAATCTGCTTTTTAGAATTTGGATAAATGCTCATTTCTGCTTACCACAGTGATCTTTTTCTACCAAGAAGGTAATTCTCAAAAATAATGCCAGCAATGGTTCTTCCTTTACCCACACCAGCACCGTCCCCTATCAGGAAGGCTGCACGATCCCCATTGGGGAGGAATGTTTCATGTTGCTATGGTTCAAACAATAAACAATCAATGTAGCTGGTTTAACAATACCTACACACTAAAATATGAAAATAGCACAGATCTTTACATCAGCTTATTTTTAAGTAAAGCCAATTTTTTTTTGAAACTCAGAATACCTGAGCAGCATACGTGATTGCTTCCAGCTGCAAAGCAGAGAGCCAACCACTGTCGATGGTCTCCTCTTGTACAGTCAGCCGATACCAAACATCAGGAGGTGTTACACTCGACAAAGAACTGGTTTCCACAACTGGATCGGGGTGGCGCAAGCCAACCTTCACTGTTAACAAAATTAAGACATTTGAGGTTGTAAATAATTGCATATAGATTTATTGATGAACTGAACGCAATAAACTAATATAGTTCTGCTTTAATAACTATGACATTCTATACCAAGTAGCAAAGTACAATTTACATTTGGGAAATTATCTTTTATGACATATATGGGGCACTTCACTAAAGAACTTAAAAAACTTAAGCGCACCATCAGACTATGCGTTATATTGGGAATAAACAGGTCAGCGTTGAGCTGTAAAGAGAAAAAGACGAGTTATGACGTTACGGATGATTACCCTTCATCAGTAGAGTGTGCATCCAAATCGTTAACCTGTAATTCTTTACTGACTACCTGCTGTATATTTCCAGCATTGTTTTTATTTCAGATTTCTAGTATTTTTCTTTGTGCATAACATTGGGAATACTACTTTTACATGCAAGTTCTATATTTCAATATTATTTACTAAAAATACACTTCAGTCAAGAGTCCCGCCAAAAACAGTAGTAATTTTCAAAAAATAATTCAAATTTGCAAAGGGGTAAGCAGAAAATATTTTGTATACATAACAGATAATTGCAAAGAGACAACTTGCATTTCTGTAGCGCTTTTCACGATCTCAGAACATCCCAAAGCACTTTACAGTCAACAAAAGTACTTTTGAAGTGTAGTCACTGTTGTAACATAGGGAAATGCAGCTGCCAATTGGTGCACAGCAAGGTACCACAAACAGCAATGTGATAATGACCAGATAATCTGTTTTAGTGATGTTGGTTGAGGGATGAATATTGGCCAGGACACTGGAGAGAACACCCCCACCCCGCCCCGGAGTTCTTCAAATAGTGCCGTGGCATCTTTCACATACACCTGAGGGGGCAGACGGGACCTCGGTTTAACGTCTCATCCGAAAGGTGGCACCTCAGACAGTACAGCACTCACTCACTACTGCACTGAAGAATCAGACTAAATTGTGTGCTCAAGTGGGACATGAACCTACAAATCTTTCAACCGAGAGGCGAGAGTGCTACCACTAAGCCAAGGCTGACACGAACAAAATTTAGTAATTGAATGGTTGGTTCATTTGGCAACCTCATGGTAACTTGACTGATATCAAACTCTACGATGTAAAAATCAGGGCCATGAATTCCCGTCACATTAGAGCAGGTGTCCAAACTTTTTCTCAAGGGCCAATGCATGGCTTACCATGGAGTGCCACATGCCACATACACAATTACAATACGAAAGACCAAATTACTTCACTGAAGAGGGTACTCGTTTTACCAGTCACTGCTCCCTCTTTGGTAGATGAATCCCAAATCCACAAGCGAAAGACCAATCATTTCAAATGACCAGAAATAACAGGCAGGATATGGAAGTTGACAATTCAATTTGCACTTTTTGGGGGAGAAGACTTACATTTCATTGGCATATATTCAGCATATGTGTCTGCATGGCCCAATTCCTCATCGTCTTCCTCCTCGGGCTCCTCTTCGTCTTTCAGAGGCAATTTCTATTAATCATTTGAAATAAGAGATTAGGAGTACAAGCTCAGTGCAAGCTGAATCCATAGTCTGAAGTTTCTTTAGCTCAAGAGCAGATAGATGGAGCTATTTGGTAACCTCCAGAGAAGTCAATGTTACATGAACTGAAGCTTCTATTTCCTTCATCCCATCAAGTGTGAAGGCTAACTTTATCAAATTTTACAAGTTTTACATGCATTAAAAGTAGTTCTGAATTGGCTGCCACCCAGGATTGCCAGACCAGACATCTCTGGGCAAGGGTAGTCATGCACTCATGCACATTTTGTCTGTATGCATAGCACAAATTTCCAAGAATAAACGGCACAAATTTTGAGTTCAAAAATGAATGCCACGTTTGTTCAGTGAAAAACTACATATTCATTTACATGTTGGTGTAATGTGAGTGGGGGAAAATCCCATGCATGTTACCAGGGTGCTCTGTTCTTAAGGAATAGCAGCTAGTCAAGTGGAACCTTCTGTCCAATACTACTTGTACATGAACTTTCTATAGTGGTAAATAGCCACATTATAAAGGTTATCAATATTTGCTTTAATCGATTTTAATGTAATGTTGATTCTACCTTAATAGATCAAAACAAGCACAGGTGAGAAATGCCTACAGCTGCTAATGTGGAGGGGCTGGGGGGTGCACAGGAGGCCAGAAGCAGAAGAAGAGTGAGTTTGGGAGGAGGGGGTGTTAGGGGTTATAAGGATGGAGGAAATGCTTCTATAGAGATATGAACTACTTTGCGTGAATGCATTAAAAATAAAAATCAGGTTTTCACTAATTTATGAATGTAATTAAAACAGTTTACCCAAGTTGAAGAAAGCAATATTAAGTGGCAATCCATAATTATGCATCATCTTAAATGTTGCAGTTTATCTTTAAGATAAATTCATTCAGATTTGCATATAATTGCAATTCACGAAGCCATCCATGAAATGACTACGTTAGCACAATAGCAGTACACGTGCTTCACATGCTCACGAGATGAAGTGAAGCACCACAACATTCGACTCCAACTTAACGTGGGTGCTGCATGTGTGTGCCAGGCTGTCAGCACAAGGATCTTTACACAAGAAATAAATGTTAGACCACCACACACATGTACACACAGCTTTAGATGAAAATTTACTGATCATGAAACGAGCACTCTCAATAGAAGCATGCTTAGGAAAGTCCTGTTTTGACTGTTCCTATTGAAAATTTGAAGCAGAGGCAGAAAACTGGCAAAAATTAACTTCAAAATTCTGAATAAAGGTGTATTTACCGGAGTCGGAGAAAAGCTTCGCATTTTAATATCCTCATTGACCCATATCCGAGTCACTTCTTTACTCAATGATTCCTTCTTTACAACACCATTGTTCAAGTCAGCTGCAGATAAAGTACAACTGTTTAAACTCTAAACAGACTACAAAAATCTTTCCAATTATAAAAAGTGTTGTTAATAGTACTTTAAAGTGTATGCATTACAGAGATCAGTGACTAAACTCAAGTTTTACTAACACTTTTGTTCAGGTTGCATTTGACTGTATTTAGACTAAACAATAAAAATTGCATTTAAATCAGAAACCTGATTATATAAATGGTTAAGTACAATTAATTAGGAAAATTAACTTCACCCCCATACCAATGTGCAAGCACAAACTATTCTATAAGAGATGCCTAAACACAAAATGTGAAAAGTGACACCAAGGTAAGGTAAGAGACGCAAAGTGAGAATTCTCAGATTCCAAAAGAAATGTAGCAAGTGTGCAGTTTCACTCCTGATACTAGATTCAGGAGACGGCCAGTGTGAAAACAGTAATACAACTCTAACCTGCAGACTGTAAAAGCACATTAGATCTTTACTTAATGTGCATCCCTAATAAACACCAGAGGAAGGTGAGCTTCACAGTGGATCGACTTTCTTTAAGAAACGTTATGCAGCTAACTGCTATCAAGTTGGAGATCTCCCCACCGTACAGGAATGAAGCGTGCACCCATCGTGTCTACTTCCTATGGTTTGATGACATCATTACCTTACCTGGTTTATTCATCATCTTAGAAGTGAGTAGTACAATTTCTGTAAGAAAGTTAATTAGGAAAAAAAGTTTCTAAAACCCAGTGCTGGAAATTATCTTGTACTATTAAGTAGCTTGCATCAATAATAAATGTTTCTTTCAGTTAATTAGATAAACATAAAACTAAATAAAAGTTAGATAAAAATAAACTTTGCAGTAACGTTTCAAACCGTATAGAACCGAATGACTTCTTTGCTGCGGATTGTTTTGAAGCATTTTGTGGACTATGGATTGCACAATATGTTACAAGCACACATCTAATAACAGCAATCTTATAAACTGTTCTCACTAATGTTTTGTCTCCATTACTTTTTAATTTTGACAAGACTGAAAAATTACAACAATGTAAAGTGACTACTTTCCACACAAGAACCACACAGCCTCTTCACACTAAACTTCTGAACAGCCATGCGACTGCAGTGTAGGCCAGTGATCATGGAGCGTGCATCAGCCTTCAAACACAAAAAGAATGCTGCTGTGTTGTCTCTTCTTTTGAAAAACCCTGAATGTGTACATCAGCCATTGTGTAAGTGAGACATGCAACAGAGCTTGAAGGCTCATAGAAAAGGTGGCGCCTTCATTAATTTACATGGCTTGAGGTGGAGGACTTGTGCATTCCACCTCACTGTGCTTTTTATTTTCAGTAAACCACAAATTCCAGTCTCATTCGTGTGTGAATTTTTATCAAATGCATATGTAGGTTGTAGGCGTATATGGCACTAAATTTAAATAGATTCAACCAACCCATAGCACCTTTCCCAAAATAAATCTGTGATCAAAAAAACTTGTTAAATGCCAGATACACCAATGGTACCTACTGGCATCCAATTCAACATGCCCACTCTATTCATTGCTGGAAGAGCTTTTTCTGAACTATATGGAAAAAAAGCTACTAATGAAGAGGCTGTGTAACAATTAAATGTATAAAAATTCATGAATGAAAATAACTTACTGGCTGCTGTTGTGATGGGTTGAACAATATTGGACGGTGGCTTCATTTTCATCAGTTCAGATAAGCTGTTGCTTTTAAGCAAGTCTTTAAGCTGTATCTGGTCCTTGGTTGATGCTGTAGCTACTGTTGGAGCAGCTGTAGATGTTAGTGCGAGTGAGCTGGTCTGAACAACCTTTGCTACAGTAACTGTGGGACGAGACACTGCATTAACGGGTGCCTTTGTCACAATTAATGTTGTTCCAAGGTTTGGCAGCTGATTCAGCTGATTCAGCACGAAAGTGGTAGCTGTTGGTGGCTGTTGAGAAAAATATAAATAAAATTATAAAAATACTAATATTTTTGTGTTGCAACGATAATAACTAGAAAGACTGAACAGGCTGGGGCTCTTTTTTCTAGAAAAAAGACTGAGGGGTGACCTAATAAAGGTCTTTAAAATTACAAAGGGGTTCAACGTGGTAGACTTCGAGAAGATGTTTCCATTTGTTGGGGAGTCCAAAACTAGAGGCCATAAATAGTCACTAATAAATCCAAAAACTTCTTTACTCAGAAATTGGTGAGAATGTGGAACTCGCTACCACACGGGAGTAGTTGAGACGAATAGCATAGATGCATTTATTGGGAAGCTCGATAAGTACACGAGGGAGAAAGAAATAGGTTATGTTGATGGGGTGAGATGAAGAGGGGTGGGAGGAGGCTCGTGTGGAGCATAAACACCAGCATGGACCAGTTGGGCCGAATGGCCTGTTTCTGTGCTGTAAAATTCTACGCAACTAGGAAACAAAGACAAGGCAGAAAGTTCATGAACAGATCAAATTTACCACATTATATACCAACAGCCCAAAAGGTTACCCCCATCACCCATTTCCAACTTGAAATTTTCTTGGAGCTGTAGTTCAATAAAATGAAAATGTGATTAATATATACAAAATTTGAAGACAACCAATTATTCAGAGTCCAAATTCAGACAAACACAATACACTGGATAAGGATCGAGTTGCTCCCTTATTTTTTCCTGGAAAGGGAAGGAAAGATGATCCTCATCAATAAGCTGAAAATGCAGTTTTCTTCTGCACTTGTGGCAATCAAACACTTAACACGTTTGTGTGAACCTCTTCCTGCACTACTCTGCAGTCAATTTACAGAATACCATAAAAAGAGCAACAGAGGTACATCAAGCATTACCAATCTTAAATCAGCTTCCGCCAAATTTTTTTCATCACTATTGCTGGGAGAAAGCAGAGTGCTTTAAAACTGCTGACATGAAACCTATCCAGAACTTCTGGACACCAGACCAGCATGATCATGACAAAACAGAAAAATAGATGTATGTACAACATAAAAGAAAGTGACTAGAAAGGAATCGGCAGCAGAGGTGGCAGCACAGGATAAAGAGCACGGGGCCCGAGGACAGCGGACCTGAAAGGAATCGGCAGCAGAGGTGGCAGCACAGCATAAAGAGCACGGGGCCCGAGGACAGCGGACCTGAAAGGAATCGGCAGCAGAGGCGGCAGCACAGGATAAAGAGCACGGGGCCCGAGGACAGCACAGGGTAGAGAGCACGGGGCCCGAGGACAGCACAGGGTAGAGAGCACGGGGCCCGAGCATAAAGAGAGCGGAGCCGCCAAATTCCAAAAGAACAGCAAAAGCAAGAAGTGACGTCACAGGACTGCAGGTAGGTGATTGGTGGGTGAGTATTCGTGTTTTATTCTCTTTAACGTAACTAGATAAACTAATTATTATAAATAATCGTGTGAATAAAGACTTTAGCTAAGAGAGCGAGAGAAACAGCCGAGATAAAGGTAGGCCCGACTTTTAAGGCTCTTAGTCTTCAGTTTATTTCTGTAAGTTAAATAGACTACTAAATAGAGGCATGACAGGGCAGCTCAGTCCCATGGAATGCACATCCTGTGCCGTGTGGGAAATCCAGGACGCTTCCCGTGTCCTGGACAACCACGTGTGCAGGAGATGTCGTCAGCTGGAGGAGCTCGAGCTCCGGGTTTCAGAGCTTGAGCAGCAGCTGGCGTCACTGCGGTGCATCCGTGAGGCTGAGAGCTTCGTGGATAGCACGTTTCGGGAGGTGGTCACCCCACAGCTAAGGAGTGTGCAAGCAGAGAGGGAATGGCACCACGGGTGGCTCAGCTGTACGGGGGGGAGGGGGGGGAGAGGAGAAAGAGGAAGAAGAGTGGGAGAGCAATAGTGGTAGGGGATTCGATAGTTAGGGAAGCAGACAGGCGTTTCTGCGGCTGCAGACGTGACTCCAGGATGGTATGTTGTCTCCCTGGTGCCAGTGTCAGTAGGTGAACATTTAGGGAACAGTGATCATAGTATCATAAGGTTTAGATTAGCTATGGAAAAGGACAGGGAGCAATCTAGAGTAAAAATACTTAATTGGAGGAAGGGCAATTTCAGTGGATGAGAACGGATCTGGCAGGGCAACTAAAGTCAGGGGGCTCCCTGGATGACGAAACAGATAGAGAATATAATGAAGCAGAAAAAGAGCGCGTATGACAGATACGATAGCAAAATACTGCGGATGCTGGAAATCCGAAATAACAACAGAAAACGCTGGAAAAATTGAGCAGGCCAGGCAGCATCCGTGGAGAGAGAAACGTTTCAGGTCGAAGACCCTTCATCAGAACTGGAAAAATAGATTTAAAGCAAGTATAATGCTGGGAAAAGAGGGTCCCCCTTTTCCCAGCATTATACTTGCTTTAAATCTATTTCACGTCCTGCTTTTTTCCCAGTTCTGACGAAGGGTCTTCGACCTGAAACGTTAACTCTGTTTCTCTCTCCACGGATGCTGCCTGGCCTGCTGAGTTTTTCCAGCGTTTTCTGTTGTTATTTCGCGTATGACAGATGTCAGGTTGCAAATACATCTGAGAATCCTACCTCCCCCTGGACCATGACCCCACTACCAAACATCAAGCCATTGTTTCCAAGACTGTCACTGACCTCATCTTTTCTGGAGATCTACCCTCCATGGCCGCCAACCTCATAGTCCCCCAACCCCACACAGCCCACTTCTACCTCCTTCCCAAGATCCACAAACAGGACTGCCCTGGTAGACCCATCGTTTCAGCCTGTTCTTGCCCCACGGAACTTATCTCTTCCTATCTCGACTATTTTTTCTCCCCTTGTCCAGTCTCTTCCCACCTACATTCGCGACTCTTCTGACTCCCTCCGCCACTTTAACAGTTTCCAGTTTCCTGGCCCCAATCGTCTCCTCTTCACTATGGACGCCCAATCCATCTACACCTCCATCCCCCACCAGGACAGCCTGAGGGCACTCCGCTTCTTCCTTGATCAGAGGCCCAACCAGTCCCCATCCACCAACACCCTCCTCTGCCTGGCTGAACTTGTTCTCACATTGAACAACTTCTCCTTTGACTCCACTCACTTCCTCCAAATTAAAGGTGTTGCTATGGGAACCCGTATGGGCCCGAGCATTTGCCTGCCTTTTCGTGGGATATGTGGAACATTCTTTGTTCCAGTCCTACTCAGGTCCCCTCCCTCACCTCTTTTTCCGGTTCATCGATGACTATCGGTGCAGTTTCCTGCTCTCGCCCTGAACTAGAAAATGTCATTCACTTCCAATTTCCACCCTTCCCTCACCCTCACATGGTCCATCTCCGACTCTTCCTTCCCCTTCCTTGACATCTCTGTCTCCATTTCTGGCGATAGGCTATTGACAAACATCCACTACAAACCCACTGACTCCCACAGCTACCTGGACTATACTTCCTCCCACCCCGCTTCCTGTAAGGACTCTATTCCGTTCTCCCAGTTTCTCCGTCTCCGCCGCATCTGTTCTGACGATGCCACCTTCCATACCAGTGCTTCCGACATGTCTTCCTTTTTCCTCAACCGAGGATTCCCCTCATAGAATCATAGAAAGTTACAGCACGGAAGGAGGCCATTTCGGCCCATTGTGTCCGCGCCGGCCAACAAAGAGCTATCCAGCCTAATCCCACTTCCCAGCTCTTGGTCTGTAGCCCTGCAGGTTACAGCATCCCAACTGCATATCCAAGTACTTTTTAAAATGTGGTTAGGGTTTCTGCCTCTACCACCCTTTCAGGCAGTGAGTTCCAGACCCCCACAACCCTCTGGGTGAAGAAATTTCCCCTCAGATCCCCTCTAAACCTTCCACCAATTACTTTAAATCTGTGCCCCCTGGTTTTTGACCCCTCTGCTAAGGGAAATAGGTCCTTTCTATCCACTTTATCTATGCCCCTCATAATTTTATACCCCTCAACCTCCTCTGGAAAACAGGAAAACAAACCCAGCCTATCCTAAGTTTTATGTGGGGGCATTGGTGTTTCACCCTGCTGTGCTATTGAGCGTTAGAAGTCTTACTCCAATTATATAGGGCCTTGGTGAGACCACACCTGGAGTACTGTGTACAATTTTGGTCTCCTTACCGAAGGAAGGATATACTTGCCATAGAGGGAGTGCAACAAAGGTTCACAAGATTGATTCCTGGGATGGCGGGACTGTCGTATGAGAAGAGATTGAATAAACTTGACCTGTATTCTCTTGAATTCAGAAGACTGAGAGGGGCTCTCATTGAAGCATACAAAATTATTACAGGGCTTGATAGGATGGATGCTGGGAGAATGTTTCCCTTGGCTGGGGAATCTAGAACCAGGGGCCACAGCCTCAAGATAAAGGGTAGGCCATTCAGGACTGAGATGAGAAGAAATTTCTTCACACAGAGGGTGGTGAATCTTTGGAATTCTCTACCCCAGAGGGCTGTGGAGGCTCAGTCATTGGGTATATTCAAAACAGAAGTCGATAGATTTCTGACTAGTAAGGGCATCAAGGGATATGGCGATAGGGCCGGTGAATGGAGTTGAGGCAGAAGATCAGCCATGATCTCATTGAATGGCGGAGCAGGCTCGAAGGGCCGAATGGCCTACTCCTGCTCCATGTTCTTATGTTCTTATGTTCTTATCCAGTCTTTCCTCATAGCTAAGATTCTCTACTCCCGGCAACATCCTTGTAAATCTCCTCTGTACCCTCTCTAGTGCAATCACATCTTTCCTGTAATGTGGTGACCAGAACTGCACGCAGTACTCTAGCTGAGGCCTAACTAGTGTTTTATACAGTTGAAGCATAATCCCCCTGCTCTTGTATTCTATGCCACGGCTAATAAAGGCAAGCATTCCGTATGCCTTCTTAACCACCTTATCTACTTGGCCTGCTACCTTCAGGGATCTGTGGACATGCACTCCAAGGTCCCTTTGTTCCTCTACACTACACAGGTGTCCTACCATTTAATGTGTATTCCCTTTCCTTGTTAGCCCTCCCCAAATGTATTACCTCACACTTCTCTGGATTGAATTCCATTTGCCACTGTTCTGCCCACCTGTCCAATTTATTGATATCTTCCTGCAGTCTACAGCTTCCTTCTACAGTATCAACCACACAGCCGATTTTAGTATCATCTGCAAACTTCTTAATCATACCCCCTATATTCAAGTCAAGATAGTTGATATATACCACAAAAAGCAAGGGACCTAGTACTGAGCCCTGCGGAACCCCACTGGAAACAGCCTTCCAGTCACAAAAACACCCATCACCCTCTGCTTCCTGTCTCCGAGTCAGTTTTGAATCCAACTTGACACTTTGCCCTGGATCCCATGGGCTTTTAACTTCGTGACCAGTCTGCCATGTGGAACCTTATCAAAAGCCTTGCTAAAGTCCATATACTCTACATCAAACGCACTATCCTCATCTACCCTCCTTGCTTCCCCCTCAAAAAATTCAATCAAGTTTGTCAGACAAGACCTTCCCTTAACAAATCCGTGCTGACTATCCTTGATTAATCAGTGTCTTTCTAAATGAAGATTTATCCTGTCCTTCAGAATTCTTTCCAATAATTTTCCCACCACCAAGGTTAGGCTGACTGGCCTGTAATTACTCGGTCTATCCTTTTCACAGAATTACAGAATCCCCACAGTGCAGATAGAGGCCATTTCGGCCCATCAAGCCTGCACCGACACATATCCCACCCTATCCCCGTAACCCCACGTATTTAATCCCCCCTAAGACTAAGGGTCAATTTTATCATAGCCAAATCAACCTAACCCGCACATCTTTGGACTGTGGGAGGAAACCAGAGCACCCGGAGGAAACCCACGCAGACACGGGGAGAATGTGCAAACTCCACACAGACAGTCACCCGTGGCCGGATTCGAACCCGGGTCCCTGGCGCTGTGAAGCAACAGTGCTAACCACTGCCACCGTGTTGCCCTCTTTTCTCCTTTTCTCCCTTTTTAAACAAGGGTACCACATTGGCAGTCCTCCAGCACCACACCTGAAGCCAGAGAGGATTGAAAAATGATAGTCAGGGCGTCTGCTATTTCCTCTTTTGCTGCGTTTAACAGCCTGGGATACATTTCATCCGGGCCTGGGGATTTATCCACTTTTAAAGCTGTTAAACCCCTTAATACTTCCTCTCTCACTATGTTTATTTCAGTTAATATTTCACACTCCTCCCCCTTCCCACCTCCCCCCCCCCCCTGCCGATAGCAATGTCTGCTTCGCCCCTCTCCTTTGTGAAAACAGACGTATAGTATTCATTAAGAACCCTACCAACGTCTCCCGCCTCCACACACAGATTACCCTCATGATCTCTAATAGGCCCTACCCACTACCGTGGTTGACACGGCCCTTGACCGTGTCCGTTCCATTTCCCGCACTTCTACTCTCACAACTTCCCCTCCCTCCCAGAACCACGATAGGGTTCCCCTTGTCCTCACCTTCCACCCCACCAGCCTCCACGTTCAATGGATCATCCTCTGCCATTTCCGCCACCTCCAACGTGATCCCACCACCAAACGCATCTTCCCCTCACCTCCCCTTTCAGCATTCCGAAGGGATCGCTCCCTCTGCAACACCCTGGTCAACTCCTCAATCACCCCCAACAGTTCCAATGAAGCTCAACGTAAGCTCGAGGAACAGCACTTCATCTTCCGATTAGGCACTTTACAGCCTTCTGGACTCAACATAGAGTTCAACAATTTCAGACTATAACCCCTGCCCCCATTTTTCAGGTGGCTGTTGATGATTCTGCCATCCCCATTTGCAACATTTAACCACTCCTGCCTCCTACCCTAGCACAGACTATTCCTTCAATTCCTTCCTCCCCCTTCCCCCCCTCCTTTCCCTGTCTCTGCACAATCTGTGTTCTCTCTCTCTCTCTCTCTCTATATCTATATCTATAGAGAGAAAGGTCAGAGGAGAAAAGTGAAAAAGAAAATAAGAGGGGAAAAAGAGAGTATGAGAATAGAATGGCAGCCAACATAAAAGGTAATCCAAAAGTCTTCTATAGGCATATAAATAGTAAAAGGGTAGTAAGAGGAGGGGTGGGGTCGATTAGGGATAAAAAGAGACCTATGCATGGAGGTAGAGGGTATGGCTGAGGTACTAAACGAGTACTTTGCATCTGTCTTCACCAAGGAAGAGGATGCTGCCATAGACATAGTGAAGGAGGAGGTAGTGGAGACACTTAAAAGGATAAAAATTGATAGAAGTATTAGAAAGGCTGGTTGTACTTAAAGTAGATAAATCGCCAGGAGTGGATGGAATGCATCCTAGGATGCTGAGGGAATTGAGGGCGGAAATCGCGATGGTACTGGCCATAATATTCCAATCCTCCATAGATACGGAGGTGGTGCCAGAGGATGGAGCATTGCAAATGTTACACCATTGTTCAAAAAAGGGTGTAAAGATAAACCCAGTAACTACAGGCCAGTCAAGTTAACCTCGATAGTGGGGAAGCTTTTAGAAACAGTAATCAGGGACAAAATTGTCACTTGGATAGGTGTGGATTAATTAAGGAAATCCAGCACTGATTTGTTAAAGGTAAATCGTGTTTAACCGACTTGATTGAGTTTTTTGATGAGGTAACAGAGAGGGTTGATGAGGGCAATGCAGTTGACGCAGTGTACATGGATTTCCAAAAGGCGTTCGACAAAGTGTCACATAATAGGCTTGCTAGCAAAGTTGAAGCCCATGGAATAAAAGGGACAGTGGCAGCATGGATACAAAATTGGCTAAGTGACAGGAAACAGAGAGTAGTGGTGAACGGTTGTTTGTCAGACTGGAGAAAGGTATACAGTGGTGTTCCCCAGGGGTCGGTTCTAGGACCACTGCTTTTCTTGATATATATTAATGACTTGGACATGGGTGTACAGGGCACAATTTCAAAATCTGCAGATGACAAAACTTGGAAGTATAGTGAACAATGAGGAGCAGAGTGATTGACTTCAAAAGACATAGGCAGGCTGGTGAAATGGGCGGACACTTGGCAGATGAAATTTAATGCAGAAAAGTGTGAAGTGATACATTTTGGTAGAAAGAATGAGGAAATGACATAAACTAAATGGTACAACCCTAAAGGGGGGGGCACGAACAGAGAGACCTGAGGGTATGTGTGCACAAATTGTTGAAGGCAGCTGGGCAGGTTGAGAAAGCAGTTAAAAAGGCTTACAGGATCCTGGGATTCATAAATAGAGGCATAGAGTACAAAAGCAAGGAAATTATGAAGAACCTGTATAAAACACTGGTTCGGCCCCAACTGGAGTACTGTGTCCAATTCTGGGCACTGCACTTTAGGAAGGATGTGAAAGCCTTAGAGAAGGTGCAGAAAAGATTTACGAGAATGATTCCAGGAATGAGGGACTTCAGTTATGTTGATAGACTGGAGAAACTGGGGTTCTTCTCCTTGGAGCAGAGAAGATTTGATAGAGGTGTTCAAAATCATGAGGGGTCTGGACAGAGTAGATAGAGAGAAACTTTTTCCATTGGCAGAGGGATCGAGAACCAGAGGAAACAGGTTTAAGGTGATTGGCAAAAGAACCAAAGGCGACGCAAGAAAAAACGTTTTTACGCAGCGAGTGGTTAAGATCTGGAATGCACTGCCTGAAAGGGTGGTGGAAGTAGACTCAATCTTATCTTCAAAAGGGAGTTCGATAAGTATCAGAAGGATTTGCAGGACTACAGGTAAAGGTCAGGGGAGTGGGACTAGCTGAAGTGCTCTTAGAGAACCGACACGGGCTCGACTAGCCGAATGGCTTTCTTCCGTGCTGTAACCATTCTTTGATTCTATGATTGTAAGAGGCACTCTGTTTGAGCTATATATTTTTCTGTCCTGTAATCTAAATCTCTGCGTTTAAATGATTCCTATATACCAACCCTGAAATTAAACTGCAGTCTTAAGATCACTGCTCACCATCAATTACTCTATATGGCTCCACATAGACCATTTTTCCATTCACTGCAGTCATCAAAAGGAGCAGGGCTGGACATCAATGTTTGCTTTATAGGATGGATTGACTGGTCAGTCAATCATAGGACTCAACACAGAGTTCAACAATTTCAGATCATAACCCACACTTTTGTTTGGCCTTTTTCTTCCCTCCCAGAAGCTGGCAGCGGTCATTCATTCTGCCAGCGCAATTCACACTTCATCTAAAGCCATCCTTTGTTCCTCAACCTGTCCCATTTCCACCTCCTCTTGCCTTGAATATCTCTCAATGTCTCTTAATCTCTCCTGCTTTCTATCCCATCACTGACCTTCCCTTTTGTTCTTTCATCCCCTCCCCCTTTTCCCAGCCCTAAACTTGCTTTAAAATCTATTTCATTTCCTGTTTCTTTCCAGTTCTGACGAAAGGTCTTCGACCTGAAACGTTAACTCTGTTTCTCTCTCCATGGATGCTGCCTGGCCTGCTGAGTTTTTCCAGCGTTTTCTGTTGTTATTTTTGACTGGTCAGTCATTTGGTGATAATTGTCAAAGCATTTGCAAGAAATACTTGAAATAAATGAGTTGGTATGCTTCCAGTAGAATCATGCATAGTCAGTGAAAAACAAGCGCTAAAAATATTAGGTACCTAAAAGGGTAGTGTGCTGAACAAGAGTGAATAATTCAATAAGATTACACTACTTAAATGAGGCTCAAGCAACATTTGGTAATGGTTTTTGGTCACTCCCTACTCTACAGGACACTAAATTGGGTCATTTGTGTTGTCAAATTTTGCCTTATTCACTCATTTAAATTTTGTGCAGAAGTTTGACAACCCTGAGTTGCTCAAAATATTCTTTGCACTCTCTCAATTTATGGTAATTACCAATAAAGTGCACCATTTCAAAAATTTCACAACGGAATTACAGAGTTAGCTAAAAGTAAATGATTATTTGAAATTAAGATTAAAGTTTTGTTGGGGGGGGGGGGGGGGGGGGGGGCTGGTGGAATTGGGTTCAATCAAAAACTCGCGATCAAGACAATCGCACGCTATATGCTGGTTCAGACAGCCAAAGCACTGGTCCAATTACATGATATCAACTTGGTACGTTGGGATTCTAACATATTGGGCAAGAATGGCAGACAAACTGGAACACGTGGAGTGCTCAATCTCCAGCTGCACGATCACGAGTAATGTTGAGATTTTAAGACAGGCTCCTTTCCATAGGGAGGGAGCAGGGAGCCCAGTTATCCGATGCGATACTTCAGAACTTTCTAGTGAGTGCTCACACTGGCCTTGGCTTGCGAGGAGGTTGCAGCATCTTCAACCAAAGTTGGCATAGACATTAAAAGGGAGGGAGAGAAAATATCAAAATCTTGGCTTTAAAAGTTTTGGTGATGTTTTAATTTTTGGTCCAGTATGTAAAGATTTGCCATTTTAAGTTGGATCGAAACATCAATTCATTCAGCTGATAACAGCACCAAAAACCATCGAAGAACTGGCCATTTATCAGTGCTATTTGTGGAACCTTGCTGTGTGCAAATCAGCTGCCATATTTGCCTACATAATAGTGACCACATTTCAAAAAATAATTCACTGGCTGCAAATCTGTAGACATGGCAAGCGCTATATAAATGCAAGTTCTTTCTTGCTGTTTATTCTTTCCAGGACAGTACTATTAAACGATATTTTACACATGGGTACGTCGGACACTAACTCTTCTCAGTACCCCATGGAAACATTCAACAACAACAACTTGTATTTATATAGCGCCTTTAACATAGTAAAACGTCCCAAGGCTCTTCACAGGAGTATTAAAAGACAATGGGGTAAAAATTCAGTTGGTTGCGCCTCCAGTTAGCGCCTTAAGAGGGCGCTAATGGGGAGCAAAGCCGCTAACGCCCGGGCGCAGCGATGTTTGCGCCGCTCGGGAACTTAACTAGAGATTGTGCGGCGGCGCTAAACTTTACCGCTGCGACCACCTGCGCGCGCAGATTGTGACGTCATTCCATGGTGCAACGCCCTTGTGGCGCCCCGGAGCAGAAATTGAGTGGCGCCCCCTGCCTTACCGCCTGGCGCATCCAACGACCAGAAGACTGGAACGCTATCAATCGCTGTGGGGCTGGGGGGGGCGCTATTTAAAGGGGGCCTCTTCCTGTCTTTTATTGTTGGTGGCATTTTTGAACTACGCATTCTGAGAGAGAGAGGGAGAGACTTCTGGAGAGATTCAACGTTGTGTGAAGGAGTTTTGGGTACTGAGCAGCACTTTGCAGGTTCATTTTGATTTGCCATTCCTTGTATCGATTTAGCAGAGACTGTGGGAGCTGCACTCTGAGCTCTTTGCCTGGTACTCTCCATTGTTCTTTCCAGCACATTTGATGTGCAAGTCTCTTCAGGCCGAGATTCAAGGCTGCAATGAACAGGATGTGGATGGAAAGCAAGATTAACCATCCCCTTTAAGAACTGGCCCGTGCCATTGTGTGTGTGTTCCATTGCTGACTGACATTACATGAGCTTCGCCAGCGCTGAGTTAGCGCCTCACTCCTTGGCCTTTGCGCCTTAAGACAGGTGTGCAGCGCCTGATTTAGCGCTCCACTCACCTCCCGGGGCGGTAAAAGTGAAGTTTCCAGTCAGTGCCGATAATTAGCGCCAGGCGCTAATATTTGCGTCCAGACGATATTTGCGCCCCAAATGGGGCGCGACCTAATTTTTACCCCAAAGAATTTGACACCGAGCCACATAAGGAGAAATTAGGGCAGGTGACCAAAAGCTTGGTCAAAGCATTCAGCCCTTATTGGTTTAGGAAATCAAATCTACAACAGGGGGAAAAAAATGTCTTTATGAACAGCTCACTGATGCCACTTATCACAGCAGTTAGGCAGGAACCAGTGTCTCTACCCAACACAAAATATTCAGGTTCCATAGGGCCTGTCACTTGACTTACAAGCTGAGCAGCTCTCCAAAGATAGTTTCTTTCTAAATCTACAAACTGGGAAAACAACATAGTACCATTGGGGAAGTGATCCCGATTAATTTAAAGTACTTTCAATGTTTTCCCCATATTTTTAATTCCTTTTATTTGGTATTTATTTTTACTTTCAACTTAGTTTCACAGTAAATCACAACATACAAACATTAGTATACCATATATACAAACTTGGGACATCATCCTTAATTATTCCCATATCATACCATGGAGTATTGCTCACCCACCTCACTTCCAAAGTCCCTGGAGAACCTTCCTTAATGTATCACAGACTCCAGTTTGTTAGTTCCCTGCCCATCTCTCCACTCCCTCAGCTGAGCTCAGAAACTGAATTTATGCTATTGTATTAGGGTCATTGATTATGTTGCTGGGGAAATTAATTGATTCATTACTTTCATTGATACACAAAACATATCAATGTGCCCTCCTCCCATTTAGTCAGACCAAAATCCATGTGAGCTGGGCCTTGCTTGGACAGCAGCCTGGCCCTGTCACAGCCCTTGTTCACTGTAATGTATACCACACTCTGCCGCCTTACAATCCTCCGCATTAATACAAGCAAATAGAAATCACATGCAATATGGCTCAATATTCTTTGCAGAAGCAATTATCAATTTTGTTTTACAATTCAGCAAGACACCCCTCCCACTCATTACAACTCTGAAGAGGCCACAACAGTGGCATGTGAATTATATTGTAGGGCAGCCCCAGGATTCAAAACAGCAGCCATTTGGTTCTTAAGTCACATTTGCACAGTTGGTTTACAAAGACTTTTTTACATTTATAAATAATGCAGAAAAAGGCACATAGGTTTAAAATCCCTTTCCCTGGTTAAACTGGAGACAGCTTGAAAAATAAAAGACAGGACAAAGGAACGTAAACCAGTAAAGAATTTGGTAGAAATTAAATTGGCTGTTTAAAAGATCTAATGTTGGGACATGGTTACACCTAGCCCCATCCTTCCCGGGAGGCATCGATTCCTTGCTGAGATACAGTTCCAGCACAATCTCATTCTCACCCAATCTCCACATAGGCACACTTCAACCAGGAATAGCTGGGGAGCAATCAGGAGCTGGAACCCTGATCAACTTCTTTTTCAGGGCTTCAGTTCCAAGCAGGAGGAAAAAGATTTTCAATCTAAATACATTAACATCAAGTTCATCGAATTTGATCAAGTTCTTTGATGAATTAACGGAGAGGGTGGATGAGGGTAGTGTGGTTGATGTTGTGCGTATGGACTTTCAAAAGGCATTTAGCAGGCTGTAACTAGTGGGGTACCGCAAGGATCAGTGCTTGGGCCTCAGCTATTTACAATCTATATCAATGACTTGGATGAGGGGAGAGAGTATAATGTATCCAAGTTGGCTGACAATACAAAGCTGGGTGGGAAAGTTGTAAGGAGGACGCAAAGAGGCTGAAAACAGATATAGACAGGTTAATTGAGTGTGCAGGAGCATGGCAGATGGAATATAATGCAGAGAAATGTGAAGTTATCCACTTTGGTAGGAAAAATAGAAAAGCAGAATATTTTTTAAATGGAGAGAGATTGGGAAATGTTGGTATTCAGAGGGACCTGGGTGTCCTTGTACACAAATCACAAAGTTAACATGCAGGTACAGCAAGCAGAAAGGGATTGGAGGAGAAAGAATAAAGACATCTTACTGCAATTATATAGGGCTTTGGCAAGACCACACCTGGAGTATTGTGTAGTGTTTTGGTCTCCTTACCCAAGGAAGGATTTACTTGCCTTAGAGGGAGTGCAACAAAGGTTCACTAAACTGATTCCTGGGATGGGGGGGGATTGTGCTATGATGAAAGATTGAGGAGATGAGGCCTATATTCCCTAGAGTTTAAAAGTATGAGAGGTGATTTCATTGAAACATAAAATTCTTAAGGGGCCTGACAGGGTAGATGTTGAGAGGCTGTTTCCCCTGGCTGGGGAGTCTATAACGAGGAGTCACAGTCTCAGAATAAGGGGTCGGCCATTTAGGACTGAGAGGAGGAGAAATTGCTTCACTCAAAGCTTGTGAATCTTGGAATTCTCTACCCGAGAGAGCTGTGGACGCTCATTCGTTGAGTATATTCAAAACAGAGATCGAATGATTTTTGGATACTAACAGAACCAAGGGATATGTGGATAGTGCGAGGAGGTGGAAGATCAGCCGTGATCTTATTGAATGGCGTACCAGGCTCAAGGGCTCCTGTTCCTATTTCTCACCACCTTATTTGACGAAGCAACATATAATAGCCTTTGTTAGCAAAATTAATGCCCATGGGATTAAAAGGACAGTGGCAGCAGGGATACAAAATTGGCTAAGGGACAGGAAGCAGAGAGTAGTGATGAATGGTTGTTTTTCAAACTGGAGAGAGGTATTCAGTGGTGTTCCCCACGGGTCGGTATTAGGACCACTGATCTTTTTGATATATTAACGATCTGGACTTGTATACAGGCATAATTTGCAAATAAAGTTTGCAGATGATACAAAACTCAGCAATGCAGTAAACCGTGAGGAGAATAGTAACAGACCTCAGGAGGAAATAAACAGACTGTGAAATGGGCAGACATATGGCAGATGAAATTTAACGCAAAAGGCTCAGTACTAGGTCCCTTGCATTTTGTGGCATACATCAACGATTTAGATTTCAATGTAGGGGGTATGATTAAGAAATTTGCAGATGATACAAAAATTGGCTGCGTGGTTGATAGTGAGGAAGATAGCTGTAGACTGCAGGAAGAAATCAATGGACTGGTCAGGTGGGCAGAGAAGTGGCAAATGGAATTCAATCTGGAGAAGTGTGAGGAAATGCATTCCAGGAAGGCTAACAAGGCAAGGGAATACACAATAAATGGTAGGATACTGAAGTGTAGAGGAACAGAGGGACCTTGGAGTGCATGACCACAGATCTCTGAAGATAGCAGAACAGGTGGTTAAGAAGGCATACGGGATACTTGCCTTTATTAGCCGAGGCATAGAATAAGAGCAGGGAGGTTATGCTGGAACTGTATAAAACACTAGTTAGGCCACAGCTAGAGTACTGCGCACAGTTCTGGTCACCACATTACAGGAACGATGTGATTGCGCTAGAGGGTACAGAGGAGATTTACGAGGATGTTGCCAGGACTGGAGAAATTTAGCTATGAGGAAAGATTGGATAGGCTGGGGTTTTCTTCTTTGGAACAGAGGAGGCTGAGGGGAGACTTAATTGAGGTGTATAAAATTATGAGGGACTTAAATAGAGTGGATCGGAAGGACCTATTTCCCTTAGCAGAGGTCAATAACCAGGGGGCATAGATTTAAAGTAATTGGTAGAAAGATTAGAGGGGAGTTGAGGAGAACTGTTTTCACCCAGAGGGTGGTGGGGGTCTGGAACTCACTGCCTGAAAGGGTGGTAGAGGCAGAAACCCTCATCGCATTTAAAAAGTACTTGGATATGCACCTGGAGTGCCGTAACCTACAGGGCTACAGACCAAGAGCTAGAAAGTGGGATTAGGCTGGATAGCTCTTTTTCAGCAGAGACAGACACCATGGGCCAAATGGCCTCCATCTGTACTGTAAATTTCTATGATTCTATGATTAAGTGTGAAGTGATACATTTTGGTAGGAAGAATGAGGGGTGGCAATATGAACTAAATAGTACAATTATAAAGGAGGTACAGGAACAGAGAGACCTGGAGGTGTATGTACACAAATCTTTGAAGGTGGCAGGACAAGTTGAGAAGGCTGTTCAAAAGGCATACGGGATCTTTGTTTTTTTTTAAATAAAGGCATAGAGTACAAAAGCAAGGATGTTATGCTAAACCTTTATACAATACTGGTTAGGCCTCAGCTGGAGTATTGTGGCCAATTCTGGGCACCACACTTTAGGAAGGATGTCAAGGCCCGAGAGTGGGTGCAGAGAGATTTACTAGAATGGTATCAGGGATCTCATTGAAACATAAAATTCTGACAGGGCTGGACAGACTGGATGCAGGGAGGATGCTCCCCCTGGCTGAGGGGTCTAGAATGAGGGGTCACAGTCTCAGGATAAGGGGTAGGACATTTAGGACTGAGATGAGGAGAAATTTCTTCACTCAGGAGGGTGGTGAACCTGTGGAATTCTCTACCACAGATGGCTGTGGAGGCCAAGTCACTGAATATATTTAAGAAGGAGCTAGATAGATTTCTAGACACAAAAGGCATCAAGAGGTGTGGGGAGAGCGCGGGAATATGGTATTGAGATAGAGGATCAGCCATGATCACATTGAATGGCGGAGCAGGCTCAAAGGGCCTACTCCTGCTCCTATTTTTCTATGTTTCTATGAAGGACTTCAGTTATGTGGAGAGACTGGAGTTGTTGTTTAGAGCAGAAGGTCAAGAGAAGATTTGACAGGTATTCAAAAATCATGAACGGTTTTGATAGCGTAAATAAGGAGAAACTGTTTCCAGCGGCAGATGGGTCGGTAACCAGAGGACACAGATTCAAGATGATTGTCAAAAGAGCCAGAGGCGACATGAGGAAATATATATATATATATTTTTTTTTAACACAGCAAGTTGTGATCTGGAATGCATTGCCTGAAAGGGTGGCGGCAGCAGATGCAATAGTAGCTTTCAAAAGAGAATTAAATAAATACTTGGAAGGGAAAAAATTTGCATGGCTCTGGGGAAAGTGCAGGGGAGAGAACTAGTTGGATAGCTCTACCAAAGAGCCGGCACAAGCACGAGGGACCGAATGTAAAAGCTTCTATAGATATGTGAAGAGAAAAAGATTGGTGAAGTCAAGCGTAGGTCCCTTGCAGTCAGAATCAGGGGAATTTATAATGGGGAACAAAGAAATGGCTGACGAATTAAATACATACTTTGGTTCTGTCTTCACAAAGGAGGACACAAATAAACTCCCAGAGATGTCGGGGAACATAGGGTCTAATGAGAGGGAGGAACTGAATGAAATCACTATTTGTAGGGAAATGGTGTTAGGGAAATTGATGGGATTGAAGGCCGATAAATCCCCAGGGCCTGATAATCTACATCCGAGGGTACTTAAGGAAGTGGCCCTAGAAATAGTAGATGCATTGCTGGTCATCTTCCAAAATTCTATAGACTGTGGAACAGTTCCCATGGATTGGAGGGTAGCTAATGTAACCCCACTATTTAAAAAAGGTGGTAGAGAAAAAACGGGGAATTATAGACCGGTAAGCCTGACATCGGTAGTGGGCAAAATGCTAGAGTCCATTATAAAAGATGTAATAGCAGAGCACTTGGAAAACAGTGACAGGATCGGACAAAGTCAACATGGATTTACAAAAGGGAAATCATGCTTGACTAATCTATGGGAATTTTTTTGAGGATGTCACTGGTAGAATAGATAAGGGAGAAACAGTGGATGTGGTGTATTTGGACTTTCAGAAGGCTTTCGATAAGGTCCCGCATAAGAGATTAGCGTGCAAAGTTAAAGCACATGGGATTGGGGGTGAGGTATTGATTTGGATAGAGAACTGGTTGGCAGACAGGAAGCAAAGAGTTGGAATAAATGGGTCTTTTTCCGAGTGGCAGGCAGTGACTAGTGGGGTACCACAGGGATCGGTGCTGGGACCCCAGCTATTCACAATATATATTAATGATCTAGACGAGGGAACTAGATGTAATATCTCCAAGTTTGCAGACGACACAAAACTGGGTGGGCGTGTGTGCTGTGAGGAGGATGCAGAGAAACTCCAGTATGATTTGGACAGGTTGGGTGATTGGGCAGATGCAGTATAATGTGGATAAATGCGAGGTTATTCACTTTGGTGGCAAAAACAGGAAGACAGATTATTATCTGAACGGCAATAGATTGGGAAAAGGGGAAGTGCAACGAGATCTGGGAGTCCTTGTGCACCAGTCGCTGAAGCTAAGCATGCAGGTGCAGCAGGCGGTTAAGAAGGCAAATGGTATGTTGGCCTTCATAGCGAGAGGATTCGAGTACAGGAGCAAGGATGTCTTGATGCAGTTGTACAAGGCCTTGGTGAGATCACACCTTGAGTATTGTGTGCAGTTTTGGTCACCTTATCTGAGGAAGGATGTTCTTGCCATGGAGGGAGTGCAGCGAAGATTTACCAGACTGATACCTGGGATGGCAGGAATGACATATGAAGAGAGATTGGGTCAATTAGGCTTATATTCGCTAGAGTTTAGAAGAATGAGAGGGGATCTCATTGAAACTTATAAAATTCTAACAGAACTAGACAGACTAGATGCAGGAAGGATGTTCCCGATGGCGGGGGAGTCCAGAACCAGGGGTCACAGTCTAAGGATAAGGGGTAAGCCATTTAGGACTGAGATGAGGAGGAATTTCTTCACCCAGAGAGTGGTGAACCTGTGGAATTCTCTACCACAGAAGGCAGTTGAGGCCAATTCATTAAATATATTCAAGAAGGAGATAGATATATTTCTTAAGGCTAAAGGGATCATGGGATATGGGGAGAAAGCAGGGACAGGGTACTGAATTTGGATGATCAGCCATGATCTCATTAAATGGCGGAGCAGGCTCGAGGGGCCGAATGGCCTACTCCTGCTCCTATCGTCTGTGCTTCTATGCTAATGGCCTCCTACTGTGCTGTATCATTCTATGATCTAAAAGTAGATATGTCATTTTTTTTTAAATGTCAATTATTTTAAAGAAAGGAATTGGGAAGTGAGATTATTCATTACAGCTAATAAGTTTGCATTTTTCAAATTTAGTTCTAGTGGTGTTCATGGTGATTTTCAATGCAACAAACAGTAAAAACTGCATCAGCCACCCACCTCTTCCAGAGGGCACATGTGCTAATGCACAACTTTCACTCATGGCTGGATGAAGCAACAGCAAGGACGTCCCTGGCAGTACAACTTCTTGCCTTTGCAAGCAGGTACTGCTTAAGTTAGCACATTGAATCCTTTTGGGTACAGAGATATCTTATTGGTTGCACCAACAATCTTCCACTAGGCAATTCTAATAGTTAAGCTTCTGGACAACTGAACAGCTTCATACCTTGACAGTGTCCTGAAGACAATTTCATAATCAAAATAGAGCTCTTTAGCCACATACAAGAATAGTTTTCAATTTTTCTTGTTTTGGGGATTATCCCATTAATATTGACTCGCAGTTCCAACTTGCAAAAGATATCATAGATACATAGAACAGTACAGCACAGTACAGGCCCTTCGGCCCTCGATGTTGTGCCGAGCATTGTCCGAGACCAAGATCAAGCTATCACACTCCCTATCACTCTGGTGTGCTCCATGTGCTTATCCAATAACCGCTTGAAAGTTCCTAAAGTGTCCGACTCCACTATCACAGCAGGCAGTCCATTCCACACCCCAACCACTCTCTGAGTAAAGAATCTACCTCGGACATCCCTTCTATATCTCCCCCCATGCACCTTATAGTTATGCCCCCTTGTAACAGCTGCCTCTACCTGAGGAAATAGTCTCTGAACATCCACTCTATCTATCCCCCTCATCATCTTATAAACCTCTATTAAGTCGCCTCTCATCCTCCTCCGCTCTAAAGAGAAAAGCCCCAACTCCCTCAATCTTTCCTCATAAGACCTCCCCCCCCAAACCAGGCAGCATCCTGGTAAATCTCCTTTGCACTCTTTCCAATGCTTCCACGTCCTTCCTATAGTGAGGTGACCAGAACTGCACACAATATTCCAAATGTGGTCTCACTAAAGGTCCTGTACAGTTGCAGCATAACCTCACGGTTCTTAAACTCAAACCCTCTGTTAATAAACGCCAACACACCATAGGCCTTCTTTACTGCTCTATCCACTTGAGTGGCAACCTTCAGAGATCTGTGGATATGAACCCCCAGATCCCTCTGCTCCTCCACGTTCCTCAGAACCCTGCCGTTGACCCTGTAATCCTTATTCAAATTTGCCCTACCAAAATGAATCACCTCGCATTTATCAGGGTTAAATTCCATCTGCCATTTTTCGGCCCAGCTCTGCATCCTATCAATGTCTCTTTGCAGCCTACAACTGCCCTCCACCTCATCCACTGCTCCACCAATCTTGGTGTCATCAGCAAATTTACTGATCCACCCTTCAGTCCCCTCCTCCAAGTCATTGATAAAAATCACAAACAGCAGAGGACCCAGCACCGACCCCTGTGGCACACCGCTGGTAACTGGTCTCCAGTCCGAAAATGTTCCATCCACCACCACCCTCTGCCTTCTATGAGGTAGCCAGTTACTTATCCAATCGGCCAAATTTCCCTCTATCCCACAACTCCTTACTTTCTTCATGAGACGACCATGGGGAACCTTATCAAACGCCTTACTAAAATCCATGTATAAGACATCAACTGCTCTACCTTCATCTACACACTTAGTTACCTCCTCAAAGAATTCAATCAAATTTGTTAGGCAAGACTTACCCTTCACGAATCCGTGTTGACTATCCCTGATTAAGTTGCCCCTTTCCAAATGGTCATAAATCCTATCCCTCAGGACCTTTTCCATTATCTTACCAACCACCGAAGTAAGACTAACCGGCCTATAATTACCAGGGTCATTCCTATTTCCTTTCTTGGAGAGGAACAACATTCGCCACTCTCCAGTCCTCTGGCACCACCCCCGTGGACAGTGAGGACCCAAAGATCAAAGCCAGAGGCTCTGCAATCTCCTCCCCTGCCTCCCAAAGAATCCTAGGATATATCCCATCTGGCCCAGGGGACTTATCGACCCTCAGGTTCTTCAAAATTGCTAAAACATCTTCCCTCAGAACATCTACCACCTCCAGCCTATCCACCTTTATCACACTCTCATCCTCAAGAACATGGCCCCTCTCCTTGGTGAACACTGACGAAAAGTATTCATTCATCACCTCTCCTATCTCTTCTGACTCCATGCACAAGTTCCCACTACTGTCCTTGACCGGCCCTACCCTCACCCTGGTCATTCTTTTATTTCTCACATAAGAGTAAAAAGCCTTGGGGTTTTACTTGATCCGACCCGCCAAGGACTTCTCATGCCCCCTCCTAGCTCTCCTAAGCTCTTTTTTTAGCTCATTCCTTGCTACCTTGTACCCCTCAATCGACCCAACTGAACCTTGTTTTCTCATCCTTACATACGCTTCCTTTTTCCTCTTGACTAGACATTCAACCTCTTTTGTGAACCGTGGTTCTCTCACTCGGCCATTTCCTCCCTGCCTGACAGGGACATACCTATCAAGGACACGCAGTAATTGCTCCATGAAAAAGCTCCACTTTTCGTTTGTGCCTTTCCCTGATAGTTTCTGTTCCCATCTTATACTCCCTAATTCTTGCCTAATCGCATCATAATTACCCCTCCCCCAATTATAAACCCTGCCCTGCCGTATGGCCCTATCCCTCTCCATTGCAATCCATATCAGTTATCCCAAAGGAAATCTGTGCAGCAAACCACTGCAGCAAACATTAGTATATAACAGAAACAACGTGCATTTCAACAAATATAAAAAACAGAAATATGACCAACTGGGTGCCTGGATTAAATACTGATGATCTAAAGGAAGTCCAGGATACAAGATCAAGCTTTCCCCTAGGATGCACCTAAGCCAAGACCCTTCAGTGCCAAGAAAACCAACAGCACTATGAAGGAAGATTACTGCGATGCTACCTAGCCATGTGTACTCAAGATCACAAGTAGTGACATCCCTGGCTTTGGAATTATATTTCATGTACACTAGGGCGAAAAAATTAACAAGTGGGAACTCTTGTTAAAAAAAAAACCTTGACCCCATCTGTAATTTTTAGTTCTACAAAGCCTAAAGTGAAATTCAGTTTTCGTGATCACCCCATATAGTAATCATCTGGTTGGTACTGTAGCTCTAATCACTGTATATTTGCTTCACCATAGGAAAGATATTGGTAAGTCTTTCCTGTCCTGAAACAATAGACCATGATTGGAGGTACAGTGCTGCTCATCTAGCTGTCTTTACTAAGCAAAGATGATATCTAACTGAAGATTGGGAGTGCTCACAGCCTGACTCCCAGTGCTCTGCCTCTCCCCACCCACCCAGCTGACTGTAATGTCAAGTCTGGAAACGGTGCTTTGTTATCCAGTGAGCACAGTGGTTAAATATACAGAAATCAACATGCACTCCACTCACTCACACTAGACTCCCTTGCACTTTAACTGTGCTCTTGTTTGAAATTAAAGTTTAACATCTTGAAGCGAGTTAAGCCCATTGTTGAATGCAACACCAATTGGTTACTGTAACTTCACACATTTTTCAATATTTCAGGCTCTGAATCAAAACATGAGTTTATTTAAAGTGAGCAGAACATGTTGTTCAATATACAGTAACCAGCTGGTTTTCCATTTAACAACGTACTCTACTCAGTTAAACGCTGCCATGGATGTAGTAATCTGTCAGTTATAATCAAACGCAGACCTGTCCAATGCACTTTAGTTATATCGAGTGATCCAGGCCTGCTTAGGGCTGGAATACCATTTATCAAGCTGTATTTCTTGCTCCTTACTTTCAGTGATTTAACGATGGAAGTCTATTCCATGCTTTACAACTTTAGAGATGTAGCCAGCCTGGTTCTTTATGGGATTTATGACTGGAGCAATGCTACAAGATTTTTTTCTGTTCAAGCCACTCCTTTACCTCTATACCAGAAGAAGAGCTTCTCACACAACTTGCCCCACCATTGGAACTGAGTCCCACTATTGTCACAAGGAAGTTTAAGCAGAGTTCACGGCTGTCTACACTGGGCTGCAAGAAATCTGCAACAATGCTATTTCTCCAAATTGTATTGTGCTTCAAATAATCACCAGGGCAAGCTTTACGAGGCATCGGTCCTCATTATAGCATCAGATAACTGCTCACTGTTTTGCCACTTTATTGATGAAGATCCTGGGGAAGCAATTTGGCACTGTATGTGATCTCACGTTACAAAAACAGCAGCATCTCTGATTAGAGCCTGCAGCACACAACCATGTTACAAAGCCTGTTCAACAGCTTTTATCACAACATGGGAGTAGCATGACTGTAGGTATGGGTACTGTAATAGAAACAGATAAAGCTGGAAATACTCAGCAGGTCAAGTTGGATCTATGGAGAGAGAAACAGAGAAAAGTCATCAACCCGAAACGTTAACTCTGTTTCTCTTCCATAGATGCTGCCTGACCTGCTGAGTATTTCCAACATTTTCTATTTTTATTTCAGATTTCCAGCATCTGCAGTATTTTGCTTTTGTATGGGTACTGTACGTTGAACGTGTAAACACAAAGCAATGAAACAGGATGCCTGCCTCAAAATAAAACGTAGTCAACTAAAATGACCTTTCCTGTGATATCATTTAGATTAGAGAATACCCAGGCTACATTTAGAACAATTTTTTTGGAAAAAATACGAAGTGAAGTCTTCTTTAGGTGTTAGCCTTGGCCCAGTGGTAGCACACTCGTCTGAGTCAGGAGGATGTGTGTTCAAGTCCCATGTGAGACTTCAACACATAGGTTGGCACTTCAGTGCAGTACTGAGGGAGTGCTGCATCGTCTGATATACCGTCTTTTGGATGCGGTCAACCTCGGCTGCATCTGCCATCTCAAGTGGATTCAAAAGATCACATGACCCCATGGCACTATTCAAGGAAGAGCAGGGAAGTTTGCTCCTGGTGTCCTGGCCAACATTTATCTCTCGCCCAACACCTAAAACAGATTATCTGGTCATATATTTCATTGCTAGTTAGTGGGATCTTGCCAATTACAAATTGACGGCTGCAGTTCTGACACTATAACAGTGACTACGCTTCAAAACAATACTCAATTCACTAAAGCACTTTGGGACATCTGTCGGACGTGAAAAGTGCTATATAAATTTGAGTTTTCTTTCCAATTCACCAATTGAGACAGGTTTTAAAAAAGTGTAAGCAGCGAGAATATTCACCTTGAATAATAACACATGACTTTCAATTAAAATTCAACAAGACCAAACAATACAACATTTATACTATGATCACAATTAAATTTAATACATTGCAACACGCCGCACGTTAGGCTGCATGATATGCAGTTGAACGTAGCCTCATACCCATTGCCCTGATGTTACCAAGTTCACACAACAGTAGTTCAGCCCTACTGACCAGGGAAGTCCCAAGTTTATTCTGCGCTGAGTTTGCACTGTAATAATCCTCGGCACCAACGAGTGGAAAAGAGAGTCAGTCAGAGCTCCTGTTGCTGATCAATATGCAGCAAGCACTGCAGCGAAACGGGTGCATGGATGCCAGACGGGGACAGAACTTGGTACGCTTGGCTGGCAAGGTTCATGTGAATACTAAGTCACATGGGCAAGATAGCAGCAGGTACCTGATGTCCACGGAAACAAGGAGTCAACACCTTTCAGAGTAATGAAAGACTGGCAGAGTGGAAAAAAACTGCACAACCTCATCTTATGAACCCATCTACCTGTACATTAAGCATTACTTTACCCCTCACAGTCTCTGATTTCCCTGCAGAAAATGGCGCTGTTCCCACACCAAGCTCTAAAGAACTGATGGGCATGGACTGAAGAGACAGGAAAACCATTTGTAGTATTAGACTACATTCTCTGTGGAAAAAGTAATGGGACCAAATCTGTCCTCACTTCCTAGGTGCACATAAAATTAAATACAAATGCATTCCACCAATATAATTATATGGTGTGTTATTCAGTTCTATTATTCTATATACCCACGTAAAGGTTCCAGCATATTAGACTGAACACGGCAATGTACAGGACCAGAAAGGAGCACTGCAATTCATTAGGCCAGTTTCAACATCTAATACAATAGAACTGGTTTACTTGCATATCCATTTACCATGTGCTGGACAATACTATTGGAGTGTTTGTGACCATCGCGACCATCACTGCTGTTCAATCCATTTTTTGAGCAGCTCAGTTTACACCCCAGAGAGTGATAGAGTTTGTTGCACTTGGAGCTGCAAGTGTCGGTTTAACATCTTGCGCTGGATGCGCTACTAAAATCATTTGGGGCGGAGGGAAGTGAAAAACTGGCCTCTATCAGCACATTGCATGACTGTAATTACACAGTATGCACGCAGACAATAAAAGCAGTGAAATAGCAGGAGTGCCTAGTAACTGCCTGTTTTCACAACTGCAAGGCCAATCCTAAAGCAGATAAGCTATTTTTCACTGCATTTATATAACTGAATTACACATCTTAATACATACAGAATTCATTTTAAAACAAAAATCACTCATTTCCATACTACATCCAAATACTGTTAAGTAGTACTCAATTACAATTAGCACCTTTAATATAGTAAAGATTCCAAGTCACAAAGGAGAAAAACAAGCAGAAGAGGAGTTAGGAGAGATGATCAAAAACACGAAAGAACAGATTTGAAGACGGGGAGAGAAAAAATAGGGCAGAGGCATTAGGAACAGAATTTGAGCATACACCTTAGACAGCCAAAGTCTCAGCCACTGAGGATACACAGAAATTAATACGGTTAGGTAGGGTGGAGCCAAGGAGCCTAAATTCGGTGCGTTGGTACTTGATGTGGGGGGTGGGGGGGATGCATGCAAGAACCAATGGAGTTCAGGAAGCACTGGGGAGATAGGCAAGCAGTATGTACCTATGGGAGAGGATACAAGGAACAGGGTTGGAATGAGTTGCAGTTTATGAAGGGTGGAGCTGGGGAGACCAGCAAGGAACATGCCAGAGAAGTCAACCCTGAAAGCAACAAAGGTAATGGATGAGGGTTTCAGCAGTGGTGGGGTTGCACAATATTGCAGATGTGGAAGTAGTTGCTCTTGGTGATGGATTGGATATGGTGTTTGAAGCACAGCTCAGGGTCAAACAGGACACGGAGACCGTGTACATTCGGTTCAGCCCAAGCAAGCACCCAGTAAGGAGGACACAATCCGTCTAGGGTGGGGAGTTTGACAGGAGCCCAACAAGATGGCTGGAAATTCAATTAAATAAATCTGGAATAAAAAGCTAGCATTAGTAATGGTGACCATGTAACTACTGGATTGTTGTAAAAACCCACCTGGTTTACTAATATCCTTTAGGGAAGGAAATCTGCTGCCTTTACCCAGTCTGGCCTATAAGCGACTCCAGACCCACAGCAATATGGTTGACTCTTAACTGCCCTCTGAAATGACCTAGCAAGCCACTCAGTTGTATTTAAGGTGGCGGTTCACCACCACTTTCTCAAGGGCAATTAGGGACGGGCAACAAGTGCTGGTCTTGCTGGCAATGTCCACATCATGTGAATGAATAAAAAAAATGCAGAGGATCCGAGAAAGGCAAGGTGGGTTAATGTGCTACAGCCGCAGTCACAAGAATGTCATTGGTGACTTTGATCAGGGCAATTTCGGTGATACGGGTAGGGAGGAAATGGGAAGGGATTTTAACAGGAAATTATGGGAGTAGCTGGGTGGCAACAATATATTTGAGGACCATAGAAAGGAATGGGAGGGTTAGGTATTGGGGGGTAGCTGCAGAAGGTGAAGGGTGTTTTTTTTGAAGAGGGGCTGACAAACCAAGACATGCTTTAATTCAGATAATCATCAACCATGGATAAACAAGAGCAAAACTATCCCATCTTCTATTAACTAAATTGGTTTAATAGGGTGGCTTTGAAAAATGGGCTTCTATTGAAATTTCCACGGTACCATTCAAAATAATACTGAGTCCGTTCATTTTGTAGATGGATTAGGTGTTCGCAACCCTAACAAAAACACTCCACGA
The DNA here is from genome assembly GCA_030390025.1 of Squalus acanthias. Lineage (NCBI taxonomy): Eukaryota > Metazoa > Chordata > Chondrichthyes > Squaliformes > Squalidae > Squalus > Squalus acanthias. The sequence goes on from CM059437.1 coordinate 99,390,143, forward strand.
TGTCCTTTTCACTGTACATTTGCATTGTACAAAACAGAACTTTAGTACACGCAGTTAAGCAGCAAATAAAGGACAACTGCATGCTTTAAGTCGAGGAAATCTAGACGCTGCTTTATTGGTGGAAGGGAAAGTATTTCTGCTCAAAGTGGCCTGATCTCACTTGATAAAATTATCTGGGGAATGACAATTACAGGCTTTAGGGCTCATAATTAACACAAGCTTACTACAAGCAACAATCTGCAGTAACTAGTTTGTGAATGTGTTACCATCCTTGGTACTGATTTAGGCCAAACTCCTCTCCTTTGCTCCACGAGTCCGAGCATCCCCCCTTCGTCAAAGGACTGAGGGAATACTACATTAGACAAGCTATCCTTAAAACCACTCCTGCTCAAAACTTGATTGATCTGCAGCATTCATCAACGAAGACAAAAATGGAAGGAAGGAGAGAAAGAGAAAGCAGATCAAAAGGATTTTTTTTTTAATGTTTATCCGCTTATCTTGAGGTCTCTCTAGTCTCTCATTTCCACTGAACAGCATGGACAGGTAAATGGCCTGCTGCAGACCTCCACCAATACCTCTTTTGGCCACACCTTAGGAGGATCAAGATACAAGCCAGGGAGCATAGCCTTAATTTTCTGTCCCAATACAGGAATAATCTGAAGCCTCCACTTGGCAATGATGAATCCTATGCTCCCCACCAGCCTCAACAGAGAGCCATCTCACCTGCAGGTGAGCAAAGAAAGGTACAGGACAATCATAGAATGATACAGCACAGAAGGAAGCCATTCGGCCCATCTTGCCTGTACCGGCTCTTTGGAAGAGCTGTCCAATTAGTCCCACAACCCTGCTCTTTCCCCATAGCCCAGCAAACTTTTACCCTTCAAGTATTTATCCAATTTCCTTTTGAAGGTTGCTTTTGAATCTGCTTCCACTGCCCTTTCAGACAGTGCATTCCAGATCATAACTCGCTGCGTAAAAAAATGTTTCCTCATGTCATCTCTGGTTCTTTTGCCAATTACCTTAAATCTGCGTCCTCTGATTACCGACCCTTCTGCCACTGGAAACGGTTTCTCCTTATTTACTCTATCAAAGCCCTTCATGATTTTGAGCACCTCGATCACCTTTAAATAGGATATACGGCACAGAAACAGGCCATTCGGCCCAACAAGTCCATGCCGGCGTTTATGCTCCACTCAAGCCTCCTCCCGTCTTTCCTCATCTAAATCTATCTGCATAACCCTCTATTCCCTTTTCCCTCATATGCTTGTCTAGCCTCCCCTTAAATGCATCCATACTATTCGCTTCAACCATTCCCTGTGGTAGCAAGTTCCACATTCTCACCACTCTCTGGGTAAAGAAGTTTCTTCTGAATTCCCTACTGGATTTCTTGGTGACTATCTTATATTGATGGCCTCTAGTTATGGTCTTCCCCACAAGTGGAAACATTCTCTCTGTATCCACTCTGTCAAAATTTCTCATAATTTTAAAGACCTCTATTAGGTCACCCCTCAGCCTTCTTTTTTCAAGGAAAAGAGACCCAGCCCGTTCATGCTTTCCTGATGTGTATACCCTTGCATTTCTGGTATCATCCTTGTAAATCTTCTCTGCACCCTCTCCAGTGCCTCTGTATCTTTTTCATAATATGGCGACCAGAACTGTACGCAGTACTCCAAGTGTGGTCTATCCAAGGTTCGATGCAGGTTTAACATAACTTCACTACTTTTCAATTCTATTCCTCTAGAAATAAACCCGAGTGCTTGGGTTTCTTATATAATTATTTAACACAAGTGTACCAAGTTTGTTCTATGCAATCTTAACACAGGTTCTTAAGCAAATGTAAGAGAACAGTGTCTTTCCTAATAAGAGATATTTAACGAGCATGGTTTAATTTTTTAACTGCCAACACAGCTTTAAAAAAAAACAAATGGAAAATAGACCAGAAAAAGCCTTTACATATAAATCTCAGACACTGTAGAAGCAGAAATACCAAAAACTGAAGAGACAGACATTGAGTAATAGCCAGAGCCTAGAAATTAAACGGTGCCATATTATTGCACAAGTGCTTGTACCAAACTCGTGTCTACTAATTTACCAGTAGTTAACCAGTTTAGTTCTAATGAGGTACCATCTCCTAAAACAGTGGACAAAGGAGCTCAATACAACGCATTCTATTTTTGTACGATAATATGGCACACAGCAATTTGCAGACTCTGGCAATTGGAGAAACAGTATGCTTATGTCAAATGGTTTACTGTCTTCAACCACGCTTTGATCAAAATACCTCATTTATTCTGACTGTGTAGTTTTTGAAAACAATTGCTACCTGACTCACCAACAGGTAACTCCTCACTGTCACTTTGGAGGGAGAGTGGGCGACACCCTGTCATTAAACTTCTGTCACAGGAAAATATCAAAAATCACAGACCAATCATGACTACAATCAGAAAAGTCATGAAGTCAAGCAACATGCAATAAAAGGCAGTTTTAAATCTATTTTATTTTCAGGTGAAAGCACATTATTTGCTCATGTTCAGGGTAACAGCATACTGGAATGATCATACAAAGTGTGCAAATACATGAAAACTTATACAGAATGCACTGCTTATTTCAGATTGATTTTGATGACCTGAACGTGTCAGAAAAATTGAAACAAAATCAATCACACCAGTCAGTCGGGTATAAAAATCACAGGAAGTCACAGCCTTACCCATCATATTAGACAGATCAAAGTTATTACTTAGCCAGAGACAAATAGTGTTAGCAATATCCCATTGTGAGCGTGACTGATCCAACAAATAGTAATGTATTTCTGTCAATACATAGCCCTCCTACACTGTGTTCTCTCAAACAGTACTCACCCCCCAACACACACATTACTGTTTTAGATATTGTGGGGTAGATCAATGATTTACATTTCAGAGAAGCAACTTCTGTAGCTACCGGTCCTGCCTTTCAGTGATACCACGGTCTGGAGCTGCCTTCTCCCACAGGAGGGAAAGAAGTGGGAAAAGTATCGGCAGCTTCTAGAAACAAGGCCTTCAAAACTTTTATAATGATTGAGAATATTTGTTAACTTGCCTTCTATAAGTCTTGCCTAAACCCTATCCCCGGAAATGATAAGTTTGAAATTATTTCAACCTGGAATCAGTTAGTGGGATTTTGATTCAGCACGGAGGGAAAACTGGAATTCCATGATAAACCCACTGACTTTTAAAGCAACATTTACACAAGGGCAAACTTAACCAAGGACATTGCAAAACAACATTTTCCATCCGCTTTCAAAAACTTTCAGCATCACATTGAATATATCAAATTATTATTTATTTAAAAATATGAAATCCAGGCCTGTTGAGTGTTACTCACTCATTTTAATTTAGTACAAGCTTCTTGATGCAAAATTATCATACACAATGTGTGCAACAATTTTCATTAAGTTATATCTTGGTTAACAACAACTTGCATTTACATAGTACCTAAAGTAAAACACCCCGAGGCGCTTCACAGGAGTGTAATCAACACAAAAACTGACACTGAGCCAAAGGAGACATTAAGACAGATGACTAAATGCTTGGTCAAACAGGTGGGTTTTAAGCAGCGTATTATAGGAGGTGGAGAGGCAAGGGGAGGAAATTGTATATCTTATAGCCTAGGCAGCTTAAGGTAGGACCACCAATGGTGGGGCAAAGAAAGTCAGGGATGCACAAGAGGCCAAAATTGGGGAACGCAGAGTTCTTGGCAGGTTGCTGGGCTGGAGGAGGTTACAGTTAAAATGCAGAATTTATAATTAGCAATAAACAGGAAATGACTCAATGAGTTCTAAATAATGGAAACTACAACTATGGCTAAAAATACACAAATCTTCAGTAAGTTTCCTGTGAAGCAAATTGTAAACGGGGCAATCCCATACACTTCGAGACTTAATCAGAGCATCTTAATATGACAAAATAATGCAAACAGCAGTACAACTCAGGAAACATACGAGATCTGTAAGAAGTTTAGGAGAGATCATTTGGCCCAAATTTGCACCAGAACATGTTTTTGCATATTATATGTACACAAGAATTCTGCAATTAAAATATGGGCCAAAGATATATACAATTTTGGTGCCTCAATCCCCAGCTTCCTCTTCCATTCAGTGAACAGTAAGAACTATTGGTAAAGTTACAATGTAGAATGGCAACTGATTGTATAAGTTCACACCCAAGATAAAGAAAAATGTTAACTAAAATGAACAACAATGCAGATGCCAAATAAAATATAAAAAGCCATTTTTACCTGCTGTACCCCACTGGATGACAGAGGCGACATCAAGCCAGTGTCAAGTGGATCTGCATCGAAGAGGTCATTAGGGCTAATTCCACTTTCGCTCAAAGCAGCAAGTAGAAGATCTTGGCCTGGGTCTGTCATCTGTAGATTAACAGCACAATGTGTTACAATGGGATTTTTAAATTTTTTTTTAAAGTCTCCACTACATTCAGTAGGCCCTCCCAAAAAAATGGCATTTACTAATTAGACAAAGTAAAAAGTGAAACTGTTAGAAGCAACAGCTTCTATTCCATATTCAGCACTCGTTTTAGTTGGTCTGCATTTTTACAAGAGTACTGGGGTGGTTTGTACCCAAGATGTACAGCGCAAGGGTTGGAAGTTTGAACTACCTCCTCCCCTGTAACAATGGGGAGACTTCTAGTTGCTTCATGGATTTGTGGTCTAACCTGTAGTGTCAAGGGAAAATGGAAAAAACAAGCAGTAAAACTTTCCAGGCTTTCTACCCGCAGCTGGATTTAGCACCATTAGTAGAGGCCTGGAAACAGGTTGATCACCTTCTCAACCAGATCTAGCACTGAAAGAATTATACCCTTAAAGAAACACTGCACCAATCAGCAGGAATCAAGCCCCACACCCACAATCAACCAGCTCAGCCAAAACAATAGCAGTTCAATGAAGAATATTAGGGAAATTCGAGGAAAGTACAAGGACATTTGCCTCAACAAGCCTACTTTTCAGTTCTCAACCCTGTACTTTCCCAGAAAAATATCTAGATGTTCTGTTGAATCCATTTACAGTATTTGCAACTTTAAACACAACTTCAGTATCAAGTAAACACCAAATGTTTCCAGGACTATTAATGATTGCTACAACTTCCATATGCTGTGCTAGTCTTTTATTTTTAACTTGGTGATAGCTTTGCTGTCAAACTCAACCATCTTGCAATGAAATGTTTGTTTCTCAATATTGAGCTCTGAATTTCAGATTGGTACACTAAAAGCAAATGTGAGTAGGTTATCAACCCACAACTGGGGAGAAGGAGTGCCAATGACAGCAGAGTTTGTAAAATTAAATTGTCATGGGACATTGCAGTTCCAGGTAAATCTGTAGTTCTGCTTTAAGATCTAAATGGAAATGTTTCTTTAAATGAAAGAGAATTTATAAAGTGAGACAAGACAATTTCTTTATCTAAATAACTTTTTAGTAAAATACATCCAATGCAAATCCAATTAAAGGAAATATAGCAAACCAACTACTGTGAAAAATCTACTCCCAATCATGTGATGGAAATGACTTGTCAGACATTAGCTATACTAGAGATTACTTCAAATCCACACCAGATGTTTCTCAACAAGTGTGTTAGTAAACAATACCAACAGAACATATTGCAAAAAGTTCCAAGTAAAGTTCTGTTTCTCAATATAAGTCAGTCCCCTAATCTCTCCCATCAATGCAGAGAGCTACAAAATGTAAACTAAACCACAAAATCAAGACACTCCTCACAAATCACAATAAATGATATAATAATACCATCCACAACTCAAGAATTGGGGCATATCCACGGAAAAAATACATTTGGAAAAAATCTCTCCAGATAGGTGCTTGCCCCAATGACACAGGCAGAGCAAAGCCATGATACATCCAAAAAGGCTGTTTCTGATCAGTTTTTGTTGAGCATAGTTGAACTGTACTGCTTTGTCAAGAGTGCAACATATTTCTATTGTGGCATCATTAAATTTACTTGGAAGCTTTTTATTTTGGGAGGCAGGAGCGAAAATGACAAAGTGAATTGAGAGAGACGGGCTGCTATGAGGTCTTGTCGAACACACAGAAAATGATAGTTGATCACTCAAAATCCATTTGCAGGTACGTCAGCCCAGGGGGCCATGGATTGTGGACTGGCAACCAACCCAGACGTCATGACTTCAAATCCCACTATGGCAAGTTATGATTTTTTTTTAAATGACCATGAAAACTGCCAGATTGCCAGAAACACCTAACTGGGACATTAAGGGATAGACTTGCCACCCTTGCCCAGTCTGGCCTACATGTGACACCAGTTTCATACTACATGGCGAACTCAATACCCACAGGGCAACTAAGGATGGGCAATACTGGCTTGTCCACATCGAACAAAAAAAAACATTATAGCCCTCCAGATGGTCAAATTAACAAAATAATGAAGCTGATCCTATTTGCAAGTGTTAACTTTCTTGTATGCAAAACTTGAAAACAGCCACTGTTTTTAAATCATTGAATGAATAATCTAAAAATCTAGATTATGGAATAGCAAGTCAAAAGCATCCTGTTGAGAAAACATCTACACTGTAACCAGAGATATTCAAGGATCTAAACATGACCTAACTGGAACCTGCCCAGATATTTAAATCCATAAACAATCCGACCAGTTAAATAATAAACTCAAACCAGTGCTCCATTGTCCATAGATGGCGTGGACTCCTTGAAGATGGTTATGAATCAAGAAAAACATTTAGTCCACGTGTTGAGCACAAGGTCATCAGTAATTGAGGTTTGTGGACCACCCCCTCTTACCCCGCATTACAAGAGCAGGAGTTTCCAGTAAAACACCCAGTTTCTCATATCCCGACGTGCTGTACTTTCCCTTCAAACTAATCCAGAGCACAAAACTGGGAATTCAGAATACCATTAAAGCAAACAAACCTAAGGGGTCAATAAAAACCTTCAAACTCTTCCCCACGCCGCCTTCGTCCCATTCCCCACCTACACGTCTTTTTTTAAAAGTCAAGACAATAATGTATTAACCAGAGTGCTTATTTCTCTCTGCCATGGGAGTGAATTATACACACAGAGATTTAAAGGTTAATCGCTGTAAAACAGCAGACTGAAACGTGTCAACAACCCTTCGTTTTTGTTTTGAGAGGGAGGGAGGGAGGGAGGGAGGGGTGGGAAGACTCCTTGCATTTAATTAAATAAATAAAAACACACATAAGAAAACTTCCAACTTTTGTGGTGTACCACCCAGGACACACTTTCCCCCTTCTGATCGAGGGCTCAGCATCAGCCCAAGCGTCCCTGGGGCTGGGGAACTTTGTTTACAGCCCTTGCTGCCCAATTCTGGAACCCTGGCCGTTCATACAAAGATAGACATTCTCAGGACGGTTAAAACATTTAACGCGCGACCGCCCCGGGAGGGGAAAATAAAATATAGAATCCGACTTACATTAGTGGGGAGAAAAAGAGAATAAATAAATACAAAAAGAGAGTGAGAAGGGGCGAGGAAAAGACAATTTAAAGAGAGTGAAACCTTAACCTTCTGCTTATAACACGTGCTCAGTACAGAGAGCAAACTTCCGGGTTGTTTTATGGCTGCGTAATGGTGGTTAGAGAGAGGCGAGCGTGGCCGAAACTCGGAGACTTTCAACAAGCGAGAGGAAGAGAAGCTGAAATAAAATAAAGCCCCCTCCCTCCTCCTCCTCCCACACACACACACACACACACACACACGGAGTCTGGAGCTCCAACAGAGCCAGGCCCGGCCGCCTCACGCCCAGTATTGACTCAAAAATCACCAGCCTTTTCTTCCTTTTGTCTTTAAAATTATATAAATATAATAAATTTCAACAACAACAACAACAAAAAAACCCGCCTGGGAGCGAGAGCCGCCTGCATGTTGAGCGAATAAAAACAAATTGGCAGCCGACCGAGCGGCGCCTGGCGTTCACCTCAGGAGTGAGAGAGAGAATTAAAAAAATTTTTAAACAAGCGGCCTTTTTCTTTTCCCCAGGATTTTACCTCAGACTCGCGCCGATTCGCGGCCGGTCGGTTTGGCGGCGGGTTGAGGTACAATTGGGGAAGGGGGGCGGGCGAAGGGAAGCGGCGCTGGGCACTCACCGCTGCGCTGAGGCGGGGACTGAGACGCGCACCGTCCGCTCGCTAGCCGCTCGCCGCCATCTCAGGCGCCGCCGCCATCACGTGACCCCCGGCCGGCCGCCTTCCCCAAGCGCCCGCCTGGGCTGCGGGCTGCCGGGCGCTTCAGCCGAACGCCGTGCCACCCGAATCAGACAACCGCTCAGACAAGTTAAAAGATGTGGCATAATTTTGTTGAATTAACGGGGTTTTTTTTCTTTTTTTTTAAAAAAATTAAAAAATAAATCTTCCCCAAATCACCGGCGGCAATTCACGGTCACGTGACCGCACTCGGAGGGAGTAAATCGCCCCCACCCCCCACGGCTCCGCGTCCGGCCAATCCGCGCCCGCCCTGACGTCAACGTGGCCAATAGAAAATCAGCGCGTAATTCAAAATCCCCGGGGCCGCGGCGCGATCAGCCTAACTTGATGGAGAGCGTATCGAGTGTGGGGGGCGGGGCACGTTTTTGATTGGCGGCTCGGCTGTCCAACGGGCGTTGAGAATTCCGGCGTGGCTTCCTGCGTTGCCAGCGCTCTGTCCAATCAGAGGCGGGGGTAAAACAAAGTTCGGCTGAAGGGGAGAGGGATCCATTTAAATTTTTTTGAAGGGTGTTTGGACGCTCCGTCTGAAGTAGTTTAAAAATTGTTTGTTTCTCAAACAAGTGTGGAATTTGTTGATTTTTACTCGGTGTTCCTTTAGTAAATTATTTGTAGTTTAAAAAATGGGTAAAAATGTTTTATTCCTTTTTATTATTTTATGTAAATGTCTCATTTCTGTTGCGGCTGTGTAGATTGCGCCACCTGGCGGCCGGCGCTGCAGTTCAGCCGGTTTTCAGTGGTCGGTGTTTTAGGGTAAATACGGTAATTTGCCGCCGCCGCCGCGCGATTAGGCCCGAGACCAGATTTTCGTCAGGAAAGCCGAGCCGGCCCCGCCGCACCATGCTCCTGCGCTCGCTGGCACTGCGCTGAGCTTTCTCTCAACCATGTTTTAATCCCTCAGGGAAGACCAAGGCCGCGACTCCAAGGGCGGAGAAAAGAAGCGGCGGAGGCGGCAAGGCCGGGGCGGCCAAGGAGAACCAGCAGCGGGCCATGAGTGAGGTAGGCCCGGCGGGGGAGAGAGAGGGCGAGGCCCCGGGCCCGGCGGGGGAGAGAGAGGGCGAGGGGGGGAGAGAGCCCGGGCCACCTTCATCTCTCCATTGAAAGCCCCGGGTGGGTGTTGAGGGCACCATTTCCCCGCCCCCAGGGTGAGCAGAGGCCGGGGATGTTGGGCCTCGATAGACAAACAATCAAATAAATATATTTAACTTCTAATTTGAAAATACTTGTTTTAAAATATGAACCGAGGGCGAGGTAAGGATTGACAAGCTGCTGTCTCAGGTGGATGACACTGCCTGACTAGATTATTGCTCATTTAAACTTGTATTTTATATTAAAACTTTTTTTTAAAAGGGTGAAGTTATTAACCACAATTAGAAACAGAAATAAGCATAAATAATCATCAGGAAAATAAAGTTGACTTCGTAAAATTAATTCAGAGTAATGTGGTTTTCCTCTGTTGTTTTCCCCCTTGTTTAAAAAAAATAAGGTTCTCTTTGTGGGCAAGGTTGGCATTTATCGCCCAACCCAGATTGCCCTGAGAAGGTGGAGAGCTTCCCCTTTGAACCATTGCAAAAAGTGGCTTCGTGTCACTGCAGTGGAGCTCCCTCGGCCCACTGCCAGGCTGCTGCTTCATTGGTGCATGGGGGTGATGGGCTCAGAGTGGGGTGAGCTGCCCCGTCAGCTTCTTCCCTCCTTCCCCTCTCCATAAATATGCTAGACTCTCCACTCCAGCTCTTTGCTCTTCCTTCCCAGTCCCTCAGGACAGCCAATGCCCCAGGCAAGTGATTTTCATGGATAAATTGCATAATGTGATCTCTCAGCGCCCCCCCCCCAAAAAAAACCCATTGGTTAATAATTCTGGGGAGCCGTGTGGTAATGCAAATTCCACTTTTAATCTTTCCTCACTAACTCTAATTATTAATGGATTGAATTGTGGAATGTGATCCTCAAATGCCAGTAATAAACTGCTGCAATAAATATAGATGGGTGTTTACGTGGCTTGAAATCAGTCTGGTCAATGTAAAACAAATATCTGCTGTGTCTCGATCTGCCTCTTCCCACAAAATAAATACAAACCAACCTCCTGCTTTTCTCTGATGCAGCACTTCAGGTAGTTTGGTCAATGAGAAAAATGACAGACTTTTTAACAGTAAGTACGGGGTTGGCTTGCATGTAACTGTACTGAAGCACTGAGCAGGCTTGCAATACCTGATGCTTTTAATTATTTCTCTGTGGAAACCATCACTTGCATTTTGATAAACCATCCTGGCAAGTTTCTGGTTTAATGCTTGATATTTGTACAGACTACAAAGGCCATTTTTTTAATTTAAAGAAATGGTCAGTAATTGATAAATTGACATAGTCCCACCTGTGAAGTTAGGATATATTTAAGATTTTTTCATGCAAGTTCATCAGAGTAATAGGACTGGTGCCCTTGTAAAGTCATCCCTTGCATTGCACTCCGTACAGCAGCTCCAGTATACATAATCCTGCGGCTGTCTTCTCATTGAAATAATCTGGAGTTCCACTGTCCACAGGAAAAATATTTAGAATTATAGTTTTGGTGTGAATGATAAAGTAGTAATATTACTGGAAACATTCAGCTGGGTTAATGGTTTATTGGTTCAGGGCTTGTAGATATCTCTTGAAATCTGAAATTTAATTGTAGCTTTGTACCCCTCCTGTGAAGCGCCTTGGGACTTTTTTTCTATTGGTAGTTCATGGCGCAGTACTTTCTGCTTCATTCTTTGGACTGCAAAAATTCTAAATGCTCATCAAAATTCATTCTTTCCTTCCAAGATGTTGGTGTTTTTAAAGTGGGATGTTCCAGCTAGCTTGTAACGTGGTAACTCTTCCCTACCCCAGTAACCAAGACTGATCTCTGCTTGTTTACAAGCAGTGATGCCTATTGCCTGTGACTCTAATATTATAACCAACATCTAATTGATCGAGGCGGTCGCTTAGTTGGCCCAACTGGGCATTTATCTTATTGCTATGTGGGAGATCTTGTGTGCAAATTATCTGTCGCGTTTGCCTACATTAAAGCATTTCAGAAGTAATTCATTGGCTGTGAAGCACTTTGGGACATCCTGAGGACACGGAAGATGCTCTAGAAATACAAGCTCTTTCCCTTTCTTCCTCACCAGGAGAATGTGCGCGTTAAATCAAAGATCCTTCATCGCTTGAGCCCTGCAAAAACCCCTGCTCCTCGTGCCCCGCTACAAGATGAAAACTCTGTTGCTTCAAATAATCAAATGAAGTTCCAAGTCAAATGTACCGTAAAATGTGAAATGCAGAAAGAGGAAGGAGGTACGTGAGGTAACAGCTGCGGATGTTGCAGGAGCGTCTCTGTAAAGAAAGCCAACACAGCTTCAGTTTCAAAAGGCCTCTTTTTAATTTGTTATAGCATTGTAATGGTTGGTGCGGGACATCAGACCCAGTGTTGCTTAGTAGGGCTAATAATTCCATATACACTATACAATTATAGAATTACATAGTATTGGGATCCTGACAATCCTTGAGGTCAAGATACTCGTGGCAGTGAGAGACGTTAGCCACATTTTCGATCCATGTGCAGATGTAATGTAATTGTCAGCAAGTTTATTTTGAGTTGGATGGAGAAGATTCCAGTTGAATGGCCTATACTTTTGCCTGTTCCTTACTATGCATTGATGGTGCATTAATAATGGTCTGAGACTGGTTGCTGAGCATGGCTTCGGGCCAGGCCTACCTTGTGTAGGCTGCTTGGCTTGAACTAAAATTCTCCTGCGTAGGAGAGAGCTCCAGTTTAAAATTCAAACACCCACATAGTGAGTGCCTCAGCTCTAACCATTTAAATAAATTTATTCCAACTAGATTTTAGAAGTGCCTGGGAGATCCAAAGAGCTCAGCAGCATTTTTAAACCCAGTTTGGCACTTGTCAAACCAAAGTGGAACACAGGAACAGGAGGAGGGCATTCAGCCCCTCGAGCCTGTTCAGCATTCAATTAGATCATGGCTGATCTGTACCTCAACTCATTTACTTTTGATCCATATCCCTTGATACTTTTACCTAACTAATATCTAGCGATCTCCGTCTTGAAACCTCCATTGACCCCCCAGCATCCACAGCTTTTTTGGGGGAGAGAGTTCCAGATTTCTGCTACCTTTTTTGTGAAGAAGTGCTTCCTGACATCACCCCTGAACAGCCTACCTCTAATCTTAAGGTTAAGTCCCCCTTGTTCTGAAATCCTTCCCCCCCCACCAGAGGAAATAGTTTCTCCCTATCTACCCTATCGTATCCCTTTATCATTTTAAAGAGCTCGATTAATGGTTTTGTGTGGCTTCTCTCCAGGATTGGACTAGGCTTTGACTCATAGAAACATAGAAGATAGGAGCAGGAGTAGGCCATTCGGCCCCTCGAGCCTGTTCCGCCATTTAATGAGATCATGGCTGATCATCCAAATTCAGTACCCTGTCCCTGCTTTCTCCCCATATCCCTTGATCCCTTTAGCCTTAAGAAATATATCTGACTCCTTCTTGAATATATTTAATGAATTGGCCTCAACGGCCTTCTGTGGTAGAGAATTCCACAGGTTCACCACTCTCTGGGTAAAGAAATTCCTCCTCATCTCAGTCCTAAATGGCTTACCCCTTATCCTTAGACTGTGACCCTTGGTTCTGGACTCCCCCGCCATCGGGGACATCCTTCCTGCATCTAGTCTGTCTAGTCCTGTTAGAATTTTATAAGTTTCAATGAGATCCCCTCTCATTCTTCTAAACTCTAGCGAATACAAGCTCAATTGACCCAATCTCTCTTCATCCGTCATTCCTGCCGTCCCAGGTATCAGTCTGGTGAATCTTCGCTGCACTCCCTCCATGGCAAGAACATCCTTCCTCAGATAAGGCGACCAAAACTGCACACAATACTCAAGGTGTGGTCTCACCAAGGCCCTGTACAACTGCAGCAAGACATCCTAGCTCCTGTACTCGAATCCTCTCGCTATGAAGGCCAACATACCATTTGCCTTCTTAACCGCCTGCTGCACCTTGCTGCTTACCTTCAGCGACTGGTGCACGAGGGTCCCGTTGCACTTCCCCTTTTCCCAGTCTATTGCCGTTCAGATAATCTGCCTTCCTGTTTTTGCCACCAAAGTGACTAACCTCGCATTTATCCACATTATACTGCATCTGCCATGCATCTGTCCAATCACCCAACCTGTCCAAATCATACTGGAGTTTCTCTGCATCCTCCTCACAGCACACACGCCTACCCAGCTTTGTGTCATCTGCAAACTTGGAGATATTACATCCAGTTCCCTCGTCTAGATCATTAATATATATTGTGAATAACTGGGGTCCTAGCACCGATCCCTGCGGTACCCCACTAGTCACTGCCTGCCACTCGGAAAAAGACCCGTTTATTCCAACTCTTTGCTTCCTGTCTGCCAACCAGTTTTCTATCCAAGTCAGTACCTTACCCCCAATCCCATGTGCTTTAACTTTGCACGCTAATCTCTTATGCGGGACCTTATCGAAAGCCTTCTGAAAGTCCAAATACACCACATCCACTGGTTCTCCCTTATCTATTCTACCAGTGACATCCTCAAAAAAATTCCAGTAGATTAGTCAAGCATGATTTACCTTTTGTAAATCCATGTTGACTTTGTCCGATCCTGTCACTGTTTCCAGTTATGGTGTAACATTAGCACCTCAAGGCTTTGCAGCAGTGCAAAACAGAAACCGTGCACCATACATTCCTCAGCCGAGCAAAGCACTTCACCGTCAAATATCCAACTGTGTTCCTCAACATAACCGTGTAGGATTTGAGTAGGTTTATCGGTCAGATTTCCAGCTGGCTATCTATCCGTCTATTCGCAGAATTATTTATTCCAACCAGACTCCACTGGCCGATGGTGTCGAACAAATTCATGGCGATAAACTGGTGACCACAGTCTGTTCTGGGGCAGCGGGTGGAGGTAGACTTTATTACCCCTGCCTTGTACGGGTTAATGATTTTAGGTTAGCTAGGAGGTACACGTCTGTGTAACTTTACAGCCCCCTCGCGTATTAAAACTGCTGCACTAGCAGCCGCAGAAGTTCTCCAGGCACAGCACGGACTGAGGGTAGTTACAAAGGTTACTGTCACGGTCCTAGAAATAACTTTTGGTTTAGTCTTTGGCAACGCGAAGAAATTACCCCCCCCCCCCCTGAAAAAAATAGTTTCTGATTTCTGTGTTCTGATATTTTGTAATTTTTGTTTCATATCCATTGACTCTCTTCACTCAACCCAAGAACTGTTGAGAAATAATCAACCAGGATTTGAATGACAACTGAGACATTGCTTGTGTGTTTCAATTTCCAACATCTGTGCTAATTGTTGGGGTCACTAACTAGGGTTGTTGTATCCCTAGAAATATTAATTTTATAGAATTATACAGCAGAGAAGTAAGCCATTTGGCCCATCGTGCCTATGCCAGCTCTTTGAAGAGCTCTCCAATTAGTCCCACGTCCCTGCTCTTTCCCCATAGACCTGCAAGTTTCTCCTTTTCAAGTATTTATCCAGTTCCCTTTCGAAAGTTACTATCGGGTTAATCTTGTTTCTTTATTTCCCATTTTAGTCATAGGCTTGATGAGAGATTTTAAGTAGTTTAGGCTTGTAATTTTCAGATGTTATTCCTGCAGATGAACAGAATGTTTGTGTGTTCAGTGCTGACGGGTCCACTGAGTGCAGTAAGGAGCCAAACAATGAGAGAAACGTGGTCAGTGAGGAAGGAGCAGAGACAGCAGCAACTGTCGCACATGCCGGTGGTGAAACCACAAGAAAGGACAAGTCTGCTGCTCAGCTTTCTGTGGGCAAGAACGGTGCTAAAACAAACGCAAAACGTGTTCGGAGGAAGGGTAAAGGGAAGCCTCCGAAACGCACGCCGTAAGTTATACTCTTCACACTGATGCTGTTCATCTGTGTTTGAGCTTTTCCCCCTCCAGCAAAGGGTATAACCTCGGTGTTTAAAAATGATGAGGGATTTTGATAGAGTAGAAAAGGAGAAACTGTTTCCACTGGTGGGAGGGTTGGTAACCAGAGGACACTGATTTAAGGTTTTATGGGGAGATGAGAATTTTTTTTTTAATGCAGTGAGTTGTGATCTGGAATGCACTGCCTGAAAGGGCGGTGGAATCAGATTCAGTAGTAACTTTCAAAAAGGGAATTGGGTAAATACCTCAACAGGAAAAAATTGCGGGGCTGTGGGGAAAGAGCAGGGAGAGTGCGACTAATTGGAGAGCTCTTTCAAAAGGCCGGCACAAGCACGATGGGCCGATTGGCCTCCTTTGTGCTGTAAGATTCTAAATTTCTGTTGACTCCCTGGTGTTTTGTAAGATTGTGTAGCTCCGGGCAGCGGGGGTAAGTGACGCAGCCTGAGGGCACTTCTCTCCCCATTCAGGGACACGCAGGAGCCTCGGTGCTCAGGGTGATGTGAACTGAGCAGAGTGAAGGATTGGAGTTCTAACTTCCCCCTCCGTGATGGGATGTGTTGGTACGGTACCACCCCCCCACCCACCAATTGTATTTGTTTTCTAATTGAGTAATTTTACAAAACCGTAGGGAGGGGGATGGTGATGACCACAAAACAGAAATAGTTCAAACGCTCGGTCCAGTTGGAGTACCCTGGCTGCAATTAACTGACTCAGCACAGACCAAGGACCACATCTGGGACTTCATTGCTGGTGTGTTTGTCTCGGCTGAGCCACATGCTGGGGTGGGGAAGTCACTTGTGAACCAGTGTTCAGGCAGGTGACTTACAACCTATCTGTGTGGCTTTTTCACTCTCTGGCTTCCATCCTGCAACAACTGTGCTGCTTTTGACTGTTTTCTCATTTAAGCACATTCTTCCTTTCTTTTCCCATCAGTGTGAAAAGCCCAGTGAGCCAGTATCACAAGGTCACTGATTACTATCCTATCCGAAGGAGTTGTCGGAAGTGTGAAGGGCAGCTGAAGGTAAATCTTTTTATTTGGAATTCTTGGTGTAGCACAAGGGGTTGGGTCCTAATTTAAAGCCACGTGTGTCGCCTGCTGGGTTGGGAGGCTAGTTTGTCTGTTGCTGCACAATGAACAGACTGACATTGGAAAGTCCAAAGACCTGTCGACTCAATCTGCTCTCTTTTTTGTTCTTCGAATAGTCGGAAGAAAAGAAAATAATCGATGAACTGATTCTGAATGGGAAGGAAGAAGGAATGAAGGTAACTTTTGAGATGTGGGAAAGTGTGACATTAAAAGTTAACTTGCCCGGGGATCTGGGTGGTGCAGTGGGCTGGACCCTTCACCTCTGGGTCATGAGTTCAAACCCAGCCCAGGCTGGTGGAATGACATCATGTGTGTCAGCTGTAAGGGTGCTATGTGAAAGTAGCTTGGCCAGTAATCCAGTGCGTAGTGGATTTTGGCCTGCACTAATTGGCATTCTTGGGTACCTACGGTTTAGGGGATGGGAAATGCCGCACTGGTAATGGACAGGGCGCTCTTCTCTCTCTGGCGCGCTCGCGCTCTCTCTCTCTCTCTCTCTCTCTCTCCACCCTCCCTGAGGACATAGTATTTTAACCTTTTTATGTGTTTATTGGAAAGATGGAAAGCCGATTGTTCCAAGTGTTTTTGATCATTTGAGTGCTTTACTTCCTTGGTTACTGAATATATAGATGTTTAAGTACATTTATACACGTGTGAAGTATATTTACCTGTATTGTGTGTGAGGTGTTTTCTACTAAAATTAGTGTATGGGCCAAAAATCGTGTCTGTGTGTCGTCAGCGGTTCTATTGGACAAACGCTGTTCTAATGGATATCTCCTCAATTCTCACAGGTTGGTATAATTGACGGGAAAGGTCGTGGCGTGGTGGCCACAAAACCTTTTCAGCGTGGAGAGTTTGTGGTGGAGTACCATGGGGACCTCATTGAATTTCCAGCCGCGAAGAATCGAGAGGCTAAATATGCACAAGATCCCTCCACTGGCTGCTACATGTACTACTTTCAATACCTCAGTAAAACTTACTGGTGAGCCCCCTCCTGCGCTCGCTGTCCGTTTCCTTGTGTATTTGTTGGCCCGTTCTCCTTCCCTTGCCGTGAGCTCAACGTAAGTGCACAATGCTGTCACTACACGTGCTGAATTCACTCTGACAGCACTGTTTCTATTTATAATAAAAAATCTTGCATCTGGATGCACCTCTCGTCATCTTTTCCATTATAAATTGCGGTATCCTTTTAGAATGGAGCCTGCCTATGTAAACTTCTTGCTCTGTAACTACACCATCCTGCCAGCAGTAATCATGTTATGCATTCGTTCTGCCCGCGCACTTGGTTGTCATTCCCTGGGGTAATTTTAACTTCTCGCTGGGCAATGGAAAATAGAGCACGGTGTAAAACGGGGCGATAAAAGTTAAAATTACCCCCAACCCCCTCCGCGTGTGCAATACCACAGGAGATCAGCTAGTAGTTTCTGAACATTATTGTAAACTTAGTGAATGTTGAAAGGGTGGTAGGGGCAGAAACACTCATTGATTTTAAAAAGTACTTGGATATGAACTTGAAGTGCCGTATCCTACAGGGCTCGAGACCAAGAGCTGGCATAGACACGATGGGCCAAATGGCGGCCTCCTGTGCCGTCAATTTCTATGATTGCAGCACATCCAGTGCTGGCCCCATGTCCCAACTCTCTGCCCTACTGCCTCTGACTGACAACCAGCGATATTTTATCCTTCATTACTCATACGGAGGCAAATTTTAAAGACAGTTGATTCTGTTAAGTAAAAACAGAAAATGCTGGAAACAGTCAGCAGGTCAGGCAGCATCTGTGGAGAGAAACAGTTAACATTTCAGGTCAATGACCTTTCATCAGTGCTGAGTGTTTCCAGCATTTTCTGGTTTTTTTATTTCCGATTTCTAGCATCCGCAGTATTTAGCTTTTGCTTGCATCTGTTGTCTTAAGCTCCAGTTTCACTGGTGCAGATGTGCCAAGGCTCCTTAGAGTCTGGGCCTGCGGTATACCCAATTGGGTGAATACCCGTACAGTGCAGAATGGCGGCAGGGCTGCAGCTGCCTATTCACACAAGTAACTCGGTGCGCTGTCTCCTCAGTTGCCATGGAAACTTTCTACTTGAAGATTGTGTAGTTAGTGCAAGGTAATTCTGTGTCCGGCCCAGCTGGGATGTGTTGGATTGCAAGCTCCTCATGATTGAACTGGGGCTGGATTAGAGCTGCAAATGCTTTACTGTAGAAAGGCTTGACCCTTATTGCTTTTACACCTCAGTACTTTATTTTTAAACATCTAATGGGCTTTGATTTCAGAGGAAGCAGGAACTTTGGCTCATTTGATCTTCTCTTCCAGAAGACCAACTCGGCCATCTCGTCATTACAGCATCCATCCATTTGTTAAATGGAATCCAGTGTCCTGGCCTCAGCTACTCCTCCCTGGCAATGAAGATGGAAAGAGCTGTCTCTGTATACGTGTGACAGTTTTATTGGCAGATTTTGCATCCCCGGCTCATACTGGGTTTCAGTGGCGTGTGGGGCATGAGTCACCAATTGGTTTCACTTGTGAGGATGATTAGTGGAGCCTTTCATCAGAATGTTCATTTTGACAGCTCTTTTTGTTTTTAAGATGAAGCAGCTTTGGTCTGTTGCCTCTTCCTCATCTGTAGGGAGGCGTCATCTCGAGACCAGCAGCTAAAATTGCCGGGAACTATTCAAACTTCTTTACCCAGAAATCGTGCACTTGTCCAACCTCTTTACCCAGAGAGTGGTTTAAAATTGTTACCACATAGAGTAATCGAGGCAAATAGCAGAGATGCATTTAAGGGGGAGCTAGATAAACACACGAGGGAGAAAGGAACAGAAGGATATGTTGATGGGGTTAGCTGAAATAGGGTGTGAGGAGGCTCGTGTGGAGCATAAATGCCAGCATGGACCAGTTGGGCCGAATGGCCTGTTTCTGTGCTGTAGATTCTATGTAACTGCTCTGTCTTGTTCTCCCACTGTGTTTATGATCTTTTGAGGATTTTTTTTTTTTTTTTTCGTAGCGTGGATGCGACGAAGGAATCTACGCGTCTTGGTCGACTGATCAACCACAGCAAGAACGGGAACTGTCAAACCAAGTTACACGACATCGACGGGAGCCCACACCTTATACTTGTCGCCTCTCGGGACATCGCAACGGGCGAGGAGCTGCTTTACGACTATGGAGATCGAAGCAAAGCCTCGCTTGCCGCACATCCCTGGCTCAAGCAGTGAGCCAAATTTGAATTTTTTAAGAGAGAAACTGTTCGGTTTGATGCTTGCTCTAATGGGCTTCGTGATGCAGCATTTAATCATAACCGCCAATACAGACTACTGGATTCCATGAGCAGCGCAGAGGAGGTGGTCTTGCATCTTTGGAACTTTTATATCTTAATGCTTTTGTATATTTTGTACACTGGTGTGCTTTAGGAGCTTGCAGTCATGAGGCAGGTTGTGTTTTTTATATAAACTATTTCTGAATATCCAGCTCTTGTACAGTATTAGCAGCCTAGGTCTGCTTTTGTGCTCTGCATTAGAAATTTACTTTTGCATATTTAAGAGATCGAATGGTGTCATTTATAAAGTAATGAACCATTTTTAGAAAGCTTCCATATGCTGGATAATGAATTTGGTGTCACTTCCAACTGGAAGCCGCAATTGGACGTTTCGAAATACTAAGTATGAGCGTTTGTTTGCATTCGCTGAGATTCAATTTTAACGCAGGGCTTCACATCACATGTCCATCCCTCTGTTGTAAACAGCTATTTAAAGTTCATGTACAGAAGCTTCATGTTGAAGAATATTTAAATAAACTCTGTGACTTAATTGCATTGTGGCAGTGTTTTAATTGTTAATGGTGATGAGAGTTAGTGGAGATACTGTAGCTGGGGTGGGTTCACATTTGACCCCACAGACTTTGGTTTGAATATATCCCAGTGGGACGCTGATGGTGGTCACCCTCTGCTCACTAATCAGCCAGCGATTAATCGAGTCAGACGATCTTAATCCAGTCCTTGTTGGCGTGGCATGGACTGTGTGCAAAAATCTGCCATCTCGCAGTCGGACAGGGTGGATTGTTGCTGGTCTGTTAGCGGGTGTCCTTCTAGTCTGGCTAAGGGACGTTGAAGAAGAGCGAGGGAGCTTTATTCTGCAATTTGCTGGTGTTGTACCAGACTTATTTCTTAAGGCTAAAGGGATCAAGGGATATGGGGAGAAAGCAGGGACAGGGTACTGAATTTGGATGATCAGCCATGATCTCATTAAATGGCGGAGCAGGCTCGAGGGGCCGAATGGCCTACTCCTGCTCCTATCTTCTATGCTTCTATACTTTGGAGAGCCTGGCTGACAAGAATGGAAGCTGTTCAACACTCCAATGTTTGCTTCATTGCCTCAAAAGGGAACCAAGCCATTTGGTGCAACTTCAACACAGCAACTAATTAGAATGTGGCCTTTGATGATCCAGTCTGTCCGTACACCTCCCTGAAGGGAGCGAGCGCATTTCAATATCTTCCACTGCACTGAGGAGAGATTATCTGAATTAATAGAACAATGCAGTTTATTCACAGGTGCTATTCCTGTTGCTGAATGATCAAATGATGTACTTCTGAGGAGAGCTGTCCTACTAGTTTTTAATTAGTTTAACTACTTTTTTTTAATTTAAAAAATAAATAATTTTCAGGATGTGGGTGTCACTGGCAGGGTCAGTGTGGAGGTGATGGGCCGTCTTCTTGAACAGTTGCAACTAGGTGTTTGATACAACTGAGGGGTTTGCTGGGTCACTTCAGAGGGCAGTTAAGAGTCAACCACGTTGGTGTGGGACTGGAGTCACCTATAGGCCCAGACCAGGTAAGGACGGCAGATTTCCTTTCCTAAAGGACATTAGTGAACCAGTTGGGATTTTATGACAATCCGACAGCTTCACTTTTACTGATGCTGATTTTTTTTTTTTTTTGCTTCTTTTCCAGATTTTTTTTTAAACTGAGTTTTTCCATCGAAATGTGACAAAGATGTCAGTGTTCCTGGTAGAATTCTACATGTGCAGGCATGTCATCTTATTGTGATGGGAGATTAATCTATCGTACAGTGAGATTTGTGCAGTGGGATGAGTAGGCTTCAAACACAATGGGGGTTAACGTCTGATACCAGCGGTGTGAAATTCTGCAAGTGTATTCAAATATATTTTCACCACACTTTAGGAAGGATGTGAAGGACCTTGAGAGGGTGCAGAGCAGATTTACCAGAATGGTTCCGGGGATGGGGGATCTTAGCTACAAGGACAAGTTGGAGAAGCTGGATTTGTTTTCATTCGAGCAAAGGAGGTTGAGGGGTGATTTGATAGAAGAGTACAAGATTATGACGGGTTTGGATAGGCTAGACGGGGAAAGGCTGTTCCCACTAGTTGATGGTACAAGGACTAGGGCATGAGATAAAGAGGGGATGTGAGGAAAAACTTTTTTACACAGCGAGTGGTGAGGACCTGGAACTCGCTGCCGACGGAAGTGGTGGAAGCGGAGACACTCAATGTTTTCAAGGGGAGACTGGATAGGCACTGGAGGGAAATAAACTTGCAGGGCTACGGGAATAGAGCGGGGGAATGGGACTGACTGGATTGCTCTACAGAGAGCCGGCACGGACTCGATGGGCCGAATGGCCTCGTGTGCCGTTATGACTCTGACCAAGTCTCTTTCCTCGGGTGTAACACTTTCTGACCCATTATATAAATAGAAACTTTAGCTGCTGCTTGAGTGCCAGTGTCAAAGGAGAAGTAGAATGAACTGGTTAAATGCAGCTGCTCCGTGACTAAAGGTTCAGAGAATTCATAATCTGCAAGATTTTCCTTGTGTAGGTCTGGACTATGAACAGAGAACACGTTTAAAAACTTCCTACTGCATGGAAAAGTCTCTGATTTCACTTCAGAAAGCTGTTTTATTGTGGTCTTTACCTTTGCTTCTTTTGTTTGGCATCTTCACTATCCTGTTTCTTTTATAGTTTGAAGCTGCACATTACAATATTCTACTCTATGGAATCATGTGTGTTTCGATTATTTCCTTTTATTTTTCTTTCTCTCTTTCCACCCCCCCCAACCCCACCCCAAAGGCTCTGGATCCTGGGGGCCAGTTGAAATTTTCAGGACTGAGACCGATATTTTTGTTGGTCCAGGGTATCAAGGGATATGACGCAAAGGCAGGTAAAGTGAGTTGAGGTACAGATCAGCCATGATTGCATTGAATGGCAGAACAGGCTCGAGTGGCTGAATGGCCTCCTCCTGTTCCTATGAGCCCTCAGCCTGGCACCAGATGAAGCGAGACTTGTGGTTACGGGGCAGAGCGTGCTTTCTCTTTGCACCGTTCCCCTCCACCCCTTTTGGTCGCCCTTTTCACCACAATATTAACCAGGACTACCCTCCCCCAAGTCACTTTTTCTGTCCTCAATGCTATTTCATTAATCTCCATTCACTGCTATATTGTAAACATAGAAACATAGAAAAATAGGAGCAGGAGTCGGCCATTCGGCCCTTCGAGCCTGCTCCGCCATTCAATATGATCATGGTTAATCCTCTATCTCAATACCATATTCCCAGTATAGCCAGTAAACCAGTATAGTTAGCAGCCTTTTAGAGAAATTAAATGTTGTAAATCAACCAAATACATATTTTAGATAATTAAAAAAATATATAATTAGGCAACTTTCAGTGTGTTTTATTCTGTCTGAGCACAGTCATTGGGATTTAATTTATACAAAATGGAAGAATAATACAAAGTTATTCCACAGTGCTGGACAAGACCAGCATTCGGGTAGCTTAATCCCAACTTGGGTTTGGAGCACAGACACTATGGGCCGAATGGCCTCCTTCCATGCTGTATGATTCCTTCACATTCCAATAACTTTCTTGTCCATCTCCAAGGGTTTATTTTAAACTAAACTCGCATTCAAATCTCTGATGCTAATTACAAGAAAATGCATTAATGCTGCACATTCTGAAAAATCCATACACATGCAAATCAGGAGGTGCTTCTTCACCTGAAGAGTGATCATTAAATGCAACAGGGTTCTCTCTATTGTGGGGGCAAAAACACAGGCATTGTTTAAGAGACAAGCGAATGCCCTAATGGGGGAACTGTAGGATGGCTCAATTGAGATGGGCTGATTGGACTTCCTCATCCACGATTGTGCTGTCGTTTTGGATTCAGAAATTACTCCAAAACCCATTCTGTTGGCAAGTAACAAAAAAATAATTTCTTCCTGAAACAGGTTTTTTGCGATTTTTGCAACCTCTTTTTAACACGTTAAGCGTCTTTTTCGAAGGAAAATCTGTAATTATTGAAGAGATAAAGCATTAGATCACAGTCATGTATTTCTACAAGGGTATGGTGCCAACTCATCTTAAACAAGTGAAACCCACATATATTGAAACCAAACTAAACAACTTCCCAATGGTTAGAAGCAATTTTTTTCAAGTGTGAATTTGTTGCTGAGGTAATCAGCCAATCCATTGATTTGCAAGTTGAGTTATGTTCAAAGTTTATTCTTTGCCTGTTGAAGCCTATACTGCAGTCAGCTCCATTTTCTATTAAATATCAATTATTTGGACATAGACGCAAGAGAAATTCGTTGATACTAAATTAGGAGGCCGAGCAAACTTGAAGAATGTAGGAATACACATCAGGTAAGTGGAGTGGGCAGATCGGTGGCAGATGCAGTTTAAGGCAGAGAAATGTGGACAAAGACCAGTGAAAGGAAACATACCCTAAATGGTAAGATTCTTGAGTGAAGGAACAGGTAGATCTAGGAATGTGGATAGATGGATCTTTAAAGATGAGCATGCCAGTAGATAAGGCCATTAAAAGGTAAATGGATTTCTAGGTTTTATACATGGGGGCATTGAACATAGAAGCAAGGCTTGAGATTTTCAAGATTCTGAAAGGTTTTAAGAGGGAAATAGTGAGATTGTTTCCACAGATTCGTGAATCAGTAACAAGGGGGCACAGACTGAGGAAGAAGAGCGGGGGAGTTCTCCCGGTGTCCTGACCAATATTTGTCCCTCAACCAACATCACTATTGCTGTTTGTGGGAGCTTGCTGTGCATAAATTGGCTGCCACATTTCCTACATTGCAAAAGTGACCATACTTCAAAAGTGGTTTGGGACACTGAGGTCACAAAAGGCGCTATATAAATGCACATTCATTCTTTTTAAATGGGGTGTTGGAAAAAGATTTAGCAATTAGTTATTGCTTACCAGCATCTTCTGGAATTCCCAGATCAAAATCTAACATTTCTTGTTAAGAAGCTGTGACTGGATATGGGGGGGGGTTCTTGACTCGTATTCCCTGTGATTGTAGCTTCCCCCTGGATTTGTCCCCATAGTAAACACCTGATTGTAACTGGATGCGATTATAATATCTACTCACTTTCCAGTAAGTGTAGTTTGTCCATTTCCATCACTAGCACTCGATTCATTGTCGATCTCCATCACCTGAGGCTCCTCACGAACGATGATTCCACTGAGGCAAGCACACAAACGTCACCTCAACAAAACTGACTAAAGATACATTTACAGTGCTATGTGACTGAAGCATAAAAGTGACCTGTTTTTGTACTTTTAAATATCAATCCTGCTCGCTAAACACATTAGAAAACTTTTTTCTACTAGCAGTTTTGTCTTGGATCCATGTATCCATATCCCTAGATCTCTCTCTCCCTCCATTCATGAATTGGCAGCTCAATGTATAGCTAAGTGTTTAAATAAAAAGATTATAAAATCTCAACTGAGCACCAACAAATGTTAAACAAGCACCGTGAGATTGGGATTTATTATTCCCGGGATGTGGGCGTCGCTGGCAAGGCCAGCATTTATTGCCTATCCCTAGTTGCCCTTGAGAAGGTGGTGAGCCGCCGCCTTGAACCGCTGCAGTCCGTGTGATGAGGGTACTCCCACAGTGCTGTTAGGTCAGGAGTTCCAGGATTCTGACCCAGTGATGATGAAGGATGGGCCAATATATGCCCAAGTCAGGATGGTGCGTGACTTGGATGGGAACTTGGAGGTGATGGTGTTCCCATGCACCTGCTGCCCTTGTTCTTCTAGGTGGTGGACGTGCTGTCAAAGAAACCTTGGTGAGTTATATAAACAAATTCCTAATGATTATTAGCAAATTTGCACTATGTGGTCAGAGAGCTTGGCCACTGGACCTGATATCTGCGTGCTCGTGCACGTTTTTCCAGCAGGGGTCACTGGATCGTGAACAGGAGCAGGAGCCCTGGGCAACTTTCCCCTCTCCAGGAGATGGCGTTTTAGACACTTTGCACAGTTCCACTGGACCCAGCCATAGTACTAGCCTCACCATCCTTATTCAACAAAATCTGCTCCGTCATACAAATTTGCAGTCTAGTGTTAAAATGAATATCTTGCAGCCAAAAAAGAAAGACTTACATTTCTATAGTGTGTTTCACAACTTCAGGACGTCCCAAAGCAGTTTACAGCCAATGAAGTACGTTTGAAGTGGAGTCACTGTTGTAATGTGGGAAACGCGGCAGCCAATTTGTGTACAGCAAGGCCCCAATGTGATAATGACCAGATAATCTGGGTTTTTTTGTTATGTTGGTTGAGGGATTAATATTGACTCAGTACACTGGGGAGAACTCCCCTGCTCTTTTTCAAAATAGTGCCATGGGATCTTTTACGTCCAGCTGAGAGGGCAGACGGGACCCCGGTTTAACATCTCATCCAAAAGACGGCACCTCCGACAGTGCAGCACTCCCTCAGTACTGCCCCTCCGACAGTGCAGCACTCCCTCAGTACTGCCCCTCCGACAGTGCAGCACTCCCGCAGTACTGCCCCTCCGACAGTGCAGTGCTCCCTCAGTACTGCACTAGGAGCATCAGCCTAGATTATGTGCTTAAGTCTCTGGAGTGGGGCTTAAACCCACGACCTTCTGACTCCGAGGCGATGGTGCTACTCACTGAGGCAGGCTGACACAAAAATAAAAGAACAATTTGTACTTGATGGTGATGGGATTCGGGACACGGGGAGATGGAGCAGGGACCCAGGCAGTGGAAGACCATCAAAAAGTGTCATCTGCTTCTTCGCAGTTATTAATGATTCTCACTCCTGCACAACATGAACTATTATCTTGGAGAAAGTACTTGCCAGGACAGACAGTATTAGTAATGGCGCCAAAGGCTTTTCCCATCTTCAGAGCCTGTGTTCTAATCTAATAATAATGATGAACAAAAGCCAAACTGTGGATATTGGAAATCTGAAATAAAAACAGAAAATGCTGGAAACACTCAGCAGGTCAGGCAGCATCTGTGAAGAGAGAAACAGAGTTAACGTTTCAGTTCGATGACCCTTCGTCACAGCAGGCTGATGAAAGGTCATCGCCCTGAATCGTTAGTAATAACGAACCTTGGCTGCAGCAAGAACATCTCCCGAGATTGTACCCACCTTTTGTAACACTGGACTTCTTCTTGTGTAAGAAGGAGTTGAGCTTTCAGATAATTGCGTTCCTGCAGCACGTCTCTCAGTTCTTGTAAGGTGAATCGTGGACGATTTGGGTCCTTCAGGTCTATGAGAAGCTGGTCTGGCCCAACGCTTTGCTGCATTTTGGTAATCAAACTTTATTCAACTGATAAAACTGCCGTGTGAAAGCTCATCAGTACACGAGGACTAAACAACTCACAACAGTCCTGCACACAGCCCAACGGCTGGGTAGAGAACATATAGCAAGAAGGAGATAATCTTTTTAACGTATAAAATGTTACATCTATTGGGATAGGTGCTAACTAAAACACAGGAGTCTGAGACTGTCGGTCAGAAAATCCGATTCTGAGGCTCAACCTCATCTGGCAGTCGCAGTCAGGGTTTCTCGAGAAAACGTGTGTGCCAGGGGTTGGCCAGGTTGTCTCAAGGAGGGAGGGGAAACTCATCGGAGTGGTGTTCTTTACTGTGCCACTTAAGTGGATGAAGAAGATGCAGTGGTGACTTTGGTGCACATGTCTCTGTTCTGGACCATTCGACCCTCTGGGTCCCAACCAAGAAGCAGAATGTGGATGAAGGGCGCTGACTTCAGGGGTGGGCAAGAAGTAAAATATATTTTAAAAGTATTAAAGGAGAATTAGACATTGTCTATAAATCAGAGGACACGGATTTAAGATAATTGGCAAAAGGGGAGATGAGGAGAATTTATTTTACACAGCGAGTTGTTGTGATCTGGAACGCGCTGCCTGAAAGGGCGGTGGAAGCAGATTCAACAGTAACTTTCAAAAGGGAATTGGATAAATACCACCTTAAACATCCACTCCCTCCACCACCGGCGTACCGTGGCTGCAGTGTGTACCATCTACAAGATGCACTGCAGCAACTCGCCAAGGCTTCTTCAGCAGCACCTCCCAAACCCGCGACCTCTTCCACCTAGAAGGACAAGGGCAGCAGGCGCATGGGAACACCACCACCGCCAAGTTCCCCTCCAAGTCACACACCATCCTGACTTAATAGTATATCGCCGATCCTTCATCGTCGCTGGGTCAAAATCCTGGAACTCCCTCCCTAACAGCACTGTGGGAGTACCTTCACCACACGGACTGCAGCGGTTCAAAAGGCGGCTCACCACCACCTTCTCAAGGGCAATTAGGGATGGGCAATAAATGCTGGCTTTGGCAGCGACGCCCAGATCCCATAAGCGAACAAAAAAAAATAAGGAAAATAATTGCAGGGCTATGGGGAAAGAGCAGGGGAGTGGGACTAATTGGATTGCTCTTTCAAAGATGGGCTGAATGGCCTCCCCCTGTGCTCTATGATTCTATGATATACAGACTAAAGTCTTGCATCTCCATCTCACTTGAGGTATCATATTTCCAAGTTTCAAAAGTATATATATAAAAAAAGAAGGAAACTATCTATATTCTGCTGGGGTTTTATTTTTAACCTTTTGATAACTTGGTCTGTCCCCAAGACTAGGAGCCAGGAATTTACAAGTAGCTGCCAATCTACAGAACCTCAGTCAGCATTTCGACTACTTCCCCAGGGAGGAATGGCTTTAAAGGGACAGGCCAGGTTAAAGCGCCTCTGTTTCAGCATTGAAATATCATAGCCGAGGTCCAGACCCTAGACTACCCACACGCAGTGTCATGGGGATCAGTTAGTAATAATTGAAAAGTTTTCTTTCCATCCATACCTCTTCCTCTGAGTCACTGGCTTTATTCTGAAGTTCTCCAAGAAGTCTTTCTGCTTCTCTTTTCAGATTGTCTCGCTCAAGTTTGAGTTCTTCCACGGTCAGGTTGTATTTGTTTACCAGCGTTTCAAACATTTCTAAAACTCGGAGTGCCTTGAACTGCAATTCAGAAATTGCACATGAACTCTGCGAGCTGCTAATTTTCATTAACTGACAACCAACAACGTATGATATATCATAGACATCTTCAACAGTGAGCTCGAATGGATCTTTATCAAAGGCTGAACTGGGCCCAGACTCCACATTTTCCATTGTTTCCCCGATCTCAGTTTATAGAGTGCAGCTCAAACAAAACCAAAGCGTTGATCTGTCTGAAACATTTGCTACAATTTTTTATAAATAATGAAGTCGTTTGGAGAAGCAACACTTTTTTTCGTATCCAGTCACAAAACTCTTTTCACACAATCATCTGAGGGATTTTTTTTCCCCTTTTCGCTTCCTTATTCCTTTACTGAACGCTCACCTGACCAGTTGGCAGGGAACCTTTCTTGACTCGCTCAACTTGAGGCGTTGTGTTGATGCCAGTTGCTCGGCAACAGCAGTTAGAGAGAAGGGGTTGGATTTCCGCAGGTGAAAGGTACAGACAATACACCAATGGGTGCAAAGTGCCTTCCTGCACAACACACTTGAGGATTTCCCTTTGTTTTCGCACCCTTTCTACCCACGCAGCTGTCACACGTCAAAGGTTTTTTAAAATGAGAAAGTAAGTAATTCCAAGTTGTCTTATTCTGACCTGGAAATTGAAACTTACAAGCACCCGCTAATTTGCAAACTTTCCTCTGCAAGCAGCAATTAAACTCGGGTTGACCTCAGGACCTATTGACCACCTTTCCCCACATGGGGCGCTGAGCAGGGACAGGCCATGTTAGCGGCGAAGGATTACAAATGTGCTCCAGACCCCAAACTATCTGTGAATGTCATCAAGGGAGGACTGCTAGAATAAAAGAATTAAAATGCTTTACCTTATCAGGAAGTTCCATGGCCGTACTCCGAGTGAGGGGTTCAAATGAGGATCATAAACTATCAGAGCAAAGCTTCAAGATTAGATGGGCGGCTGTGTCTTCAGCGGCCAAGGCCCAAAGCTCTGGAATTCCCTCCCTAAACCTCTCCTCCTCTTTCTCCTCCTTTATGACGCTCCTTAAAATCTACCTCTTTGACCAAGCTTTAGGTCACCTGTCCTAATATCCCCTTATGCGGCTCGGTGTCAAATTTTGTTTTATAACGCTCCTGTAAAGCGCCTTGGGACATTTTAGTACAATGCAACTAAACTTTTTTTTATTCTTTCATAGGATGTGGGCGTCACAGGCAAGGCCAGCATTTATTGCCTATCCCTAGTTGCCTTGAGCCGCCTTCTTGAACCGCTGCAGTCCGTGTGGTGAAGGTACTCCCACAGTGCTGTTTGGGAGGGAGTTCCAGGATTTTGACCCAGCGACGATAAAGGAACGGCGATATATTTCCAAGTCGGGATGGTGTGTGACTTGGAGGTGATGGTGTTCCCATGCGCCTGCTGCCCTTGACCTTCTAGGTGGAAGAGGTCGCAGGTTTGGGAGGTGCTGCCATAGAAGCCTTGGCGAGTTGCTGCAGTGCATCTTGTAGATGGCGCACACTGCAGACACGGTGCGCTGGTGGTGGAGAGAGTAAATCTTTAAGGTGGTGGATGGGGTGCCAATCAAGCGGGCTGCTTTGTCTTGGATGGTGTCGAGCTTCTTGAGTGTTGTTGGAGCTGCACTCATCCAGGCAAGAGGAGAGTATTCCATCACACTCCTGACTTGTGCCTTGTAGATGGTGGAAAGGCTTTGGGGAGTCAGGAGGTGAGACACTCGCCGCAGAATACGCAGCCTCTGACCTGCTCTTGCAATTGTTGTTGGGGAATGGGGAGACGGGAAGCAGGAGGCAGCGCAGGTCATTCTGGGCCTGCCAGCCAGTGCACAATGAGCAGAACTGTAGTTGGCGCAGGGGCTGCGCATCTCCCGGGCGTGTTTTGGTGGCGTGTCTGGTTTCAGCACATAGACTCTGTGAGCCAGACATGTGGCTCATAGAATCATAGAATGGTTACAGCACAGAAGAAGGCCATTCGGCCCATCGAGCCCATGCAGATGCTCAGCTAGTCTCACTCCTCTGACCTTTCCCCATAGCCCTGCAAAAATTTTTCCTTCAGATACTTATCCAACTCCCTTTTGAAAGATAAGATTGAGTCTGTCTCCACCACCCTTTCAGGCAGTGCATTCCAGATCTTAACCACTCGCTGCGTAAAAAAGTTTTTCCTCATGTCACCTTTGGTTCTTCTGCCAATCACCTTAAATCTGTGTCTTCTGGTTCTCGACCCCTCGTAAATGGGAACAGTTTCTCTCTATCTACTCTGTATAGCCCCCTCATGATTTTGAACACCTCTATCAAATTTCCTCTCAATCTTCTCTGCTCGATGGAGAACAACCCCAGCTTCTCCAATCTAGCCACGTAACTGAAGTCCCTCATTCCTGGAATCATTCTCGTAAATCTTTTCTGCACCCTCTCTGAGGCCTTCACATCCTTCCTAAAGTACGGTGCCCAGAATTGGACACAATACACCAGTTGGGGCCGAACCAGTGTTTTATACAGGTTCACCACAATTTCCTTGCTTTTATACTCTGTGCCTCTATTTATGAAGCCCAGGATCCCGTCAGCCTTTTTAACCGCTTTCTCAACCTGCCCTGCCACCTTCAATGATTTGTGCACATATACCCCTAGGTCTCTCTGTTCATGCACGCCCTTTAGGATTATACCCTTTAGTTTATATTTTCTCTCTTCATTCTTTCTACCAAAATGCATCACTTTGCATTTTTCTGCATTAAATTTCATCTGCCAAGTGTCTGCCCATTTCACCAGCCTGCCTATGTCCTCTTGAAGTCTATCACTATCCTCCTCCCTGTTCACTATACTTCCAAGTTTTGTGTCATCTGCTAATTTTGAAATTGTGCCCTGTACACCCACATCCAAGTCATTAATATATATCAAGAAAAGCAGTGGTCCTAGAACCGACCCCTGGGGATCACTACTATATGTATACCACTGTATCAAAGCACTGGAGAGGTACCACCAACGCTGCCTCCGCAAGATCCTGCAAATCCATTGGCAGGATAGGCGCACCAATGTCAGTGTATTCGCTCAGGCCAACATCCCCAGCATCGAAGCTTTGACCATGCTCGATCAGCTCTGATGGACGGGCCACATCGTCCGCATGCCCGATACGAGATTCCCAAAACAAGCGCTCTACTCGGAGCTCCGACACGGCAAGAGAGCCCCAGGTGGGCAGAGGAAATGCTTCAAGGACACCCTCAAAGCCTCCTTGAAAAAGTGCAACATCCCCACCGACACCTGGGAATCCCTGGCCCAAGACCGCACAAAGTTGAGGAGAAGCATCCGGGAAGGCGCCGAACACCTCGAGTCTCTTCGCCGGGAGCAAGTGGAAGCCCAGCGCAAACAGCGGAAGGAGCGCACATCAACCTAAGCACCCCACCAACCCGCCCCTTCAACCACCGTCTGCCCCACCTGTGACAGAGACTGTAGGTCCCGCATTGGACTCATCAGTCACCTGAGAACTCATTTTTAGTGTGGAAGCAAGTCATCCTCGGTTCCGAGGGACTGCCTATGAGAGAGAGATACCTTCCTCCAGTCCGAAAAACAACAGTTCACCTCTACTCTCCGTTTTTTAAAATTCGTTTTTATGGGATGTGGGCATCGCTGGCAAGGCCAGCATTTATTGCCCATCCCTAATTGCCCTTAAGAAGATGGTGGTGAGCCGCCTTCTTGAACCGCTGCAGCCTGAGTGGTGAAGGTACTCCCACAGTGCTGTTAGGGAGGGAGTTCCAGGATTTTGACCCAGCGACGACGAAGGATCGGCGTTATACTTCTAAGTCAGGATGGTGTGTGACTTGGAGGGGAACTTGGAGGTGGTGGTGTTCCCATGAACCTGCTGCCCTTGTCTTTCTAGGTGGAAGAGGTTGCGGGTTTGGGAGGTGCTGCCGAAGAAGCCTTGGCGAGTTGCTGCAGTGCATCTTGTAGATGGTACACACTGCAGCCACGGTACGCCGGTGGTGGAGGGAGCGAATGTTTAAGGTGGTAGAAGGGCTGCCAATCAAGCGAGCTGCTTTGTCCTGGATGGTGTTGAGCTTCTTGAGTGTTGTTGGAGCTGCACTCATCCAGGCAAGTGGAGAGTATTCCATCACACTCCTGACTTGTGCCTTGTAGATGGTAGAAAGGCTTTGGGGAGTCAGGAGGTGAGACACTCGCCGCAGAATACCTAGCCTCTGACCTTAGTTTCCTGTCACTTAGTTTCATATCTATGCTGCCACTGTCCCTTTAATTCCATGGGCTTCAACTTTGCTGGCAAGCCTATTATGTGGCACTTTGTCAAACACCTTTTGGAAATCCATGTACACCAGGTTAACCGCATTGCCCTCATCAACCCTCTCTGTTACCTCATCAAAAAACTCAATCAAGTTGGTTAAACACGATTTGCCTTTAACAAATCCGTGCTGGCTTTCCTTAATTAATCCACACCTATCCAAGTGACTGTTAATTTTGTCCCTGATTACTGTTTCTAAAAGCTTCCCCAATATCAAGGTTAACCTGACTGGCCTGTAGTTGCTGGGTTTATCTTTACACCCTTTTTTGAACAATGGTGAAACATTTGCAATTCTCCAGTCCTCTGGCACCACCCCCGTTTCTAAAGAGGATTGGAAGATTATGGCCAGTACATCCACAATTTCTTCCTTCACTTCCCTCAGCATCCTTGGATGCATCCTATGTGGTCCTGGTGACTTATCTACTTTAAGTACAGCCAGCCTTTCCAGTATCTCCTCTTTTATCAATTTTTAATCCCATCCAGTATCTCCTCTACCTCCTCCTTCAATACATCTATGGCAGCATCTTCTTCCTTGGTGAAGACAGATACAAAGTACTCCTTTAACACCTCAGCTATACCCTTTGCCTCCATGCATAGTGACATGAATCTTGTCATTCATGTATGAAGTAATACTGGGCGGCCTGCTGGTGGCGCTGTCCAGGGAGAGTATAAATACTCGGGCATGGGCCCAGCTTGCTTAGGACATTCCTCAACAGGAACTAGTGAAGGTCACAACTAGATCTCCATGTTGAAAAACAGTTGATTAAAGCTTTGTTTAACGCTTAGACCAAGTGCCTAGTGGTTTTCTTACGTCACATAGGTCTCCTTTTTGGTCCCTAATCGGCCCCACCCCTCCTCTTACTACCCTTTTTCTATTTATATGCCTATAGAAGACTTTTGGATTACCTTTTATGTTAACTGCCATTCTGTTCTCAAACCCTCTCTTTGCCCCTCTTATTTTCTTTTTCACTTCTCCTCTGAACTTTCTATATTTAGCCTGATTCTCAGATGTATTCTCGACCTGACATTTGTCATACGCGCTCTTTTTCTGCTTCATCTTACTCTCTATATCTTTCGCCATCCAGGGAGCTCTGGCTTTAGTTGCCCTACCTTTCCCCCCAGTGGGAATGTACCTCGACTGCACCCGAACTATTTCCTCTTTAAAGGCAGCCCATTGTTCCATTGCAGTTTTGTCTGCCAATCTTTGATTCCAGTTTACCCTGGCCAGATCCGTTCTCATCCCACTGAAATTGGCCTTCCTCCAATTAAGTATTTTTACTCTAGATTGCTCCCTGTCCTTTTCCATAGCTAATCTAAACCTTATGATACTATGATCACTGTTAACTAAATGTTCACCTCCTGACACTTGCTCCACTTGACCTACCTCATTCCCCAGAACCAGATCCAGCAATGTCTCCTTTCTCGTTGGGCCGGAAGCATACTGATCAAGAAAGTTCTCCTGAACACACTTCAGATATTCTTCCCCCTCTCTGCCCTTTACACTATTACTATCCCAGTCTATATTAGGATAGTTGAAGTCCCCATTATCACTACTCTATAGTTCTTGCATCTCTCTGTAATTTCTCTGCAAATTTGCTCCTCCATATTTGATCTATAGAATACACCTAGTAGTGTAATGGCACCTCTATTATTTCTTAACTCTAGCCATATAGATTCTGTCCTTGGCCCCTCCAGGACATTCTCCCTCTCCAGCACTGTAACATTCTCCTTAACCAATACTGTCACACCACCTCCTATCTTTCCTGAACACCTTATATCCAGGAATATTTAATACCCAATCCTGCCCTTTTTTGAGCCAGGTCTCACTTACACAACATCATTTTCCCATGTGGCTATTTGTGCCTGCAGCTCACCAACCTTATTTACCACGCTTCATGCGTTCACATACATACACTGTAAACCCATCTTAGACCATCCTGTGTTCTCTCTTAGTCTGACCCCACCTAATACCTTACTATTTCTTACTTTAGTGCTCTCCGTCTCTCCAAATCCTTTGTGCCCTTTATTTCCCCTTTCTAATGCTACATCCTGGAGCCCATTCCCCTGCCAACTTAGTTTAAACCCTCTCCAACAGCACAAGCAAACCTCCCCGCAAAGATATTGGTACCGGCTCTGTTGAGGTGCAACCCGTCCGACCTGTACAGGTCCCACCTCCCCCAGAACTGACCCCAAAGCCCCAGGAATCTAAAGCCCTCCCTCCTGCACCAGCTCTCCAGCCACGCATTCATCCGCTCTATCCTCCTATTGCTGTACTCACTAGCACATGGCACCGGGAGTAATCCAGAGATTACTACCTTTGAGGTCCTGCTTTTTAATCTTTCCTAGCTCCCTAAAATCTGCCTGCAGGACCTCATCCCTCTTTCTGCCTATGTTGTTGGTGCCGATATGGACCACAACCTCTGACTGTTCACCCTCCCGCCTCAGAATGTTCTGCAGCCGCTCAGTGACATCCTTAACCCTGGCACCAGGGAGGCAACATACCATCCTGGAATCACGTCTGTGGCCGCAGAAACGCCTGTCTGCTCCCCTAACTATTGAATCCCCGACCACTATTGCTCTTCCACTCTTCCTCCGCCCCCCCCCGTACAGCTAAGCCACTCCTGGTACCACGGATTTGGCTCTGACTGTACTCCCCAGAGGAACCATCGCCCTCACCAGTACTCAGAACCGAATACTGGTTGGAGAGTGAGATGCACTCAGGGGACTCCTGCACTACCTGCCTGGTCCTCCTTTTCTGTCTGGTGGTCACCCATTCCCTCTCTGCCTGCACACTCCTTAGCTGTGGGGTGACCACCTCCCGAAACGTGCAATCCACGAAGCTCTCAGCCTCGCGGATGCACCGCAGTGACGCCAGCTGCGGCTCAAGCTCCGAAACCCGGAGCTCGAGCTCCTCCAGCTGACGACACTTCCTGCACATGTGGTTGTCCAGGACACGGGAAGCGTCCTGGATTTCCCACACGGCACAGGATGCGCATTCCGCGGGGCTGAGCTACCCTGCCAAGCCTTTATTTATTCGACTATTAACTAACTTTACAGAAACTTAAGACTAAGATGTACCTAATTCAAGTTATTAATGTAATATATTATTAGCAGTTACTAATTAAATATAGTATTAACAGTTAGTAATTTAATGTAGTATTAACAGTTACTAATCTCCATGCTCCTGCTTTATCCCATACCAGCTATTTAACCCCGGCCCCTGACTTAAAGAGCCCCTCTCCGACCGCGCTCTTTCGCAGAACTTAGCAGAAATAAACTTAAAAATTAATAAAACACTCACCAGCTACTCACCAATCAGCTCCTTCCCTTGTGCTGACGTCACTTTAGGTTTTTTACTCTGACATCACTCTTTCAAATTCTGCCTGTGTTGAGTTGCTCCGCTCTCGCCGCGCTCTTTATCCCTGCACAGCTCTCGCTCCACTCCCACTCAGGTCTGCTCCTTCTGGTCAGCAGTGGACCTACCCCAGGGGAGGAGAGAGTCATCACAGCCGACTAATTATTTTGACTCCTCGTTATGTGGGGAAGCGTGATAGCCAATTTGCACACAGCAAGATCCCACAAATGACCAGATCAACTAATATTTGGCGGAGTTGGTTGGGGGATGAGTGTTGGCCAAGACACCTGGAGAACTTCCAGTGTCCTGCCCAACATTCCCCCTCACCCAAACTGCACTGAAGTGGCCGCCTAGATTATGGGCTGGAGAATGGTGGTGGAGCTCGAATGCATGACCTTCTGACTCAGAAAAGCACATGAATCAGCGCTCTAAATATAGAGACTGCAGTGAGCAAAAACAACAACTTTTTATACAGCGCCTTTAACACAGTAAAACTTCCCAAGGTTGCTTCACAGGAGCGATTATCAGACAACATTTGACACCGAGCCACAGAAGGAGATGTTTGGGCAGCTGACCAACAGGTTGGTCAAAGAGGTCGGTTTTAAGGAGCGTCTTAAAGGAGGAGAGAGAGGCGGAGAGGTTTAGGGAGGGAATTCCAGAGCTTAGGGCCCAGGCACCTGAAGGCACGGCCGGCAATGGTGGAGCGATGAAAATCAGGGATGCGCAAGAGGCCAGAATTGGAGGAGCGCAGAGATCTCGGGGGGTTGTAGGGCTAGAGGAGATTACAGAGATAGGGAGGGGCGAGGCCATGGAGGGATTTGAAAACAAGGATGAGAATTTTAAAATCGAGGCGTTGCCTGACCGGAAGCCAATGTAGATCAGCGAGCACAGGGGTGATAATTATGGAATTGTATGGTTGTAAATGGAGAGATGTTAGTAGAGTTCGATGATGTGGATCCCTGCAAAGTTTTCAGTAATAGCGTCGAGTTCTAAAGTCCCTTGAGAGACCCTGACAACATTGGAGACCAAATGCAGATTGGGTGACCGCTGTACGGAACACCTCTGTTCAGTCTGCAATCGTGACCCCGAGCTTCTGGTCGCTTGTCACTTTAATTCTCCGCTCCACTCCCACTCTGACCTCTCCGTCCTCAGCATCTTACACTGCTCCAATGAAGCTCAACGTAAGCTCGGGGAACAGCGCCTCATCTTTTGATTCGGCACTTTACAGCATTCTGAACTCAACATCGAGTTCAACAATTTCAAATAATGTCTGCCCTTATTTTCTCAGATGGCAGCTGTTGATGATTCTGCCGTTCCCATTTACACCTCTTCTAGACCCATCTTTTGTTTCTTTACTTGTCCCATTACCATCTCCTTTTGTCATAATCACTCCTGCCTTCCACCCTATCACAGACCTTCCCTTTTGTTCTTTCCTCCCTTTCTCTGCCCCTGCACTTGCTTAAAACCTGTTACATCTCGAACATCTTCCAGTTCTATGAAAGTTCATCGACCTGAAACGTTAGCTCTGTTTCTCTCGCCACAGATGCCGACTGACCTGCTGAGCATTTCCAGCATTTTCTGTTTATATTTCAGATTTCCGGCATCTGCAGTATTTTGCTTTTGTATATTGGTGACTTTTTAATTTTGATAAATCAAAAGCTGTTGAATAAAAAGGTGCTCGCTGCTGTGATGGGAATTATTTTGTTATGAATTGCTCACATTCTTCCTTACACTCACTCCAGAAGCTAATTATCCTGCAAATCATAATCTGATGGCCTTCACTTTTGTTAGGAGTATATTTTTGTCTCAGTATATAAACAAAGGCTGCAGTCCTGTGCCTGTATTAATAATGAGTTCGAAACATGGAAGACAAAAACACTTGGAGATTTATTAAGGGTTCAATGAACCAATATACTTACAACCAACACTGGGATTACATCGAATTTACAGCACAGAAACAGGCCATTTGGCCCAACTGGTCCGTGCCAGTGTTTATGCTCCACACGAGCCTCCTCCCACCCCTCTTCATCTCACCCCATCAACATATCCTTCTATTCCTTTCTCCCTCGTGTACTTATCTAGCTTCCCCTTAAATCCATCTATGCTATTCGCCTCAACCACTCTCTGTGGTAGTGAGTTCCACATTCTCACCATTCTCTGGGTAAAGAAGTTTCTCCTGAATTCCCTATTGGATACATTAGTGACTATCTTATATTTATGGTCCCCTAGTTCTGGATTCCCCCCACAAGTGGAAACATCTTCTATACGTCTACCCTATCGAACCCCTTCATAATTTTAAAGACCTCTATCAGATCACCCCTCAGCCTTCTCTTTTCTAGAGAAAAGAGCCTCAGCCTGTTCAATCATTCCTGATAGTTATAACCTCTCACTTCTGGTTACATGAAGAGGGGTGGGAGGAGGCTGGTGTGGAGCATAAACGCCGGCATTGACCAGTTGGGCTGTAGACTTGATGTAAATCATCCTTGTAAATCTTTTTTGCACCTTCTCCAGTGCCTCAACATCCTTTTTATAATATGGAGACCAGAATTGTTCACAGTGCTCCAAGTGTGGTCTAACCAAGGTTCTATACAAGTTTAACATAACTTCTCTGCTTTTCAATTCTGTCCCTCTAGAAATGAACCCCAGTGGTTTGTTTGAATTTATTATGGCCTTGTTAACATGAGATTACATCATTATGTAAGATGTCACCATGGAAGAGTACACATTACAGCCAGTTGAGCTCAACTTACTCTTTCTGATTTCTTCCCACTTGTGGCTGTGATCTCACCCCATTTATACTGTTTCTAGCTGCTGAAATCCATTGAATTTTCACCCTTCATTCCATAACCCTTTAACCATTTTTGGTACCAGTCCCTATTCGTGTGTATCAAGATGTTCCAGTGTACCTAAACATTTATCTCTCTCTGTTCTGGTATCTTCTGATCCCAAGACTTTGGAGAGGGTACAGAAGAGATTTACTAGAATGGTTCCAGGGATGAGGGATTACAGTTTACGTGGATAGACTGGAGAAGCAGAGAAGGCTAAGAGAAAATTTGATAAAGGTGTTTAAAATCATGAAGGGTTTAGATGGAGTAAATAAGGAGAAACTGTTTCCAATGGCTGAAGAATCAATAACCAGAGGGCACAGATTTAAGGTGATTGGCTTCTCAAGAGGCGACATGAGGAGAAATCTTTTTACGCAGCGAGTGGTTGTGATTTGGAATGCGCTGCCTGATAGGGTGGTGAATAGCGATTCAATAGTAGCCTTCAAAAGGGAATTGGATAAATACTTGAAGGAGAAAAAAATTGCAGGGATATGGGGAAAGAGCAGGGGAGTGGGACTAACTGGATTGCTCTTCGAAAGAGCTGGTGCAGATTCGATGGGCCGAACGGCCTCCTTCTGTGCTGTACTATTCTATGATTCGATGAGACTAACAGGCTGGTGCTTAGGGTTAGGAAGGCATAGAATGTATTATGTTTAGTTACAGATAACTTAATCTCCAAATGTAAACAATGTGTAACCTGGTCTAGAAAGTAGGCTGGTCTGACCTTGTACAGGCCCTGATAATTACATTTGCAGATTTTTAGGTTCCCAGCGTTTTGATGACTGAACTAATATAAAATGGAAGCAAAATAAATGATTCTTCCGCATAAAATGGCTTCCCTTACTATTGGTATAATCTTAATCTCCAACACTTCCCTTTCTTTGCGATTATCACAAAGTATTATTGAAGGGCAAGTGGAGCTGGCACTGTACATTTATGGATTCATTAACAATCAGGAGTTACCCTCCTCTCCCGATGGGGGAAGGAGATTTATCCAGTGACTGAGAGCTATGGACTAGGAAGGGCTCAGGTTCGATGGCAGGTCTGTTTTACAGGAAGCAGGTGGGTTCGGTGCTCATTGCCTTGGCATTCTTTATCTTCCAAAGCATTTCGTAAATTGCAGCTTAACGGAGGTTAACATGCACAAACTCTCAGAGAAAGCACCGGTGTCCCTTTTACATTCAGGTGCTGGTCCTGGGATATTATCATGGGAACAGGTGTAGGCCATTCAGTCCCTCGAGTCTGTTCCACCCTTCAATCAGATCATGGCTGATCTGTATCTTAACTCCATTTACCCGCCTTTGCTCCATATCCCTTGATACCCTTACCTAACAAAAATCTATCGATCTCAGTCTTGAAAATTTACTTTGAACCAGCACCCACAGCTTTTTGGGGGGGGGAGAGTTCCATCTTTCCACTACCCTTTGTGTGAAGAAGTGCTTCCTGATTTCAGTCCTAAATGGTCCACCTCTAATTTTAAGGCTATGCCCCCTTGTTTTGGATTCCCCCACCAGAGGAAATAATTTCTCTGTACCTACCCTATCGAATCGCTTAACCATTTTAAATACCTTGATTAGATCAGCCCTCAACCGTCTAAATTCAAGGGAATACAAGCCTAGTCTGTGCAACCTGTGCTCGTAATTTAACCCTTTTAGCCCTGGTATCATTTTGGTGAATCTGCGCTGCTCCCCCTCCAAGGCCAATATATCCTTCCTGAGGTGCGGGGCCCAGAACGGAACCCAGTGTCCAGATGGGGTCTAACCAGAGCTCTGTACAACTGTGACATCACTTCCTGCCCTTTGTATTCCAACCCTTTAAAGTTTTATTTTTTAAACTAGAGTTCATCAGGATAATTTCAGTATGTCGATTTCAAACATCAGTGTTTTCTGATGCCAAAGAGATAGGGGTGAGGCGGAGAGATTCGCCTTCACCAGCTGGCTGGTAATCTGGTAACACCCATCACCCGTCCACTGTCGAATCTGCTCAATGGTCATTCTATTGATTAAAATGGGATGAAACCTGAGCGGATTCTACAATGTACAGGCGATGGGCGACCGTTGGACGATGAGTGATGAGCAATGGCTGGGCGATTGGCGGATGATGGGCAACGAGCAGGTGCTGGGCAATGGGAGGGCATTGGGCACTGTCACATTAGCACCGAACTAGAAGACACGATTGTAGATAAAGAAACCACAAGCTAAGCATAAGAAGCGATGTCTTCACATAAAAAGGTTGCCAACTTTTATTGTATGAAATCCATCCAGTGCATGTTGTACCAGCCGTGGCTCAGTGGGTAGCAGTCTCACCTCTGAGGCAGAAGTTCATGGAATCAAGTCCCACACCAGGGGTTTGAGCAGATAATCTAGACTGACACTCAGTGCGGTACTGAGGGAGCGCTGCACTCTCAGAGGTGCTGTTTTTTGGATGAGATGTTAAATTGTCTGCCATCTCAGGTGGACGTGAAAGATCCCAAAGCACTATTTGAAGAGGGGGGTGGGGTTCCCCCTGGCGTCCTGAGTGTTAGAAGAGATGTAAGGCTAGAGGAAGTCACTGAGTGAGCGTGGGACAATCCACAGAAACACAACAAAGGAACATAGGGATTACTGGGCGAAAAATTACCAAGGTCCATCGAGTTCACCTTCTCCCATCCCGCTAGTCATATGATACAACGATAATGGGGTTGTTGACTAATCATAGCGATCAATCTCTATCAATAAGTCTACAACAGACCCAGACATGAGGTGAGGAAAACCCCCAGTGGTGGAGAGCTTTGGGAACCAGAGGTCCAAAGTCACCTGTTCCTCCCGAGCACGCTGCACTCCCCCCACGTCACAGCTCAAATTACTGAGATACTGGATCCCAAAATCATTTTCTGAAAGAAATCTATAATTTGTATTTGAATTAATCAATACTAACTGCTTCCACCGTCTCCCTAAGGAACCTGTTCCATAGATTGACCACTTGCTCAATAAAGTTAAGATCAATTGAGACACGTTTTGGACTAGTTCCAATTCTGAAAATGATTTCAACTGAATAATTAAACCAACTATAATAAGCATGAATAAAATAATGTAAGTGAATTGCACTTTCCATAAATACTAGTCAATCTTCCATGTCACACGAGGTATCAAGAACAAGTGTGGTCTTTAGGGGAAGTGGGGTTAGAGGGCAGGTGTAATTGGACCACGGGACAGATATAATTCAATCCCCATTTGAAAGTCATACATTTGCTTTTCTTTATCTTTATATTTCCATGATAAATTCCTATGTCCACTTTTAGAACGGAGCCTGTCCATGTGAACTCGTCACGCTGTATTGCACCCTCCTGCCAGTAGTGGTGCTGCAGCGCCCCCACTGGTGGGAGGGTATAATTACAGTGTGACATGTTTACATATGCAGTTTCCATTCTAAATGTGGGAATAGGAATTTATAATGGCAAAAAGTTGAGAGGAAATGCCTGCAGATGCAAGGTTTTTATTGTAGATAGATATACATTAGAAGTCCACAGCTGAAATTATTATATTGTACTTTATTCAGCAGCCAGTCTTTAGTTAATACTTCACAATTACTTTGGCGAAACGGAAGGTATATGCGAGATGGAGCTTCCATGTAGTATCTACATTATCTACACTGTTTTAAAGAAATATTAAAGGCCCAAAATTAAAACCTAGTTTACAAAATAACAAAAGTGAATCTACACAGTCTATCCCACTGAAGTATACATTTAGTTTGAAATAGATTAGAAATGAATTTTCATGCTCAAAGTGTACAACAACTAAGCAGAAACCTGCT
Organism: Squalus acanthias; assembly: GCA_030390025.1. Taxonomy (NCBI): domain Eukaryota; kingdom Metazoa; phylum Chordata; class Chondrichthyes; order Squaliformes; family Squalidae; genus Squalus; species Squalus acanthias. The sequence goes on from CM059437.1 coordinate 99,432,998, forward strand.
GTGCTTCCACCAGTTTTGTATTCAGTACAGATTCGGACAGAGTGAACTGATAACAGTGTCCTAAGTTCACAATAACCAATGTGCTGATTCCACTCATGTTGAGCTGAGTGAATAGCTCAAGAGTTAAGTGGCTGGACCAGGATCGAGCCGATGACTTTGTCACCTCCACAGAAAGCGATGCCAGTTTTAAGATGAATGGTGTCAGGACCTTGATGAGAATCTGCTTTACTGCTTGAGACACCCTCCAAGGTCACTGGAAGTTTCTGCTGACGATGAGTAATTTACCCCTCAACCTCTTATAATGAATCATTTATAGCGTCAGCTGTAAATTTACAGCTAAGCGCAAATGTGCAGCTGTGCCATAATGAGGCTTTAAACTACACTGCAGTTAAATAGATGGAACAAGCCCTCAACTTCTACTGATTAGACTCCTTCAGCACGCACACAGGTTATTTCATCCTTACTAATGGCAGTTACAGGCTCAACACGCATTTAGAATGAAAACTAGCTATGTAAACGTCACGCTGTAATGACACCCTCCCACCAGCGGTGATGCTGTAGTGCCTACACGGGTGGGAGGATGTCATTACAGCACAAAATATTCCATTGAGTTTATTCAATATTCTGTTTTTCCAAGTTAGGGACATGGTGAAATCTAGTGATGCAATTGTGACTTTAGTGGAGAAAAACAACTTTTATCTTATCATTTTTTTTTCAATGAACTAGTACCTCTTGCAAACCTCCAGGCGATTTTACCCACATCCATCTTAAATGGGGACTGTGACAGATCTAACTGCTGCTTTGAGTGGTAACAGGACTTAAATCTGCATCACAAGACAACTCTTAAGTATAACATGTTGCACGGCCGTGCAGAGTATATTTTATTTGGACTGTATCTGATGGCCAAGCAAGCAAGTTTCCAACAGCGAACTTTGTTTTTTGCTGACGGCGGACTTATTAGTTTTGCAAACACTCCAAACGTGAATGTTTCTGAGCAGTTGTAACAAAGTTTGGCATAATCCATTTTGTTTTCCTCAGCCAAAGATCTGTACAGTTGTGCAGGTGCCCTGCAAACTAGTAATGTACAGTATAAGGATAATACTGAGATGAATTTCCCTTTTTTTTTGTAAAAAATTAAATAAAATGCAATATCTGTACACAGGTGAGTGTAGATACATCATGCCGAGTCGAATGATACACAACATGGAAAGGATCGTCAGAACTTTCAAACTAAAATCCTGTTCCGTTCCTTAATATCACCTGAAATTTGTAAACTTGTTCCTCAATCTCCCTGCTCCAGACTCCAATATTCTAACTGTCAGCTAGTAATTTGAGACCATATACACTTGGGAAATAGACTGTATAATTCCTCAGAAAGCACGCGTTAGAATTGCCTTTTCAAGACAGTTATTAGAAGACAGCAGCGGTGTAATCTGCAGATAAATACCTTCTGGGTTTGGCGTATAACATTGCAGGTTCTACATACAAAAGGAAAGCAAATACTGTTACTATTGTGATACCGTGAGGTCATCACATTAATTTACCTTTCCAAAAATAAGGTTAGTGATTAGAATACAACATTTCACCACTCCAGGCAATCCAGCTCTAGCGCCCCATGAACAGTTGGACTTTTAATGTTAAATATGTGAGAAAAAAGTCAATTTCCAATTGTTCTCATTATTCAGTTCGAAAAAGGTAACTTTTGGGATTCTTAAACCAGTGGACGTGTCCAGGGGCTGCAGTTATAGATGTTGTAACGCTTCTTGACCTTGTTCTGTGACAATCCCTTCTGGCTCTGAAATTCCCCAAACTCCCCCGGATCCTTGCGCTCGGAGACGGTTTACTGTCCGTTTGTCCCGTGAAAATAAATTAAACCTGGACAAGACACAAAAATAAATGATGTTTATTTCACAGCAAAGTGTATTTCAAAGTCCGCATCATTTAATATCTCATACACCATTCAAAATAAAAATGGAACCAAAAGGAACTCAACTGTAAAATAATTCAGTAGGAATCAGCAGGTTTGTCGCCCTTGCTTTATTTTTAAACAACTTACGTATCTCAGAACACTGATCGTCCAGTAATTAAAGGCTGGACTTCTCCCCAACATCCCTCACACCCCACAACCAGCACAAAAAATTTATCTGACAACAAAAGTACTAAACTGCAAGGGCTTTTCAAAAGAATGACAGTGTTTCCATTCAGAATCGTAGAATTTCACAGCACAGGAGGAGGCCATTCGGCCCATCGTGCCTGTGCCAGCTCTTTGAAAGATTCTCTCCAATTAGTCCCACTCCTCTGCTCTTATCCCATAGCCCTGCAAATTTTTCCTTTTCAAGTATTTATCCAATTCTGGAAGCAGATTCACTAGTAACTTTCAAAAGGAAATTAGATAAATTACTTTGAAAGGAAAAAAATTGCAGGACTACGGGGAAAGAGCAGGGAGTGGGACTAATTGGAGAGAATCTTTCAGAGAGCCGGCACAGGCACGATGGGCCGAATGGCCTCCTTCTGACCTGTATGATTCTATGATTCTAACCACTAGCAGATCTCCCATGGAGTTGCTCAGGTGTAGTCTGGGGTCGGGGGGGTCAGGAGCACAATTGTGACCTTTCGCTTCTAACATGGCATGTCCCTTTAAGGCTATGACTCAAATACGCCATGTGGGAATCCACGCAATTGCAGCTTCCCATAAATTGCTCAGGTCAATTACAGGACAGTAAATTGCTTGTAAATTTCAGGCTCCAGGTCACCAATTGACTCTGATGACAATTAGCCAATCATACACTGTTTTAGAAGTACCATGTGATGCGAAATACATTTGTCTGCTGCTAAGCTAAGCTGTGCCCCTTTAAGGACCTAAAGCCGAACTGCTGTTAAGTAAGCACAAGGGGAGGTCAGAGTTTAACTGCTGTTCAGAATGCAGGTCGAAAGCCTGAAGTTCATTCTTTTTTTAAATAACGTGATGATTGATGTAGATCACTCGGGAGTTACAGAAGTTCTGGCTCCTGTGTGAAGTTACTGACTTTGGTTCTTTACACTTGTTTTTCCACAGAAATGTGTGTGTGATGCTTGAAGTGAGAGATGCAGGAAAGGAGAAGTGTGCCTGTCGGTTTCAGGCTGCAGATCAGAAGCACCCAGCGTTTAAAGATGTTTTGCATCTGTAACAAACCATGGTGGGTGGAATGTGCACACATGAACCGTTTTTATATTTTAAAATATTCATTACATCATAGAATCATACAGCACAGAAGGAGGCCATTCGGCCCCTCGTGCCTGCTCTTTGAAAGAGCTCTCCAATTAGTCCCACTCCCTGTTCTTACCCTGCATTTTTAAAAAAAAACATGGTTACTGGCTCTAAATGCACTGAATTAAATTCACTCAGATACGAACAAAATTGTCTACTAAATTTCACAATGCAAGTGGCTTCGGTGGATTATTATAAACAGTTTCAAACATGTCGCTCTCTTCTGCTCTCAAACTAGAGGGAGCGGATATCAAAGATACAAATCCTCGACGTGTTCTTAACTGACCCAGGTCCCCTCACAATTTAGAAACTATTCATTCACTCTGAAATTATTGACTCGCAGCGAATAAAACAAAAATCACTAAGAACTTCTAAATGAAATGAATACAGACATTTTTATGAATACATTAATTCACAACTTCAGAAGTGTGAAGTGAGGAGAGACAATATAAACTAAATGGTACAATTTTAAAGGGGGTGCATGATGAGGGACTTCAAGTATGTGGAGAGAGTAGAGTATTATTATTAATAATAATCAATAGTAACTTTCAAAAGGGAATAGAAAAGAAAAATATTTGCAGAACTATGAGGAAGAGCAGGGGAGTGGGACTAATTGGAGAGCTCTTTCAGAGAGCTGGCACGGATGCGATGGGCCGAATTACCTCCTTCTGTGCTGTATCATTCTATGAATTTGATAGTTACTTTGGAAATGCGACAGAGCACAACCTCCACCCCCCATCCCCCATAAATCTCGGCTACTAGAATGGATAGAGGGACTTGCCCATAAGGAGTAAGCACACAATGACAGAAAGAACTGCTGCAGTTTTCAGTGGCAGATTCAGGCAGAAGCTGCGACTGAGTGTGAGCAGAGTGAGTGTGAGCAGAGAGTGAGTGTGAGCAGAGAGTGAGTGCGAGCTGCCTGCTTTGTCTCACACTCCCGGCAAACACAGTGGGCCAGAAATTCGGCTGTTGTCGGGTGAGTACGCGCTGTGTACTCACCCGTAAGGCCACCTGAAGTGCCGGTTTCCTGCATGCATTGCGCATGCGCAAGAAACCGGAACTTCCGTTCCCCTGAAGGGAGGGGTTCAGAAGTCGAACGCGTGCGCAGGAGAGGCTGCGCGCACGCAGCGAACTTCGGTTTTTTTTCAGGTTTCTCCGGGAGGGTAAGTATGGAAGAAGCTGCACTTTTAAAAAGGAGGCGCAAGGCCTGTTTTTAACCAGGTAAGTGGTTAATTAATGACAATTTAAACATTTTTTCAAACAGGTTTATCTTCTTTAGATACTTTAAAGAAAGGTAAGTTTATTTTTAGCACCGTTAAAAAGTATAATTAATTTTTTCAAAAATTAAAATTTTTGTTTTAAAGTAGTTAATTTATTTAACTTATAGTTATTTTAAAAATGTGATGTTTTTTTTTCAATTTATTTGAAGTTTAAGTGTGGTTTTGGGGCCGATCTCTATTCATAGATTTGACAGGTCTTCCTGTCAAATCTATGAATGAAAATGCCCTGCTAGGATTGGCTCTCCATGGCCCATGTGATCCCAAGGGACGCTTCGAACTAACTGCGCCCCTGGGATACGCAAGCACTGCGCGCCGGCAGCTGGAGGAGGCCCAGGACCCGAAGTCCTCGTGGGCCCAAAGCACAACTGCAGGCGCGGTAGGTAAGTACGCGCGCGATGCTTGCACCCGCAGGAAGCCGGAAAGCCGAATTTCTGGCCCAGTGTATCTGCTGCGACGGGACCCGGCTACAGGATGGACTGGGAACTGGAAGCAAATTGTCAATGAAACAAAAACACTTAAGGCTCTTGCTTTACTTCTACCAATAACATCAGTTACATTCCAGGTTTGCTATTTATAAAACCAAATTTACCAATTTCTTAAATCAGATGCATTAAAAAGCGAGCACTAAAACACACAGAAAGGCACAGGTCAAAGGTTAACACAGGGAAAGGCGCAGGTCAAAGGTTAACACACAGAAAGGCACAGGTCAAAGGTTAACACACAAAAAGGCGCAGGTTAAAGGTTAAAACACTGAAGACAAAATGGCTGATTATGCAAACAATCACGTGCATTCATTGTTCTGTTTGGCTGATTCATCAACTCTTCGATCAGCCAATCAGAATGAGATCAGTGGAGGTCAGTTTCATGCAAGAAGCTTAAAAATGGGAAGATAATAAAATAAATGATCGTACAAGGGAAACAAGTCTTCTGATTGGCTGTAATGTGGGATCATCTGGAATCAATCCAGCTGCTACCATTGGCATTATGGCAGTAAAGATCCTGGTCAGAGAGTAACAGACACACAGAATAAACAGCAGGAAACAGGTCAAACAGATGCTCATTCCAGTACAGCACAGCAAGAGATTGTGACTGAACAGTTACTGCTTCCAAAATTAGTTCCCTTCTCTGCATTCGGTGCAGCGACTGCGCTCCTGCAAACTACACATACAATGTAGAAGGTGACGAGCGATCAGATCCACAGGGAGAGAAGAGAATCAGTTACTTACACTGTAAAGAAATTCATACAATTGGTGAGCTTTTAGTAAAATGATGGAAGTTAATTTATTTATGCAGGAAAAAATGGAATAAATATGATTAGCAAAGGTGAAGAACATTTCACAGTCTGAAGAAAAATGGAACAGGCGCAGCTTAAATCATCCAATCATTTTTTGTGCATTATATTTAAGGAAGAGAGAGAAGTGCGTGTCTACCTTTTCTCCTTGAATGCACTTAAATACCCAGCAACACTGCAGGGCACCCGGCGACACTACAGCACATCCTGCAACGATGCAGGGCACCATGCAACATCCAAACAGACCGAGTTAGGGCAAGCAGCGAGAAATCACCTGTTTTAAACAACGAGAGCAGCTGCAACCACATCTTATCCTCAAGCACATCACTTGGGCTGAAAGAGTTTCTTTGATCTAGAAAAATGGCTTTCCCATAAGCACATTAACTGCTTTTATATTTTAAAGTCATTATATCATAGAATGATACAGCACAGAAGGAGGCCATTCGGCCCATCGTGCCTGTGCCGGCTCTTTGAAAGAGCTCTCCAATTAGTCCCACTCCCTGCTTTTACCCTGCATTTCTTTTAAAAACATGGTTACTGGCTCTAAATGCACTGAATTAAATTCACTCAGACACAAACACGAACTAAATTTCACAATGCAAGTGGCTTCGGTGGTTAATTATAAACAGTTTCAAACATGTCACTCTCTTCTCCTGCTCTCAAACTAGAGGGAGCGGATATCAAAGATACAAATCCTCGAAGTGTTCTTAACCTGACCCAGGTCCCCTCACAATTTAGAAACTGTTCATTGATTCTGAAATTATCGACTCGCAGCAAATAAAACAAAAATCACTAAGAACTTCTAAATGAAAAAGAAATTATGAATACAGACATTTTTATGAATACATTAATTCACAACTTCAGAAGTGTGAAGTGAAGTATTTTGGAAGGAAGAATGAAAAAGATCATTTATTTATTGTGAACATTACTACTAAACATCAGCAAAAATGAAACCATGTCACTGAATGCCATGTATTTTAGGAAGGATGTCAAGGCCTTGGAGAGGGTGCAGAGGAAATTTACCAGAATGGTACCAGAGACGACAGACTTCAATGATGTGGAGAGACTGGAGAAGCTGGGATTGTTCTCCTGAGAGCAGAGAAGGTTATGGGGAGATTTAATAGAGGTGTTCAAAATGATTTACTCTATCAAAATCCTTTATAGGGAGAAACTGTTTCCACTGGCAGGAGGGTCGGTAACCAGAGGACACAGATTTAAGATAATTGGCAAAAAAGCTAGGGGGGAGATGAGGAGAAATGTTTTACGCAGCGAGTTGTTGTGATCTGGAATGTTCTGCCTGAAAGGGCGGTGGAAGCAGATTCAATAATAACTTTCAAAAGGGAACTGGATAAATATTTGAAGGGGGAAAATTGCAGGGCTCTGGGGAAAGAGTGGGGGAGTGGGATTAATTGGAGAGCTCTTTCAAAGAGCTGGCACAGGCACGATGGGCCGAATAGCCTCCTTCTGTAAGATTTTTAAAAATAAATCAGAAGTTACTGTTCCTGAGCACAGTGGTTCAATCTGATTAAAGTACTAATCAGGCAGCACAGTGCTAGAGTGAGTGCGATCCCAGCTGTGGGATTTGCCAGGCTGCTGCAGAGAGCACTGGGGGTGAAATCAGGAGATGATTCATCCTGCGTCTGATGATGTGTTCCGCCTTATCAGCACTGGCAGAGGCTGGTGAGGTCACTCAAATACAGGATGTGCAAGGGCAGGGGAGCTGAAGCACTTAGCAAAAATAATTTTAACCGTTTCCTGGGCTAATGGCATAATATTGAACCACAGACACCACGAGGTCCCAGCTTCAATCCTTGCTGCGGGCGGAGTTAAAAGAATGAACTAACAAACTTGCATTTATATAGCGCCTTTCACGACCTCGGAACATCCCAAAGCGCTTTACAGCCAATGAAGTACTTTTTGAAGTGTAGTCACTGTTGTAATTCAGGAAATGCAGCAGATAATTTGCGCACAGCAAGGTCCCACAAACAGCAATGTGATAATGACCAGATAATCTGTTTTTAAGTGATGTTGGTTGAGGGATAAATATTGGCCCAGGAGAACTCCCCTGCTCTTCTTCGAAATAGTGCTGTGGGATCTTTTACGTCCGCCTGAGAGCAGACGGGGCCTCGGTTTAACATCTCATCCGAAAGACGGCACCTCCGACAGTGCAGCACTCCCTCAGCACTGCAGTGGAGTGTCAGCCTAGATTTTATGCTCAAGTCTCTGGAGTAGGACTTGAACCCACAACCTCCTGACTCAGAGGCGAGAGTGCTACCCACTGAGCCACGGCCCCAGCCAGGACCCTACAACCTACTGGCCTCCAGTGTTGGTGTTTCCTCCTGAACGGTGACTCCAACTGGAACGTACGCATGAACGTAGAATGAGAACTGGATCGGACTGGGCTACGAAGCTTTCCGTGGTCACACAGCCTGCTGATAGTGGTCACTCGGGTGAGGTGCCAGAGTTCTGCCAGTGCCCGTGGAACCTCAACCCAGAAAATCGGTGACAAGAGCAAGTAAAATTGGTAAAATAAAAAGGTAATCTCTCAGCATCATCCTCAAGTATCTCTCGCTCATCACTTGCAGTCCCCAGAAATAATAAACACAAACTATCGGAGCCCGGTCAAAAACATCACTGCAGGAACTAGTGCTGCGCAGCACACAGCCCCTAACAATACTCCAGCGACCTGCAGCTGAACAGAGTGCGAAACATCGAGTGTGATAGGAATAAAATGCTCGCTGTTACATGTATAATGATGTATATGGGGGGGTGAAGCCAGTGTTCTGGGTGTCCCTGTGTGACCACTATGGTTCCAGGATCTTTTTGTTCCAAACTTCTTACATAACAATGATTCAGAAAGTAATGAAATACACCCATCAGAGTTAATGCATGGCATAATATTCATCCTCGTTTTCAAATCCCTCCATGCCCTTGCCCCTCCCTATCTCTGTAACCTCCTCCAGCCCTACACCCCTCCGAGATCTCTGCGCTCCTCCAATTCTGGCCTCTATTTCCAATCGCTCCACCATTGCCAGCCGTGCCTTCAGCTGCCTGGACCCTAAGCTTTGTAATTCCCCCCGCTAACCCTCTCGCCTCCCTTTTTTCACTAAAAAAAATTATCTAGTCATTATCACATTGCTGTTTGTAGGAACTTGTGTGCAAATTAACTGCCCCATTTCCTACATTACAGTGACTTCACTTCAAAAGAAACCTCATTGACTGTAAAGCGCTTTGGGACGTCTGGTGGACATGAAAGGCGCTATATAAATGCAAGTTTTTCTTTCTTTCAAGACGCTTCTTAAAACTTACCTCTTTGACCATGTTTTTGGTCACCTGTCCTAATATCCTCCTTAAGTGGCTCGGTGTCAAATTTTGTTTGATAGTGCTCCTGTGAAGCGGCTTGGGATGTTTTCCTGCACTGAAGGCGCTATATAAATGCAAGTTGTTGTTGCTGAATCAGACAGTACGGTGTTAATAAGTGGAACCAGTGCATTGGGCTCACAAGTTTGACTTGCCAGGCCATTCTCGCTGGTTAGGCCTCAGCTGGAGTATTGTGCCAATTCTGAGGACCACACTTTAAGAAGGATGTCAAGACCTTGGAGAGGGTGCAGAGGAGATTTACGAGAATGGTCCCAGGAATGAGGGACTTCAATTACATAGACTAGAGAATCTAGGATTGTTCTCCTTAGAACAGAGAAGGTTAAGCGGCGGTTTAATAAAGATGATCAAAATCATGAGGGGTTTTGATAGAGTAAATAAGGAGAAACTGTTTCCACTGGCAGGAGGGTCAATAACCAGAGGACACAGATTTAAGATAATTGGCAAAAAAAAGGCGAGATGAGGAGAATTTATTTTTAATGCAGCGAGTTGTTGTGATCTGGAACGCGCTGACTGAAAGGGCGGTGGAAGCAGATTCAATAATAACTTTCAAAAGGGAATTGGATAAATACTTGAAAAGGAGAAATTTGCAGGGCTCTGGGGAAAGAGCAGGGGAGTGGGACTAATTGGAGAGAATCTTTCAAGGAGCCAGCACAGGCACGATGGCCCGAATGGCCTCCTTATGTGCTGTAAGAATCTATGATTCGATAGGAACAGGTGAATAACTTGTTCCAGTTATAATCACAGGATGGGGAATTTTCCCGGGGAGCTCTGCCTCTAACTGGAAAGGCACATGGAGGTATATGTGACAATGCTCCCTGTAGAATTCAGCAGCTCAGGCGAGTCTTTTCTGTGTTCTTCTGGCTGAAGGTGATCAGGGAGAGTTACAAAAAGGTCCACCCGAATTAAATATTCATGAAGGAGCTTGTTGCTATAATAACTCACACACTGTATAAACTGTACTGGAGTTTTCATTGCAGGTAGTAAAACACAGATATTGAATCGAACTCAGATCAACTCTCAGCCAAAACCTCCGGAGAGAAAATCCTTATTTAGAACAGACACAATCTCTATTTATACATAAAGGATGGTCTTTTCAAAGAGAAGTATCTTCTGTTGAGGGAGCGTCTCACTGGGCCTTTTAAAAACACAAGCAGTGAAATGTTCTCAGCAACAACAGGTTAACAACCCGTTAAAGGGAGGGGCAAAAAAAATTCACACAAACTGCTCGGATACTTATTGCACAGTCCTCCCTCACCGCTCAGCCCATCAACATCCTCAATCCTTCTCTCAAAGTCAAGGCTCAGGTCAAAAAATTGTCCTCCAGTAACCCAGAGGGAAAGTCTGAACAATTTACATTAAATCCAGCTTAAAATATTAATATTTTGCTATTTTCTGCTCCTTATCATGGAGGCCTGGCAAGCTCCCACAAAAAGCAATGAAAGACATGACCAGGTAATCTGTTTTAGTGATGTTGATTCAGGGATAAATATTGGCCAGGACACAGGGGAGAACTCCCCTGCTCTCCTTCCAATGGTACCATGGGATCTTTTACGTCCACCTGAGAGAGCAGACGGGACCTCGGTTTAACGTCTCTTCCGAAAGACAGCACTTCCGACTGTGCAGCACTCCCTCAGCACTGACCAGACTTAGTGAGAAAATACCTCCCAACTAAAATGATATTCTGTCTATGGTGATAAGGAGCAAAGAAACATAGAAAAATAGGAGGAGGAGTAGGCCATTCGGCCCTTTGAGCCTGCTCCGCCATTCAATATGATCATGGCTGATCCTCTATCTCAATACCATATTCCCGCTCTCTCCCCATACCCCTTGATGCCTTTTGTGTCTAGAAATCTATCTATCTCCTTCTTAAATATATTCAGTGACTTGGCCTCCACAGCCTTCTGTGGAAGAGAATTCCACAGGTTCACCACCCTCTGAGTGAAGAAATTTCTCCTCATCTCAGTCCTAAATGTCCTACCTCGTATCCTGAGACTGTGACCCCTCGTTCTAGACCCCCCAGCCAGGGGAAACATCCTCCCTGCATCCAGTCTGTCTAGCCCTGTCAGAATTTTTTACGTTTCAATGAGATCCCCTTTCATTCTTCTAAACTGTAGTGAATACAGGCCTAGTCGACCCAATCTCTCCTCATACAACAGTCCTGCCATCCCAGGAATCAGTCTGGTGAACCTTCGCTGCACTCCCTCAATGGCAAGTATATCCTTTCTTAGGTAAGGAGACCAAAACTGTACACAGTACTCCAGGTGTGGTCTCACCAAGGCCCTGATGTGACTAGCTGGAGGGCTGAAGAACTTTTGCGACTCAATGAGTTAATAAGTTGCATGAGTTTCAGAGGCCATGCCTAGCACGGTAAAACCGCAGACCGAGCCAAAGTCTTATTATGGGATGTGCAAGGTTTGAAGTGTTACTGTGATGATGCCAGGTCAAAGTGATTGCATGCAGATGCTAAATCAGGAAGGAGTCACGCCTTAATTTTACCTGCATTAACATCACAAGGAGGAGAATGCAGACCAGGCCCGAGGTGAGAGTCAGCAAATTAGTGCCATTTAGGTGAGATTTATCACTGGAGAGAAGGAGGTCACAGAATGGGACGCAGGTCAATTAACTGAACAAGCCGCCGCCGCAATGTAACTCGTTTGTTGGTGGGACGACCTATTGCTCTTAAAAGGGACATGTGATGAACGGCTCACCTCATGCTAAAATCCAAACCCCATTGGCTCTTAATGGAAATTGGTCTCAATCATTTCAAAAATGAGAAGTCGCACAACACCAGGTTATAGTCCAACAGATTTATTTAATTTTACAAGCTTTCGGAGCAGTTCGCTCCTTCGTCAGGTAAGTTAGCAGTGGACTATAACCTGGTGTTGTGCGACTTCTCATTTTTGTCCACCCCAGTCCAACGCCGGCATCTCCACATCAATCATTTCAGACATCCAAGAATAAGAAACACAGAAAATGTAACTGATGCTCTTTAAACGCAGGGCTCTGAGTGAGTGATGGTCTTATTTTCAAGTTTTTAAATAGAAATTTGATACAAAAGATCAGCAATTAGAGCAAATTTTAAATATCCGAGTGGAGATTATGATGCCTGGTTGCATAAACTGGGCTTGTATTCCCTTGAGTTTAGAAGATTGAGCGGTGAGCCGATAAATCCCCTGCACCTGATGGCCTACATCCTAGGGTTCTAAAAGAGGTGGCTGCAGAGATAGTGGATGCAATGGGTGTGATCTTCCAGAATTCCCTAGATACTAGAACAATCCCAGCGGATTGGAAGGTAGCAAATGTAACCCTGCTATTCAAGAAAGGAGGGAGAGAGAAAACAGGGAAACTACAGGCCAGTTAGCCTGACATCAGTCATCGGGAAAATGCTGGAATCCATTAAGGAAGTGGCAATAGGGCACTTAGAAAATCATAATATGATTAGGCAGAGTCAACATGATTTTATGAAAGGGAAATCGTGTTTGACAAATTTATTAGAGTTTTTTGAAGATGTAACTAGCAGGGTAGATAAAGGGGAACCAGTGGATGTAGTATATTTGGATTTCCAAAAGGTATTTGATAAGATGCCACGTAAGAGGTTGCTACACAAGATTAGGGCTCATGGGGTTCGGGGTAATGTATAAGCATGGATAGAGGATTGGTTAACGGACAGAAAACAGAGAGTAGGGATAAATGGGTCATTTTCTGGTTGGCAGGCTGTAACTATTGGGGTGCTGCAAGGATCACTGCTTGGGCCTCAGCTATTTACAATCTATATTAATGACTTAGATGAAGGGACCGAGTATAATATATCCAAGTTTGCTGATGATACAAAGCTAGGTGGGAAAGTAAGCTGTGAGGAGGACACAAAGATCCTGCAAAGGGATATAGACTGGTAAAGTGAGTGGGCAATAAGGTGGCAGATGGAGTACAATGTAGGGAAATGTGAGGTTATTCACTTTGATAGGAAGAATAGAAAAGCAGAATATTTTTTAAATGGTGAGAAACTATTAAATGTTGCTATTGAGAGAGATTTAGGTGTCATCGTACATGAAACAGTTAGCATGCAGGTACAGCTAGCAATTAGGAAGGCAAATGGCATGTTGGCCTTTATTGCAAGGGGGTTGGAGTACAAGAGTAAGGAAGTCTCACTACAATTGTACAGTGCTTTGGTGAGACCACAGAGTACGGTGCACAGCTTTGGTCTCCTTATCCGAGGAAGGATATACTTGCCTTAGAGGCGGTGCAATGAAGGTTCACTAGATTGATTCCTGGGATGAGAGGGTTGTCCTATGAGGAGAGATTGAGTAGATTGGGCCTATACTCTATGGGGTTTAGAAGAATGAGAGGTGATCTCATTGAAACATGCAAGATTCTGAGGGGGACTGACAGGGTAGATGCTGAGAGGTTGTTTCCCCTGGCTGGAGAGTCTAGAACTAGGGGTCATAGTCTCAGGATAAGGGGTCGGCCATTTAAGACTGAGATGAGTAGGAATTTCTTCACTCAGAGGGTTGTGAATCTTTGGAATTCTCTGCCCCAGAGGGCTGTGGATGCTGAATCGCTGAGTATAGTCAAGGCTGAGATCGATAGATTTTTGGACTCTAGAGCAATCAAGGGATCGGGCGGCAAAGTGGAGTTGAGGTCGAAGATCAGCCAGGATCTTATTGAATGGTGGAACAGGCTCGAGGGGCCGTATGGCCGACTCCTGCACCTAATTCATTTGTTCTTATGTTCTCATCGGATCGAGGTGTTTAAAATGATAAAGCGATTCGACAGGGTTGATACAGGGAAACTATTTCCTCTGGTGGGGGAAACCAGAACAAGGGGACATAATCTTAAAATTAGAGCCAGGCCGTTCAGGAGTGAAATCATGAAGCACTTCTTCACACAAAGGGTAGTGGAAATCTGGAACTCTCTCCCCCAAAAGGCTGCGGATTCTGAGATAATTGGAACTTTCAGATTGATAGATTTTTGTTGGGTAAGGTTGTCAAAGGATACGGAGCAAAGACGGGTAAATGGAATTGAGGTACCGATCAGCCAGGGTCTAATAGAATGGTGGAACAGGCTCAAGGGGCTGAATGGCCTCCTCCTGTTCCTATGTAATCTGTGCTGATGGCACGCACCGTATTGGCAAAGCAGGTCCATGAGATTCAGTGTTAGACATTACCAGCTGTGCAGCATTCACTGGTTGAACAGCTATTGGATATTTGTGACGCTGCTGGTGTACAGCCCAGTGCATTGCTGAATTGCCCTATTTGAGTGTGGACCAATGAACAGAAAGGGAAGCCAGCGACAGTTATCAAGAGTGGTTTACGAGTTGTAGGCCCAGAAACGCACCGAATAACGAGGCCAGTCCGCTAAGCTGCGACACAACTTCCATTCAAACTAGACACGTGCGTCAATTGAGCAACAGAGCCAGACAATGAATCTTCTAGACACAGGTCATGCAAAGAGGTAGGTTGGTTTTACTTACAGTCGCCTGATGCCAGACTCTGGCTGAGTCGCTGTTTTCGGCTGCACGTGTGGGGAGGGGGGAGGGTTTGAAGACCCGTTGTCTTCCTCCGATTCCTCGCTGTGAAAACAAGGCGGACAATTAATGCGAGCCGCTCGTGACTGAGCAAACGGCGACAATCCGAGCACAGAAACACGGGTGGGAGAAGCAATTTGATTACCTTTTGTAATAAGCCATCTCTTCCTGAAGGAAGAAAACCTTCGCCTTCAGTTCATTCCTCTCGTGGAGGACATCCCGCAGCTCTTGTAACGTGAAGCGAGGCCGGCTGGGGTCATTTAAATCTGCAGCCGTCTTATCCGATTGAAAGTCCTCTTCACTCATGGGTTCCGTCTGTAGGATAGAGAAGCAATTGCCAATCTTTACCCAATGGTCAATGGTGACAGACTGAGAGCATCACTCACCCCCCCTTCCATTTCTGACTCCACATTTCGCTCAATAACACGGAACTCCACACCAGTGGCAGCGCCAGTGGGGGGTCATGACCCCCTCCCCCTAATCATTTTGAGGTCGGACAACGTGGTTTTGGGGGAAAGCACCTCTATTTCGCTCCCAGGAACTTCCGTCACCCGTCTTCAGCCTCCAGGTTCGGCCAGCGAGTCTATGCGGTCCCCGGCTCGACCTTTGGACTGGCTAAGTCAGCATTCCCTGGTCCCCAGCTTCCTGCTAAGCCGGCCAAATCTTGAGCTTGAACCCCTGCCCATCCCCTCCCCCCAGCTCTGCCAAGGCTCCCACACCATCAGCAGAAAACACAACAAACCACACTAAATTCTTTTGAAAGGGGCCGGCCTTTGTCTCCAAGACAGTAAAGAACTGCACCGAATGTTAGTCACGATATCATAAGCAGCGACATCTATTGCCAGCAAATGTCATAACTCCGAGCTGTCGCAACTGTCAGAGTAAAGACACTGCCCCTTTAAAAGGGAATGAACTAGTTAGCGCAAACAGATTAAGAAAGCCATATCAGAGTTAGGCAATGTGAAGTTTCTTCGGGTTACAAAAGACCATCACACAGTAAACCAAAATGCAACGGGTGAGGAAACAATCTGCACAAAGTTAAAAGGGTTAAACACACCAATCACACAGCAGCAGCTCAGCCTTTGATCGTCATTAAAAACCCAACTGGGTCACTGATGTTCTTCAGAGAAGGGAACCTGCCGTCCTTACCCGGTCTGGGCCTACACGGGACTCCAGTCCCACACCAACGTGGTAGATGTTTAATGCCCTCTGAAGTGGCCTAGCAACCGATTCAGTTGTACAACAAACAAGCCTCAGGACAGGTCACCAACGTCTCAGGGAGACAGTCAGCGTGACCACATACCAAGAACAAAATAAATATCTTCACCGAGAGTTCATCAGATGGTCTGCCTTGTCAATGTGGAAAATGATGAGCAGTAGTTAGGGGACATTTTAGCTCCAAGTGTCAGCGCACAGCCCCTCCTCCAAAAAGCACCCACCTGTCAGAATGTGTGAAGATAAAAGATCTCATTCAACAGTGCAGCACACACCTGGAAACAATTCCCAGTCGTCAGGGGAGCGAGGCAGCCCAGGAAGAGCAGGGTTTGATGGAAGGGGTGGAATGGAGTTCAAGGAACGGAAATGGTAAAAGATTCACGGGGAGGAAGCAGAGATCAGGCAGGGAGAGAAGTGAGTCGGGGAAGAAAGGAGAACTGCTGCTGATAAAATAGTGAGGTTGGTGGGTTATAGATTAGACCAAAGTTACACACACAGGGGCCAAAAGAGGAGCAAGTCCAACAGGTAAATGACAACAACTTGCATTTATCCAGCGCCTTCAACGTAGTAAGACATCCCAAGGCGATTCACAGGAGCGATTATCAGACAAGATTTGACAGGAGCCACATAAGGAGATATTAGGACAGGTGACCAAAAGCTTGTTCAAAGAGGTAGGTTTTAAGGAGCGTCTTAAAGGAGGAGAGAGAGGCGGAGAGGTTTAGGGAAGGAATTCCAGAACTTAGGGCCTCGGCAGCTGAAGGCACGGCTGCCAATGGTGGGGCGATGGAAATCAGGGGGATGTGCAAGAGGCCAGAATTAGAGGAGTGCAGAGGTCCCGGAGGGTTGTAAGGCTTGGGGAGGTTACAGAGATAGGGAGGGGTGAGGCCATGGAGGGATTTGAACACAAGGATGAGAATTTTAAAACTGAGGTGTTGCTGGACTGGGAGCCAATGTAGGTCAGCGAGCACAGGGGGGTGATGGGTGAACAGGACAAGTTTTGGATGAGCTGAAGTTTATGGAGAGTGGAAGGTGGGAGAGCAATGATAGGAGATCACTGCTGAGTGACGAGCACACCTGGAGAGATCCAGGTCAAGGGTATGGGGGGGGCGGGAGGGTCTTCAAAATCTACGCACTCTGAGGGTAGAAGCAATTGCAGACAACAGTGCATTTGGTTGCAATGAACAGCCAGCTGGGGGCCAGTGGTTTATGCAGCACGGTGTGAATGGTAGAACAGGACAATGTAGCGATGTTTAGGGTGTTTAACGGGTTCTGTCCCCACAAGTATGGCATTGACATGCCTTCATTTTGGAACGACCTGAGAACATTTGTAGATTTTCCACATCACAAAAATATTAAACATAATTGAGCAAAATTGACTACATTGTGAATGCAAAGCATCTGCCTCAAACAAGAGGCACTGGGGAAGGTGCAAAAAGATTCACAAGGATGATATCAGAACTGAGAGGTTATAACTATCAGGAAAGACCGAACAGGCTGGGGCTCTTTTCTCTAGAAAAGTGAAGGCTGAGGGGTGACCTGATAGAGGTCTTTAAGATTATGAAAGGGTTTGATAGGGTGGGCGTAGAGAAGATGTTTCCACTTGTGGGGGGAGCCCAAAACTAGGATAGTCACTAATAAATCCAATAGGGAATTCAGGAGAAACTTCTTTACCCGGAGAATGGTGAGAATGTGGAACTCGCTACCACAGGGAGTGGTTGAAGAAAATAGCAGAGATGCATTTAAGGGCAATCTAGTTAAGTACATGAGGGAGAAAGTAATAGAAGGATGTGCTGATAGGGTGAGATGAAGAGGGGTGGGAGGAGGCTGGTGTGGAACATAAACACCGGCACGGACCAGTTGGGCCAAATGGCCTGTTTCTGTGCTGTAAATTCTACGTAAAATTAAAACTCCTTCCAAATTAAATGTTTGTATTGTAGATAATTAGCACTTACTCAAGCTGAAAGAAATAATTGCTAATATTGGTTGATTTTATTTCTATATGTAGTTATGTTTTCCAAATTAATATTGAATCAGAACTTTTGAAAGCAAGATCAAACACCCTTAGATAGTGCCATATTTTTGGAAGTTCCTGCAGTGATATTGGAGGCCTTGGGGAGATTTTAGACGTGCAATCATTCACGTCAGGTGTAGAGCAATGTCAGCATTTATCCTTCTGCACCAACCAACCAGCAAAGGTAGCTTTCTGTGTCAGAATGCAGAGAAAAATACTGCAGATACGGCACTGGGACAGCAGGAATGTCTGAAAGTAGATCACAGGTCATTCTATCTGAGCACAGTACAAGGGCTGGCAAGGTTAAATCTGTCTGCAGCTCTATAAAACACCCGCCAGGGAGAGGGTCCTGTACCTGCTGCAGAACAGAAGGTTTCAAATACTACGCAACACTGATCTCACTGGTTATACACAACTGATACTGAAAAATTAAAAAATTCATTCATTCTCAGGTTTTGGGAGTCGCTAGGAAGGCCGGCATTTATTGCCCATCCCTATTTGCCCCTTGAGAAGGTAGTGGTGAGCCGCCTTCTTGAACCGCTGCAGTCTCTGTGGTGAAGGTACTCCCAGAGTGCTGTTAGGGAGGCAGTTCCAGGATTTTGACCCGGTGACGATGAAGGAACGCCCGATTTATGTCCGAGTCTGGTGTGTGTCTCGGAGGTGATGGTGTTCCCATGATGTTGCTGCTCACGTCCTGATTGGTGATGGAGGTTGCACGGTCAGGAGGGGCTGTTGAAGTTAGCTTTGTAATGCAGCAGATGGACATGCAGTGAGCCACAGAGGGGTGGGATGGGACAGGAAAGGGTTTGACCCCTTATTCTGGGGGTATCCAGGCTGTGGGTAATGGGACTGACTCCAGCATCTGAAACTCCTGCCTTAACTTTCAACTCTACGCTCGGGGCACAAAGCCAACCTCATTGGTCAAAATCTACCAATCAGGAAGTAGCCTTTCCCAGCTCGACAGGGCTCAGGCAGTTTGAAGGGCTGAACGGCCTCTTTCTGTTCCTACATCAATTAAAAATGTGTAGATCCAGTGTGTTTTTCGAGAGAGGGAACTGAAACACACAGCATTTTAAAATTGTTAATTCCATCTCTAAGACACAGTTAAATGCTGGGGGCAAATAAACATTCTCTCTTTCTAAATTCTCCTCTGGGTTTTCTTTTTGGTTTCACCTTTGCCAGAGACCAACCCCCCTCTCCCCTGCAAAAACAAAAATGGTAGACTCCTAACTCCATTGATCCAACCAAGTCAGCTGATGTCAGTATGGCTTTCAGAGTAAATTAGTTTGTAAAAAAGTTTAAAATGATTAAAGTTCTGAAGCTTTTCCCACTGTGGGATTAAACATACTTCACACATTTTTCAAGCTTTTCACACATTACAACGAGAGAGATCAGCTTTAAATCCCGAACATTCCGGCACAGAGGCAATCCGGTTCAAGTCCTTGATGCACACACACACACAGCAGAATGAAATACTGCAACATAACCAAACCATTACCATGAAATACTCCCTTTCATATTCCTCAAAGGTCGGGAAGAAGGCCAGCTGCTGTACCTGAAGGTGATGAACAAAGCAGGTTACTCAGCAAGTCAGCTGTGTGTGGACACGGAACCCCTTTCATAGAAGGGGTTTAAGGTTGGTGCATCGCGAGACAAGGTCACGCAATGAGGGGATGCCGAAACATTTTGGACATCACAGCCACAGATTTGAGTGCTACTTGCTTTTTTCTTAACTGTATTTTTAAAAATCTAACAGTAAAGGGCAAGATTTAAGAAAAGTGCTTCAGGGAGCGTGAAAGACAGATAGAATCCTGTTTGCCCTCCTCTTGTTGGTGAAACCAATCTGGAATATAAACGGGGCAGTGCAGCTCCCAGGTTTGTCTCCGAGGCGAGGCAGCATTACACCAAATGTATTTCTGAAATTGCTGCAAAGAGATTCTTTGACAGCACAGGAGGCGGCCATTCGGCCCATCGTGCCTGTGCTGGCTCTCTCAAAGAGCTAGCCAATTAGTCCCAATCACCTGTCCTTTCCCCATATCCTTCAATTTTTTATCAAATATTGATCCACATTTCTGTTAAAATCGGTTCTGGATTCTGCTGCTCCCTCTGTTTCTGATCGGATATTCCGTGCCCTAACACCCTCCGATTTAAAACAAAACATTTCTCCTAACCTCTCCCTTCGTTCTTTAGGTGATGAACTTATTTCTGCCTCTAGTTACCGACCCACTGACCTGTCGAAATACTTTTTCCCGGTTTACCTCATCATTCTGAACACCTCGAAGAGGCTCGGAGCTTTGATTGCTACTCTTGTGAATGAGCTGAGCTCAGAGAGAGTGACTGTGGGGGGGGGGGGGGGGAGGAGGGGGGGGCTGTGGGGGGGGGGGAGGGCGGCTGTGGGGGGGAGGGTGGAGGGCGGCTGTGGGGGAAGAGGGCGGCAGTGGGGGGGGCGGGGGAGGGCGGCTGTGGGGGGGGGAGGGGGGGAGAGGGCGGCTGTGGGGGGGGAGGGGGGGGAGAGGGCGGCTGTGGGGGGGGAGGGGGGGGAGGGGGGGGGAGAGGGCGGCTGTGGGGGGGGGGGAAGAGGGCGGCTGTGGGGGGGGGGGGGGGAAGAGGGCGGCTGTGGGGGGGGGGGGGAAGAGGGCGGCTGTGGGGGGGGGGGGGGAGAGGGCGGCTGTGGGGGGGGGGAAGAGGGCGGCTGTGGGGGGGGGGGGGAAGAGGGCGGCTGTGGGGGAGGGGGGGAAGAGGGCGGCTGTGGGGGGGGGGAAGAGGGCGGCTGTGGGGGGGGGGAAGAGGGCGGCTGTGGGGGGGGGAGGGGGGGGAGAGGGCGGCTGTGGGGGGGGGGAGAGGGAGGCTGTGGGGGGGGGAGAGGGGAGGGAGGCTGTGGGGGGGGGAGAGGGGAGGGCGGCTGTGGGGGGGGGGGGGGGAGAGAGGGCGGCTGTGGGGGGGGGGGGAGAGGGCGGCTGTGGGGGGGGGAGAGAGGGCGGCTGTGGCGGGGGCGGCTGTGGGGGGGGGGCAGAGAGGGCGGCTGTGGGGGGGGGGGGAGAGGGCGGCTGTGGGGGGGGGGGGGAGAGAGGGCGGCTGTGGGGGGGGGAGAGAGGGCGGCTGTGGGGGGGGGGGGGAGAGAGGGCGGCTGTGGGGGGGGGGGGGAGAGAGGGCGGCTGTGGGGGGGGGGGGAGAGAGGGCGGCTGTGGGGGGGGGGAGAGAGGGCGGCTGTGGGGGGGGGGAGAGAGGGCGGCTGTGGGGGGGGAGAGAGGGCGGCTGTGGGGGGGGGGGGAAGAGGGCGGCTGTGGGGGGGGGGGAAGAGGGCGGCTGTGGGGGGGGGGAAGAGGGCGGCTGTGGGGGGGGAGGGGGGGGGAGAGGGCGGCTGTGGGGGGGGGGGGGAGAGGGAGGCTGTGGGGGGGGGGAGAGGGGAGGGAGGCTGTGGGGGGGGGAGAGGGGAGGGCGGCTGTGGGGGGGGGGGAGAGAGGGCGGCTGTGGGGGGGGGGGGGGAGAGGGCGGCTGTGGGGGGGGGGGGGGGAGAGGGCGGCTGTGGCGGGGGGGGGGGCGGCTGTGGGGGGGGGGGCAGAGAGGGCGGCTGTGGGGGGGGGGAGAGGGCGGCTGTGGGGGGGGGGGAGAGAGGGCGGCTGTGGGGGGGGGGAGAGAGGGCGGCTGTGGGGGGGGGGGGGAGAGAGGGCGGCTGTGGGGGGGGGGGGGGAGAGAGGGCGGCTGTGGGGGGGGGGGAGAGAGGGCGGCTGTGGGGGGGGGGGGAGAGAGGGCGGCTGTGGGGGGGGGGGAGAGAGGGCGGCTGTGGGGGGGGGGGATAGAGGGCGGCTGTGGGGGGGGGGGGGGAGAGAGGGCGGCTGTGGGGGGGGGAGAGAGGGCGGCTGTGGGGGGGGGGGAGAGAGGGCGGCTGTGGGGGGGGGGGAGAGAGGGCGGCTGTGGGGGGGGGAGAGAGGGCGGCTGTGGGGGGGGGAGAGAGGGCGGCTGTGGGGGGGGAGAGAGGGCGGCTGTGGGGGGGGAGAGAGGGCGGCTGTGGGGGGGGAGAGAGGGCGGCTGTGGGGGGGGAGAGAGGGCGGCTGTGGGGGGGGGGAGAGAGGGCGGCTGTGGGGGGGGGAGAGAGGGCGGCTGTGGGGGGGGAGAGAGGGCGGCTGTGGGGGGGGGAGAGAGGGCGGCTGTGGGGGGGGGAGAGAGGGCGGCTGTGGGGGGGGAGAGAGGGCGGCTGTGGGGGGGAGAGAGGGCGGCTGTGGGGGGGGGGAGAGAGGGCGGCTGTGGGGGGGGGAGAGAGGGCGGCTGTGGGGGGGGAGAGAGGGCGGCTGTGGGGGGGGAGAGAGGGCGGCTGTGGGGGGGGGGGGAGAGAGGGCGGCTGTGGGGGGGGGGGGAGAGAGGGCGGCTGTGGGGGGGGGAGAGAGGGCGGCTGTGGGGGGGGGGGGGGAAGAGAGGGCGGCTGTGGGGGGGGAAAGAGGGCGGCTGTGGGGGGGGGGGGAGAGGGCGGCTGTGGGGGGGGGGGAAAAGAGGGCGGCTGTGGGGGGGGGGGGGAGAGGGCGGCTGTGGGGGGGGGGGGGGGAGAGGGCGGCTGTGGGGGGGGGGGGGGGGGAAGAGGGCGGCTGTGTGGGGGGAGGGCGGCTGCATTCAACTTCAGTGCCCCTGGCTTAGGGAAGAGGGGGAAGAGATCAGTTCCTGCTCTCGATTGTGTTCCCGTGATGCTGGGCAAAAATGCACGCATAGGCATCAAGTCAAAGTCAAGGTTGACTGTGCAAATATAACAAAAAGAACAAACTGGCATTTCTATAGCATCTTTAACGACCTCAGGACCTCCCAAAACACTTCACAGCCAATGAGGTTCTTTTGAAGTGTAGTCACAACAAATTTATCTCACTGCTGTTTGTGGGAGCTTGCTGTGCGCAAATTGGCTGCTGCGTTTCTTACATTACAACAGTGACTACACTTCGAAATTACTTCATTCACTGAGATTGTGGAAGGCGTGATTGAAATGCAGGGGGAAAAATTAGGTATCGCCCATTTTGGGGCGCAAATATCGGCAAAGTTTAGTGCCCGGTGCTAATTATCGCCTCCGACGGCAAAATTCACCTCTATCAAGCGCTACACACCTCTCTTAAGGTGCAAACGTCAGGGAGCGAGGCGCTACCTCAGAACGCTACCGACGCTCAGGCGATGTCCGTTACCATGGAAGCCAGACAGACTGGCGTCGTCAAGTTCTTAAATGGGAGGGGCCATCTTGCTGGCCAGCCGCTCCCTGCTCATTGCAGCCTTGAATCTCGGCCTGGAGAGACCATAAAAGTAATTGTGTTGGAAGCACTAATGGATAGGCCCAGGGAAAGAGCTCGGCGCTTAAGAACCTCAAAAGTGGTGCCGAGGGCCAAAACTCCTTAGGACAGCGTTAAAACCAAAAATTTTGCCGACACGAAAAGGCAGGAAGCGCCCGCCTTTAAATAGCGCTCCCCCAGCCCTTTCCGACTTGAAAACATTCCCCTCTACCTGTCGTTCCTAGCGGCAGGCGCTAAGGCAGGGGGCGAGGCTCAATATCCGGTCCAGGGCACTACTGGGGCGTTGCACGCTTGACTGACGTCACGATCTGCGGGCGCAGGAGATTGTGGCAGTAGTGTTTAGCGCCGCCGCAAAACGACTGGTCAATTTCGCGAGTGGTGCTAAAATTGCCGCGCTCGGGCGCTAAGTTCCTAGCGCCCCGTTAGCGCCCCCCAGAGGCGCTAACCAACCGAATTCCCCCCCCACCCAAGTCTTTTTAATGCTCACGGTTTTAGCTAAATGGAACTAATGAAATGGAAGGGCGGATATCCCGAGGGGGGTCAAAGTGGTGCTGAGCGTCGGCCAACGAGAGCAGTACGATGGGAGGCTGCCAATGTTTCCCCACCATTCAGATAGGAATTTGTCAGGAGTGCGCCCACGATCTCCTGGGAGGATCCAACGGGAATGGTGGGACCCCAAGTCTGAGACTGCCCGCCCCACTGAAAGCATCCCAAGTGCACAAATAAAGGACAAGGCCCTGATTTGGTCCCACATCCACCATTAGGACACATTGGTCTAGTGTAGGATGAATGGGATACAATCTTTAGGGCTGAGATGAGGAGAAATGTCTTCACTCAAAAGGTTGTGAATCTTTGGAATTCTCTAACCCAGAAGGCTGTGGATGCTCAGTCGTTGAGTATATTCAAGTCTGAGATCAATAGATTTCTGGATACTAAGGGAACCAAGGGATGTGGAGTTGAAGTAGAAGATCAGCCATGATCTGACTGAATGGCAGAGCAGGCTCGAGGGGCCGAATGTCCTACCCCTGCTCCTATTTCTTATGTTCTTAGAGGCAAGGCACCAAGGCCAAGTCTATTCAACTTTCCCTCAGCAGCTCCATCTGCAAGGTATTAATATTCCAATTCTTCCTGCGTGAACCTTGACAGTGAGTTGTTCGACCATAGGGGCATCGCGTCTGGCCCGATCCTGGCTTTGCCCAGTGACCATACAAATGCACTATCCAGCAGGTGACCGAACCCATCCTTCCTCTCTAGGGGTGCTGCGTCCCAGCTAGTACAGCAAAGTTCAGAGATCAAACCTGAACCCTTCCTACTCACTGGATAAACCTGCTGAGCCATCGCGGAGCCGCAAGAGATTACCACAAACTGATCGAGGAAATGATTTACCTTCACTTGCTCGTCTCCATTTTGTGTGGGTTGTCCCCGGAATTTCTCCCTCAGCTTCCCAATCTCCATCCTCATGTTTCCCATCTCCTGTTCCTTGGTCTGTAAGGTGGTTTCCAGTTCCACCTTCTGCTCGATCAGCCCTTTCCCCTGGGCATCGATCACGGTTACCTTGTGCCGCAGGTCATGGTTTATCCTCATCAGCCTGTTCTGCTGCAGCTGTAACTGAAAGGGACAGAAGGGCAGGGGCAGCAGTCAGTGAAAGGGTCAGTGACATTTCAATCCCATCCTAAACACAACAACTGCTTGAGCAAAACTCTCACCATCACCGAGACGTCACCACCAGTTCTTACACATACACACCAATAAGAGCCAGTTAGGACGTGTGCATATTTGCACTGTTTTGTTGGCGAGTTATGTTTGAGAGTTTGAACCAGCGATGCCTCGATTCTTGCCCTGCAGGGTTGAGTATAATGAATCGATGGATCAAGGGCGTGCACAGTCCCACTGTACAGGCCAGATTCACCCGCAACCCGAGCTCACTGACACCACAACCCACTGTTAACAATTCACACTTTTTTTCCCCCCATTTCCTTCCTTAACTCCTGACTCTCACTGGGTCCAGCTCCCACCATCTGGCTCCGCAGCCAAGTGCAGATACTTCACGGACGAGGCTGGACGGTTAAGTGTGTGAGCTGACTAATTGACCGCAGAGGGCATCACGGCAGAGCCCAACATTGTCCTCACCTGCTGCCACTTTCCAGTGAGTGACTGGACACTGAACACTGGCTCCCCACTCATCACCTAGAGCTGAAGATTGAAGCAAATAGTCACACCCCATCTACTGCCCTGGCTTAGTCCAACTAACTCAGCACTGACCAGGGCAAGACCTGGGACCTTCTTGTTTCTATAATGGAAAAGGAAAGGAAAGAACTTAAATTTCTGTGGTGCCTTTTACAACCTCAGGACGTCCCAAAGCACTTTACAGCCAATGAAGTACTTTTCAAGTGTAGTCACTGTTGTAATGTAGGAAAACAAGGCTGACAATGTGCACAGCAAGGTCCCACAAACAAAAATGTGATAATGGTTGAGGGATAAATATAGGCCTCAGGACACTGGGGAGAACTCCCCATCTCTTCTTTGAATAGTGCTACGAGATCTTTTATGTCCACCTGAGGGGGCAGACAGGGCCTCAGTTTAACATCTCTTCCGAAAGACAGCACCTCCGACAGTGCAGCGCTCCCTCAGTACTGCCCCGACGACAGTGCAGCGCTCCCTCAGTACTGCCCCTCCGACAGTGCAGTGCTCCCTCAGCACTGCCCCTCCGACAGTGCAGTGCTCCCTCAGTACTGCCCCTCCGACAGTGCAGCGCTCCCTCAGTACTGCCCCTCCGACAGTGCAGCGCTCCCTCAGTACTGCCCCTCCGACAGTGCAGCGCTCCCACAGTACTGCCCCTCCGACAGTGCGGCGCTCCCTCAGTACTGCCCCTCCGACAGTGCGGCGCTCCCTCAGTACTGCCCCTCCGACAGTGCGGCACTCCCTCAGCACTGCCCCTCCGACAGTGCAGCGTTGGGAGTGTCAGCTTAGATTATAGGCTCAAGTTTCTGGTGTGGGGCTTGAAACCATGACTGTGTGACTCAGAGGCGAAGGTGCAACCCACTGAGCCAAGCTGATACCTTGGCTGAGAGTCACACTGGACAATGTCTAGTCGTCATGTGACAGGCTGGGCTTCATGCACAATTTGACAGCGAGGATCACCTATTTGATCAATGGGGGGCACCAAAGCTACAGTCAGGGGTCACTGGATAGTGATCTGGGGTTGGGGGAGGGGAAACCCTGCGCGACTTTCTCTTTCCCTTCTCCGGGGCACTGAGGCCAGTTGTAGCCCCTCCCACTACCCTGCTGAGACAAGCTAACTGAATGCAAGCTAAA
This sequence comes from Squalus acanthias, assembly GCA_030390025.1. Classification (NCBI taxonomy): domain Eukaryota; kingdom Metazoa; phylum Chordata; class Chondrichthyes; order Squaliformes; family Squalidae; genus Squalus; species Squalus acanthias. The sequence goes on from CM059437.1 coordinate 99,459,523, forward strand.
CTTGGGACTTGGTTGTGGCCCAGTTCCACACCACATGGGGTGTTCACGTATCGAGCCGTCCAGCGCCAGCTCCCCAGCGGACAACCTGCTATTCCAGGGGCTGCCTGGGAATTTATACAATATAACTAGTCACCCCTCCCAGTCACAATCCAGCCAGAGTTGGATATTATCGCCGTTCCTTGATTGTAACTGGGTCAAAATCCTGGAACTTCCCATCTAACAGCATTGTGGGGGCACCTTCACCACATGGGCTGCAGTGGTTCAAACTGCCACGGTGGTATTTGAACTCGCATTCCCTGGATTACCAGTCCAGTAAGATAATCACTATACTACTGTACCCCAGAATCTATGCTCCTGTACTGGGCCTCACTAGCCTGCTCTGCTGGCTCAGAGAGGCGTCAAAGATCCCATGGCACAACAGAACTCCAATCCAAAGTAACCCATTGTATGTGCGTGAAGCTTTGAAACGTTGCTGAGACACGTGATAACGTGCTCTGTAAGTCCAAGTCTTTCTTTATGGCAATGGGCCCTGCATCACGCAAGGAGGACGTAGCAGCACCTGGTCTTGTAATGCACTCCTATCCAAAGTGTTTGGCTTTTATCGATGTTGGTAGACTATCGCTAGAACGATGTCTTTGGGAGCAGGTTATCGTGGAAGATCCAACAATAAGACACGTACAAGTGACACGCCCTGCATCGGTGGTCCTGTCAATCTCAGTCCGCGCTGAAGGGGAAAACACTTACTGCCTCCACATCCTCGTTTTTCAGAGTTAGTTCTCGGTCTTTAGCTCTGATCTCGTCCCGCTGTTTATCAACCACCTCCTTCAGCTTCTTCATCACTTGCCGCTCCCTTTCTGACATCCCGGCTAAAAGAGAAGTGAGAAATATTAGCGGAGGACAGTAAGTGAGAGCTGCCGACCAGTTATTCTTCTACTACTCTCCATTAAGTTTTTTAAAATTCATTTTTGGGGATGTGGGTGTCGCTGGCAAGGGCGGCATTTATTGCCCATCCCCTAGCTGCCAGGTTAGCAGTTTTCTACTCTGTGTAGCTTGCAAGGCCACTTCAAAGACCTTCTGACTCCGAGGTGAGTGCTACCCACTGATCCACAGCTAAAGCAACATAAAGGACACAACAAAGTGCGATCAGATTGAGTTATCAGATACTTGAATTAAGAGGACAGTGTAAATAAGCAAATCTGTTGAACTGGTTGTGGCAAATTGGGCACTACTGTGTTTTATGAGGGCAGGAACATATCATGGAAAACCTAATATATTATTTTTGAGCTAAAGTGTAGATGCGAGACCCTTTAAGGCTACAGAGATTAATCTCTGTTCAATAATGACTCCGAGTTCACACAGCGGTCAATTACGAGACTGCAGATATTCTGGCTCTGGTCCCTGGAGAGCTCCTTTTTAAAAAAAATATATAATTTTTTGGAAGGTTGATGCAGAAATTTGATTGTGAAACTTGAAATGTGACAGACAGGAATGTATACCAGACATTGTTTTTATATTCGATCAATGGATAAAATTCCATCTGGTTGTATTACCAGCAGAGTATTAGAATGAATGGGCCAGAAATTCGGCTTTCCGACTTCCTGCGGGTGCAAGCATCGCGCGCGTACTTGCCCACCGCGCCTGCCGTTGTGCTTTGGGCCCACGAGGACTTCGGGTCCTGGGCCTCCTGCAGCTGCCGGCGCACAGTGCTTGCGTATCCCAGGGACGCAGTTAGTTCGAAGCGTCCCCTGGGATCACGTGGGCCATGGAGAGCCAATCCTAGCAGGGCATTTTCATTCATAGATTTGACAAGAAGACCTGTCAAATCTATGAACAGAGATCGGCCCCAAAACCACACTTAAACTTCAAATAAATTGGGGGAAAAAAAATCACATTTTTAAAATAACTATAAGTTACATAAATTAACTTTAAAACAAAAATGTTAATTTTTGAAAAAATTAATTATACTTTTTAACGGTGCTAAAAATAAACTTACCTTTCTTTAAAGTATCTAAAAAAGATAAACCTGTTGAAAAAATGTTTAAATTGTAATTAATTAACCACTTATCTTGTTAAAAACAGGCCTTGCGCCTCCTTTTTAAAAGTGCAGCTTCTCCATACTTACCCTCCCGGAGAAAGCTGAAAAAAACCGAAGTTCGCTGCGTGAGCGCTGCCTCTCCCGCGCACGCGTTCGACTTCTGAACCCCTCCCTTCAGGGGAACGGAAGTTCCGGTTTCCCGCACATGCGCAGTGTATGTGTGAAACCGGCACTTCAGGTGGCCTTACGGGTGAGTACACAGCGCGTACTCACCCGACAACAGCCGAATTTCTGGCCCATTATATATATTGTAGACCCAAATGGTATCTGTGGGTGTGAATTCCTCAGCCAGCAAGGCAGCAGTTCAAGCCGCGAGCCTCTGACCTCATAACCTAAGGCCCCGTTTACACTGCCCATTCCTGCCAGTGTGATTCCGATGTCGACCCCACTCTGTAGCAAATCAGTAAAGACAGTTAATACGTCGGGAAATAATCAGCCCTTGGTTGTGGATACGATAAATAAATATCTGGTGTGACACTTGCTGGAGTCAGTGACCTGCGGAGAACAGCACAGTTATTCCTCACTGGCTCTCATTTGGCCCCGTGTCCGTGAAACCGACCAGTGTCAAGTTATGGGAAGCTTTGAACGTGGAGTTGAACCCACAGCTCGAACCCATTTAGGGGGCAATTTGAACCTAACCCACCTGTTGGGAAATTGACGGGATTGGGTGCAACACTGGATTTGCACCCCGCTTGAATTTACTCTCAGTTGAAGTCAGTGTAATATTGGGCAGGGTGTAAAACCGGCATTCTGAGGGAGCGCTGCACTGTCGGAGATGCTGTCTTTGGGATGAGATGTTAAACCGAGGCCCTGTCTGCCCACGCAGGTGGACGTAAAAGATCCTATGGCACTATTTTGAAGAGCAGAGGAGTTATCCTCGGTGTCCGGGACCAATATTTATCCCTCAATCAACATCACTAAAACAGATTATCTGGTCATTATCACATTGCTGTTTGTGGGAGCTTGCTGTGCGCAAATTGTCTGCCACATTTCCTACATTATAACAGTGACTACAGTTCAAAAAGTACTTCATTGGCTGTGAAGCGCTTTGGGACGTCCAGCGGTCATGAAAGGCACTTTCGAAATGCAAGTTCTTTCTTTCAGGAGAGGGGAGATCTGCACCCATCAGTCTGGGCTGGAATCCAGATTCAGTCCTGCACACAGACAGTGCTCAAATTCTCTTGCGCCAATTATTGTGAGGCATTCTGTTGGAGGTAAAAATACCCAGGATATTACTCACAGGGGTTAGATCGCACACTGCAAAATGACTTGACCTTTGGTATTTTAGTGTCTTTTCGCAAACAGCATGTCAAATACAGGTCAAGGGCCGAGCAGAAGCCTAAAATCTATGTATTGAGATGTAGACTTTACGCTGCAGGTGTCGCACTGTCAGATTTCTGCGCCATGCTGAGGATAAGAGTCTCTCCTCAGCAGGCTCCGACCCTTCTCTGGGTGCGTCTAACATCCGTTAAGCTACTGAAGCTTTGGAAAGGGTGCAGAGGAGGGCCACAAGATTGAGTCACAGCTGAAAACACCCAGAGAACAAAAATAACTTTACAATTTAATGCCAGAGGAGCACTCCGATGTTCAGATGACAGCTTTTGAATTCTGTTGCTATTTTAGTTCACATCACATCCCAGGATACTGAAAAAGCAGCCTATCGTTACAATGCACTTCAAAACGTCACTCATTGTTTGAGGCATTTTAGGATAACACGTGCTACTTAAGTGCGGGTATTATTAGAAGAGGCAAAGTTTTACATTCATATTTAACAATCTGACCAAGAATGGCCTTGTGTGTCAAAGAAAAGTGCGTCTGGATACATCAAATCCATAATTTTACTAGAAACAACTTGCATTTCTACAGCGCCTTTCATGACCTCAGGACGTCTCAAAGCGCTTTACAGTCAAAGTAGTACTTTTGAAGTGTAGTCACTGGTGTAATGTGGGAAACACAACAGCCAATTTGCACACAGCAAGCTCCCACAAACAGCAACGTCATAATGACCAGATAATCTGTTTTTGTTATGTTGATTGAGGGATAAATATTGGCCAGGACACCAGGGAGAACTCCCCTGCTCTTCTTCGAAATAGTGCTGTGGGATCTTTTACATCCACCTGAGAGCAGACAGGGCCTCGGTTTAACGTCTCATCCAAAAGACGCCACCTCCGACAGTGCAGCACTCCCTCTGCACTGCACTGGAGTGTCAGCCTAGAGTTTTGTGCTCAAGTCTCTGGAGTGGGACTTGAACCCACAACCTTCTTACTCAGAGGCGAGAGTGTTGCCCACTGAGCCAAGGCTAACACAAGAAGGAGATAGCAAGATGGATGACTAAAAGCTTGGTCAAAGAGGTAGGTTTTAAGGAAGGTCTTAAAGGTGGAGAGAAAGGTAGAGAAGTGGAGAACATAAGAAATAAGAGCAGGAGTCGGCCATTTGGCCCCTCGAGCCTGCTCCGCCATTCAATAAGATCATGGCTGATCTTCTACCTCATCTCCACTTTCCTGCACGATCCCCATATCCCTTGATTCCCTTAATATACAAAAATCTATCGAGAGGTTTAGGGAAGAAATTCCAGAGTGTCGGGCCTGGGCAGCTTAAGGCACCGCCGCCAATGGTGGGGTGAAGGAAGTGGAGGATGCAAAAAGAGGCCAGAGTTGGAGAAATGCAGAGTTCTCGGAGGGTTGTCGGGCTGCAGGAGGTTACAGAGATAGGGAGGGGCGAGGCCATGGAGGGATTTGAAAACAAGGATGAGAATTTTTTTTTTTTTAAATCGAGATGATGCCGGACCTGGAGTCAATGTAGGTCAGCGAGCACAGGGGAGAGTGATGAGTGAACAGGACTTGGTGCGAGTTAGGATACGGGCAGCAGAGTTTTGGATGAGCTGAAGTTTACGGAGGGTGGAAGGCCAGCCAGGAGAGTATTGGAATAGTTGAGTCTAGAGGTAACAAAAGCATGGATGAGGGTTTGAGCAGTTGAGCTGAGGCAGGGGCGGAGCAGACAATGTGGAATTGGTGGCAAGGGAACGAAGTTTGTGGCGGGGACCGAAGACAATGGCTTCGGTCTTCCCAATGTTCAATTGGTGGAAAATGCAGCTCATCCAGGACTGGATGTTGGACAAGCAGCGTGACAAATCATAGGCAGTGGAGGGGTCGAGAGAGGAGGTGGTGGTAAGGTAGAGCTCGGTGTCGTCAGCGTATTGACCATTTGAATAAGTGAGTTAAATAGATTTTAATTTTATTTCTATTTTGCAAACCTAGGTTTTCCCCCCCATAGATTTTAATTTTATTTCTATTTTGCAAACCTAGATTCCCCCCCCCCCCCCCCCCTCAGTTGAGAGTGCTGTCCAATAACCGGGAGTTGGGATGTCATCGCATGTATTGTGGGCTCTCTCTCTTGTGGGACCCACCAGTGGTAGGAAGCACCTCTGCCACTGGGTGAGTGGAAATTTCATCCAATTAAATATCGGGAAGACCAAAGCCGTTGTCTTCGGTTCACGCCAAAAACTCCATTTCCACTGATTCGATCTCTCTCCCCGGCAACTGCCTAAGGCTGACCAAGTCTGTTCACAACCTTGGTGTCATATTTGATCACGAATTGAGCTCCTACCTCATATCCATTCTATCTCAAAACTGTCCATTTCCACCTTCGTAATATCGCCCATCTCCTCCCTTACCTCAACTTATCTGCTGCCGAAATTCCTATCCATGCCTTTATCACCTCTAGACTTGACTGTTCCAACGCACTCCTGGACGATCTCCCTAGTCCTACCCTCCATAGAAATGATAGAAAAATTACGACACAGGAGGAGACCATTCGGCCCATCGAGTCCGTGCCATTCGGAAAAGAGCTACCCAGCCTATTCCCACCTGCCAGCACTAGGTCCATAGCCCTGTAGGTTACGGCTCTTCAAGTGCACATCCAAGTACTTTTTAAATGCGGTGAGGGTTTCTGCCTCTACCACCCTTTCAGGCAGTGAGTTCCAGACCCCCACCACCCTCTGGGTGAAATTTTTTTTCCTCATCTCCCCTCTAATCCTTCTACCAATTACTTTAAATCTATGCCCCCTGGTTTTTGACCCCTCTGCTAAGGGAAATAGGTCCTTCCTATCCACTCTATCTAGGCCCTTCATAATTTTATACATCTCAATTAAATCTCCTCTCAGCCTCCTCTGTTCCAAGGAAAACAACCCCAGCCTATCCAATCTACCCTCATAGCTAAAGTTTTCCAGTCCTGGCAACATCCTTGTAAATCTCCTCTGTACCCTCTCCAGTGCAATCACATCCTTCCTGTAATGTGGTGACCAGAACTGCACGCAGTACTCAAGCTGTGGCCTAACCAGTGTTGTATACAGTTCTAGCATAACTTCCCTGCTCTTATATTCTATGCCTCGGCTATTAAAGGAAAGCATTCCGTATGCCTTTTTAACTACTTTATCGACCTGTCCTGCTACCTTTAAGGATCTGTGGACATACACTCCAAGGTCCCTCTGTTCCTCCACACCTCTCAGTATCCTCCCATTAATTGTGTAATCCCTTGCCTTGTTACCCCTCCCCAAACGCATTACCTCACACTTTTCCGGATTGAATTCCATTTGCCACTTTTCTCCCCAACTGACCAGTTCATCAATATCTTCATGCAGTCTAAAGCTTTCCTCCTCACTGTCAACCACACAGCCAATTTTTGTATCATCTGCAAATTTCTTTATCATGCCCCCTACATTTAAGTCTAAATCATTAATATATACTACAAAAAGTAAGGGACAGAGTAGTGAGACCTGTGGAACCCCACTGTCACAAAAACTCCCCTCAACCATTACCCTTTGTTTCCTGCCACTGAGCCAATTTTGGATGCAATTTGCCACTCTCCCTTGGATCCCATGGGCTTTTACTTTTTTGATCAGCCTTCCATGTGGGACCTTGTCAAAAGCCTTGCTAAAATCCATGGAGGCTACATCAAACGCACTGCCCTCATCGACCCTCCTTGTTACCTCCTCAAAGAATTCAATCAAGTTAGTCAGACACGACCTTCCCTTAACAAAACCATGCTGACTGTCCTTGCTTAATCTATGTCTTTCTAAATGAAGGTTTATACTGTCCCTCAGAATTGATACCAGTAATTTGCCCACCATCGAGGTTAAACTAACTGGCCTGTAATTGCTCAGTTTATCCCTTCCTCCCTTTTTAAACAATGGTACAACGTTAGCAGTTCTCCAATCCTCTGGCACCAGTCCTGTAGCCAGGGAGGACTGGAAAATGATGGTCAGAGCCTCCGCTATTTCCTCCCTTGCTTCTTTTAATAGCCTCGGATATATTTCATCCGGCCCTGGCAATTTATCTACTTTCAAGGATGCTAAACCCCTTAATACTTCCTCTCTTACTATGTTTATCCTGTCCAATATTTCACTATTTTCCTCCTTAACTTCAACGTTGGCATTGTCCCCTCTTTTGTGAAGACAGCTGCAAAGTCTTCATTAAGGACCTTCCCCACATCCTCCGCCTCCACACACATCACCATTTTGCTCCTTGATAGGCCAACTCTTTCCTTAGTTATCCTCTTGCTCTTTATGTAATTATAAAAGATCTTTGGGTTTTCTTTGATTCTACTTGCCAGTATTTTTTCATGCCCTCTTTTTGCTTTCCTAATTTCACCCCAACACTTTCTATACTCTTCTAGGCTTTCTGCAGTATTGAGCTCACGAGATATCTGATATCGGCTTCCCTTTTGTGCCTTATCTTACCCTGTATGCACCTTATCATCCAGGGGGCTCTAAATTTGGCAGTTCTACCCTTTTTCTTTGTGGGAACATGTTCACCCTGAACTCCATGTATCTCCCTCTTGAATGCCTCCCACTGCTCTGACACTGATTTACCTTCAAGTAACTGTTTCCAGTCCACTTTTGCTAAATCACGTCTCAACCTAGTAAAATTGGCCTTCCCCCAATTTAGAACCCTTATTCCTGGTTTTTCTTTGTCCTTATCTATAATTATGCTAAAACTAACTGAATTATGATCACTACCACAAAAATGTTCTCCCACTGATACTCCTTCCACCTGCTCAGCTTCATTCCCTAAAACTAAATCCAGAACTGCCCCCCCCCTCTTGTTGGGCTTGCTCCGTATTGGCTAAAAAAGTTCTCCAGAATGCAATTTAGGAATTCTGTGCCATCTATACCTTTTACACTGGTAGTATCCCAGTTAATATTGGGGTAATTGAAATCCACCACTATTACTGCCCTATTGTTTTTGCACTTGTCAGAAATTTGCTCTTCTATCTCCCTTAGACTGTTTGGGGGTCTATAGTACACTCCCAGCAGTATGATTGCCCCTTTTTTGTTCTTTAGTTCAACCCATATGGCCTCATTTGATGATCCTTCTAACATATCATCCCTCCTCACAGCTGTAATTGTCTCTTTAATCAATATTGTGACCCCCCCTCTATCTCGCCTGAAAACCCTGTAACCAGGAATGTTGAGCTGCCATTCCTGCCCTTCTTTCAGCCATGTCTCAGTAATGGCTATAATATCATACTCCCACGTGTCTATTTGTGCCCTTAGCTCATCCCTTATTTCCTAGACTCCTTGCCGAGAAATCTCAGCCGCAATAAAAGACTGGTCTTCCTGACTGAAACGTCGTGACTTTGTTATAATCGGTTTGCATCGAGGAGGGATACTGGTAAACAGTGAGGGTTCATCCAGTGAAGCTGCTGACAATGCACAGAACGGTAATCGAGGTAGTATATTAGAAATAGTGAGTTCAGGTTTGGATCCGCCGAACTCAATGGTGAGCTTCTTATGCTGCTTTTGAAAATCCAGCCCTAAGATAAGATCACTACATAAGTCCTTGAGCACCGAAAGCCGGGTGGAGGGATACCTGTGACCATTAAGTGTTATTTCAACCATACAAAGCCAGAAATTCTGGTATTAAGTGATGACTGAGCCATCGCAATTGCCTGGTCCGATGGGAAAACATGTAGCTTTAACTCTGCAACAATCTGTTCCCTAATGAAACTATCAGTGCAACCTGAGTCAATTAAGGCATCTAAAGTATGTCCATTATGTCGTAAGAATGAGCCTTACGCGTGGTGAACTTAAAGTAAGCTTTAATCAACTAAAAAGGTGCTACATACAAAAGAGGTCTTACTCTATGCCTCTCCAGGATCCAACTGCTCAGTCCAGTATTTATCCTGGACTAATCACAGGAAGTGATGCAATAAAGTTCGAGTCACAGGAAGCTGTATTGTGTTACCACATTCTCCCCCCCCAAAAGATTAGGAGGCCGGGATGCTCCCTCCATTTCGTAGCCGCCGGACGAGGGAGAGCCGCACCAGTTTGGGTTCTCGTCGCGGTAGAGGGCCCCTAGCCCGTTTACCCGCCGCGGGCCGTGGACCAGAGTCCGAGTGATCCAGCCCGCTCTGTGAGGGGTCAGGACGATCCTGACTGTGTACTGGTGCCCGAACGGGTGTCGGGCAGGGCTGTGGCAGATCCGTTTCCGAGCGTATGGTACGGGGTGGATCGTGACTGCGCGTGCGAGCCCCGACGGGCTCATAGTCAGTCTGCCCCAGGTCGGCACGCTGGAGTGAGGTACCAGCCGGCGTCAGATCCAGATCGTGATGAGAGGCACCTGGCGAGCCCAGAGATGTGCCTGGTACAATATCATCCCCTGGTGTCCCTCTATGTTTCGGCGGGCAGGGAGCCAGATCCCGCAATGACACGGTAGATTCCCGACCGTCAGGATACCGAATATAGGCGTAGGTAGGGTTGACGTCAGTGAGCTCAACCTCATCTACCAGGGGGTCATTCTTAGACGCCCGAACATATCTTCGGAGTAGCACTGGTCCCGGTGCAGTCAGCCACGACGGGAGAGATATCCCATAGGATGAGCGACGCTGAAATCGGAAGAACCGTTCATGAGGCGTCGTATTTGTGGCGGTCGAAAGGAGGGACCGTGTGGAGTGTAATGCGTCTGGAAGTACTGCTTCCCATTGCTGGTTGGGTAGGCCCCGAGATCTCAAAGCCAGACGTACCGCATTCCAGATGATAGCGTTAAAACGCTCGACTTGCCCATTCCCGACCGGATGATAAGGCGTCGTTCTGCTGGCAGCAATACCCCGTTCCGAGAGATAGGCCTTGAGTTCTCCTGACATAAAAGAAGGGCCCCGATCCGAATGAACATAGGATGCCATGCCACAGAAAGCAAATACCTGCTCAAGGCAGCTGATAACCGTGGTCGTCAGCATATTGGGGCAGGGAAAGGCAAACGGAAAACGGGAATACTCATCGACCATGGTCAATAGATAAGTGTTGCGAGTTGAAGAGGGCAACGGCCCCTTAAAATCGATGCTAAGCCGTTGCATTGGCTGGGTCGCATGTATGAGTATACCACCCGAGGGGCGGAAAAACTGAGGTTTCAATTCCGCACAGACTCTGCAGTCCGAGCACATCTTCTTTACATCCCCGGTAGAGAATGGGAGATTTCGGGACCGCACGAAGTGTAGCATGCGAGTAACGCCCGGATGACACAACCCATCATGGATGTCTACGAGCGTAGAGGGTGCCATGGCGGAGCAGAATGCTCGTGTGAGGGTATCCGGAGCCACATTCTCCTTGCCAGGTCGATAGTGGATGGTGTAACCAAAAGAGGCCAATTCCAGCCGCCAAAGCTGGATTTTATTATTTTTAATTTTGGTCCGTTTTCGATTATCGAGCATGAAGGCGACCGATCGCTGGTCCGTGATTAAGGTAAAGTGCTGGCGAGCTAGGAGATGAGTCCACTTCCGTACTGCCTCTATGATGGCTGTAGCTTCTTTCTCGACTGGAGGATAATGTAGCTCAGCCCCTTGAAAAGTCCTGGACAAAAATGCCACCGGACGACCTTCCTGATTCAGAGTGGCCGAGATCGCCACCTCCGAGGCATCACACTCAACAACAAAAGGAAGACTCTCATCGATGGAGTGAAGAGCCGCTTTCTCCAACTGTTTTTTCAGGAGGTTAAAGGCTGCAACAGCCGCTGTGTCTAGTGGGAATGTGCTGGCCTTCAGTAGAGGTTGGATTCGGTCCGAGAAGTTAGGAATCCATTTAGCATAGTATGCAAACAGGCCAAGGGCCCGGCGAAAGGAGGCCGGATTCTTAGGTGGCGGGAGCTCTTGGAGTGGGCGAAGCCTTTCAGGGTCAGGTTTAATGATGCCATTGCCCACACAATAGCCAAGGATGTTGATGGTTGGTTGTGACTCAATGGATTTAGCCGCATTTAATGTCAAATTACGGTGCTGGAGTGCATCCCAAAATCGTTGGAGATTGGCGTCATGTTCCCGCTGATTGCGACCTGCGACAGTAATATTGTCCAGATAAGGAAACGTATCCTTCAAGTCTTCCTGTTTGACCAGGTCATCCATTGCTCGCTGGAAGACAGCCACTCCATTAGTGACCCCAAAGGGGAGGCGACGAAATTGATACAGCCGTCCATTGGCTTCAAAGGCCGTATACTGCTTGTCTGAGACCTTCAAGGGTACCTGATGATAGGCACTTTTCAGATCATATGTTGAGAACACCGTGTACTCAGCCAGTTTATTAACCATATCATCGATGCGCGGCAATGGGTATGCGTCCAAGTCCGTATATTGATTGATGGTCTGTGAATAGTCAATGCACAGCCGTTTCTTGTGAGGTTGTAGAGGGTTCTTAACAATAACGACCTGGGCGCGCCATGGCGACGAACAAGGCTCGATGATATCCTCTGCTAAAAGCCGAGAAATCTCAGCCGCAATAAAAGACTGGTCTTCCTGACTGAAACGTCGTGACTTTGTTATAATCGGTTTGCATCGAGGAGGGATACTGGTAAACAGTGAGGGTTCATCCAGTGAAGCTGCTGACAATGCACAGAACGGTAATCGAGGTAGTATATTAGAAATAGTGAGTTCAGGTTTGGATCCGCCGAACTCAATGGTGAGCTTCTTATGCTGCTTTTGAAAATCCAGCCCTAAGATAAGATCACTACATAAGTCCTTGAGCACCGAAAGCCGGGTGGAGGGATACCTGTGACCATTAAGTGTTATTTCAACCATACAAAAGCCAGAAATTCTGGTATTAAGTGATGACTGAGCCATCGCAATTGCCTGGTCCGATGGGAAAACATGTAGCTTTAACTCTGCAACAATCTGTTCCCTAATGAAACTATCAGTGCTACCTGAGTCAATTAAGGCATCTAAAGTATGTCCATTAATTGATGCTTTTGTAGCTGCATGGAATAGGTTCTGAGGACAAGCAGCTGTAATTGGTGTCGTTGCACAAAGAGTGGCTGAAACTCTAGGTGTGTTTCTTCGAGAGAAAACCCGAGAGGAAGCACGATAGATTTTAGCCGGAACATCTTGATAGGCCCTTACCGGGGCAGTTCGGTAGGACTTAGCTTGATAAGCCCTCGTAGAGGCTCTTGATAGGCAAACCTTTGCAAAATGACCCTTTTTGTTGCAATGACTGCAAAACGCATTGCGAGCAGGGCAGAATTTCCGAGGGTGAAACTCATCACCACAAAAGAAGCATTTCTTAGATTGCCAAGAGGCTGCCACAGTGGGGTCATCATCCTCTTCATCAGTGAAGTCATCAGATTGATCGTCAGGGATAAAGTCCTCCCTAATAGAGTTCACCTGTGGCCTCTTAAATTGCCTGACTGTAGTTAAGGCAGCAGACCGAGGTCTGGGCACTGTATAAAGGTCTGCATTTCTTTTTGCCAGATCTAGAGAGCAAGCCATGTCATAAGCTCTCTGAAGCTTAAGTGTCTTACTTTCCAGTAGACGCTGGCGTATAAATGGGGAGGCAAGCCCGCAGATGAAAGCATCACGGATCATTTCTTCACGGTACAGCTCAGCTGAGGCCGCCTGAAAGTTACAGTCCATACTAAGTCTGCGAAGCTCTTGGAGGAATTTATCAATGGATTCCTCCGGCCCTTGTTGGGCTGTAGCTAGTAGATGTCTGGCATAGACCTCATTCGGTGTCTTAGTATATAGTCTTTTAAGCGTCCGAATTGCCTCCTCGTAACTGCCCCATTCCTCAACATACTGAAATACATTCGGAGTGACACAGTTGATGAGTATCCGCAACTTTGTGTCATCATCAGCCTTGCAATATTCGAGAAAATTGTCAAACGTGCGATACCAGTGTTTCCACACCTTACCGGCTGCTGGGGTGTTTGGGTCCAAGTCAAGACGCGGTGGTTTAAGGATGTTTTCCATGATGGGTGATTCCCTGGATCCTTAGTTCCGAGTTCGTCCAAAAAGTTTGAGTGCGAAGTTTTTCAAAGTTGATTAAATTGTCGTAAGAATGAGCCTTACGCGTGGTGAACTTAAAGTAAGCTTTAATCAACTGAAAAGGTGCTACATACAAAAGAGGTCTTACTCTATGCCTCTCCAGGATCCAACTGCTCAGTCCAGTATTTATCCTGGACTAATCACAGGAAGTGATGCAATAAAGTTCGAGTCACAGGAAGCTGTATTGTGTTACCACAGAGGGTATGATTAAGAAGTTTGCAGATGATACTAAAATCGGCTGTGTGGTTGATACTGAAGAAGGAAGCTGTAGACTGCAGGAAGATATCAATAAATTGGTCAGGTGGGCAGAACAGTGGCAAATGGAATTCAATCCGGAGAAGTGTGAGGTAATGCATTTGGGGAGGGCTAACAATGGTAGGATATTTAATAGTGTAGAGGAACAAAGGGACCTTAGAGTGCATGTCCACAGATCCCTGAAGGTAGCAGGCCAGGTAGATAAGGTGGTTAAGAAGGCATACGGAATGCTTGCCTTTATTAGCCGTGGCATAGAATACAAGAGCAGGGGGGGTTATGCTTCAACGGTATAAAACACTAGTTAGGCCTCAGCCAGAGTACTGCGTGCAGTTCTGGTCACCACATTACAGGAAAGATGTGATTGCACTAGAGAGGGTACAGAGGAGATTTACAAGGATGTTGCCGGGAGTAGAGAATCTTAAGCTATGAGGAAAGACTGGATAGGCTGGGTCTGTTTTCCTTGGAACAGAGGAGGCTGAGGTGTATAAAATTGAGGGGCCTAGATAAAGTGAATAGAAAGGACCTATTTCCCTTAGCAGAGGGGTCAAAAACCAGGGGGCACCGATTTAAAATAATTGGTGGAAGGTTTAGAGGAGATTTGAGGAGAAACTTCTTCACCCAGAGGGTTGTGGGGGTCTGGAACTCACTGCCTGAAAGGGTGGTAGAGGCAGGAACCCTAACCACATTTAAAAGTACTTGGATGTGCACTTGGGATGCTGTAACCTGCAGGGCTACGGACCAAGAGCTGGGAAGTGGGATTAGGCTGAATAGCTCTTTGTTGGCTGGCGCGGACACGATGGGCCGAAATGGCCTCCTTCCGTGCTGTAACTTTCTATGATTCTATGTATTGGGGGTAATATACTGGCCTGGATTGAAAATTGGTTAACAGACAGGAAACAGAGAGTAGGAATAAATGGGTCTTTTTCGGGCTGGCAGACAGTGACTAGTGGGGTACCGCAGGGATCAGTGCTTGAGCCCCAGCTATTCACAATATATATCAATGATTTGGATGAGGGAACCAAATATAATATTTCCAAGTTTGCTGATGACACGAAACTAGGTGGGATTGTGAGTTGTGAGGAGGATGCAAACAGGCTTCAAGGCGATTTAGACAAGTTGAGTGAGTGGGCAAATACATGGCAGATGCAGTATAACGTGGATAAATGTGAAGTTATCCACTTCGGTAGGAAAAACAGAAAGGTAGCGTATTATTTAAATGGCAATAGATTGGGAAATGCTGATGTACAAAGGGACCTGGGTGTCCTTGTACACCAGTCACTGAAAGCAAACATGCAGGTGCAGCAAGCAGTTAGGAAGGCAAATGGTATGTTGGCCTTGCAAGAGGATTTGAGTACAGGAGCAAGGATGTCTCACTACAGTTAGACAGGGCCTTGGTGAGACCACACCTGGAGTACTGTGTGCAGTTTTGGTCTCCTTACCTAAGAAAGGATATACTTGCCATAGAGGGAGTGCAGCGAAGGTTCACCAGACTGATTCCTGGGATGGCAGGACTGTCGTATGAGGAGAGATTGGGTCGACTAGGCCTGTATTCACTCCAGTTTAGAAGAATGAGAGGGGATCTCATTGAAACGTATAAAATTCTGACAGGGCTAGAGAGACTGGATGGAGGGAGGATGTTTCCCCTGGCTGGGGGGTCTAGAACGAGGGGTCACAGTCTCAGGATATGAGGTAGGATATTTAGGACTGAGATGAGGAGAAATTTCTTCACTCAGAGGGTGGTGAACCTGTGGAATTCTCTACCACAGAAGGCTGTGGAGGCCAAGTCACTGAATATATTTAAGAAGGAGATAGATAGCTTTCTAGACACAAAGGGCATCAAGGGGTATGGGGAGAGAGCGGGAATATGGTATTGAGATAGAGGATCAGCCATGATCATATTAAATGGCGGAGCAGGCTCAAAAGGCCGAATGGCCTACTCCTGCTCCTATCTTTTTTTCTATAATAGGAGAAAATATGGGCAGGTGAACAGGACTTGGTGCGAGTTAGGACACGGGCAGCCGAGTTTTGGAGGATCTCAAGTTTCCGTAGGGTAGAATGTGGGAGGCCAGCCAGGAGTGAGGTAACAAAGGCATGGATGAGGGTTTCAGCAGCAGATGAGCTGAGGCAAGGGCGGAGACGGGCGATGTTACAGAGGTGGAAACAGGCGGTCTTAGTTATGCCGCGGATATGTGGTCGGAAGCTCATTTCAGGGTCAAATATGACACCAAGATAATGCTCCTGCGAAACGTCTTGGGATGTTTTATTACGTTAAAGGCACTATATAAATATAATTTGTTGTTGCTGGGCCGGCCCTCCCTCAGCCTCGTCCTGCTGAGGTGGGCGAAACACAAAAGGGTCTGTGAGCGACACAGTTGACCCAGAGACAACCAGCCAATGCAGCCCAGAAGAACGAAGCTTCAGGCAAGGAGGGGAATCGAGACTGAGGCCCAAGACTCTGGATAGAGGTGAGGGTTCAAATTCTCAAAACTACCATGGCAGGATTTGAACTTGTGTTCTCTGGATTATTAGTCCAGTAACATAAACACTACACCACCGTCCCCAGACTGTGCAAGGGGGAGTAAACTGGGACACCTGAAGAGGCGAAATAAAATACATCTGCCACGGATTATATTGCTCACACTGTCTTGTCAGCTGTCCGTGAATGCATTTTGCTTTCAACTCTTGAATATCTTGGTTGTGTTAATTAGAATCATAGAATAGTACAGCACAGAAAGAGACCATTCGGCCTATCAAGTCTGTGTCGGCTCTTTCGAAGAGCAATCCAGTTAGTCCCACTCCCCCGCTCTTTCCCCATATCACTGCAATTTTTTCTCCTTCAAAGTATGTATCCAATTCCCTTTTGAAGGCCACTATTGAATCTGTATCCACCACCCTATCAGGCAGCGCATTCCAAATCCTAACCACTCGTTGCGTAAATATTTTTTTCCCCATGTCGTCTCTGGTTCTTTTGCCAATCACCTTAAATTGGGGTGATTTATTGTAAGTATAAGAATATAATTTCAGCACCAAACACATAACTATGTTCCACACGGAATCATTGTGCTGAGTTTCGCTGGGTGATTGCTCCACGCTGGGTGAGGGAAGGAATCACTTCAAGCAACCGATCGGCAACGATTAGCGAATTCAGAAAACTATTTTTCTTTTACCTTCCTGTTTCAGGATTTCTTCCTCGGTCAGGTTTACGTCTTTGTGGGAAAGGTTGGTCATCAGCTGTTTGTTCTCCTCCTGAAGCTGAGCGATCTGAGTGAGCAGATCCTGAGCCTCCCCTCTCCACACATCCTCGACCAGCACCAGCTCCTGATCAAAGACAGCACCGTTAGAAAGTTCATCAAACTCTGGTCCTCTACACCCGCTCTCCTCCCACACTGGCGTCTCACAATGACTAGGCCACGAGGTTAGACTATTCACTGGTCACTCTATGACACTTCAGAGCACGCCAAGTATGCACAGTGTGCAAATAAGAGTTACAGGAATCATGGAGAAAGTAGAGGAGGCAAACCTTTGTTTACCTCAGTAACTTGATCAGCAATTTT
Organism: Squalus acanthias; assembly: GCA_030390025.1. Taxonomy (NCBI): domain Eukaryota; kingdom Metazoa; phylum Chordata; class Chondrichthyes; order Squaliformes; family Squalidae; genus Squalus; species Squalus acanthias. Next base: position 99,476,725 of record CM059437.1, read on the forward strand.
ATGAATATAGGACATTTGACCATTAACTAATTAATAAACTGAATTACTGGCAGATCTCATAGACAAGGGTGATCAGGGTCCCGAGCACAGCCGTTAAGTGTAGTTATATAGAAATTACAGCACAGAAACAGGCCATTCTGCCCAACTGGTCCATGACGGTGTTTATTCTCCACACGAGCCTCCTCCCATCGCTCTTCATCTCACCCTATCAGCATATCCTTCGAAAAGTTGCTAACAGTGATGAAGTTTCAGACCATTGCTCCAGTGTCCCGATGGAGAGATAACTTAAACAGGTAAATCCAGGTATTGTAACTATGCTCCGCTCCACTGACACGAGGCTTCTCCTTGTTTCACCCTCCAGTATTGGCCACTTGTCCAGCCACATCGTTCCTGCCTAGTTCCCTCTGCCCTGCCACCCACCCCCTCTCCGCATTCAAAAACCTCCTCCAAACCCTGCTCTTTGACCTACGCCTTTGGTCCCACACTCGAACCTTCTCTTTTCTCTTCCTCTGGTTGACATTCATGGTTTTGCCTTCTGAAGACAAAGCGTTTTTAGACGTCTTCCTTCACGAGTAGCGCGGTAGTTTCTTCGACAGCACCTCCCAAACCCACGACCTCTACCACCTAGAAGGACAAGAGCAGTAGGTGCATGGGAACATCATCGCCTCCAAGTTACACACCATCCTGACTTGGAAATATATCGGCCGTTCCTTCATTGTCGCTGGGTCAAAATCCTGGAACTCCCTCCCTAACAGCACTGTGGGAGCACCTTCACCACACGGACTGCAGCGGTTCAAGGCGGCGGCTCACTATCACATTCTCAAGGGCAACTAGGGATGGGCAATAAATGCCAGCGTCGCCCACATCCCGAGAGTAAAAAACAAGCAAGAATGGCTGAATATCATAGATTTGTCTATCAACAAACCTGGCATTTCTCGGTCAATTTGATCTTTTTTTTAAAAAGAGAACAGGGCACATTATCACAAGATAAGTACGTCCTCTCCCCAGTAACTGAACTCGACACTTGTCCCATGAAACCTTCCCCATGACAAATAGAAGGGTGGTTATTAAATCCTCCATTTTATCGCCCCTGTTGCTATCTTGCTGCCATTCTTCTGTACAGAGTTTTCTTCCAGTAACCCTGCTTAACACAAAGACGATAATCTAGACTGAAACCAGTCAACAAAAAGAGGGGAAGATACATTACACTTCCCATTAACTACAGATCATTTGATATTCTGTGCTGGCGACGGATGTGTCAATAATCAAAACACGGCTGTCAGCTGATCTCAGTCGTGGTGGAGATTGGACCTTCACAACTTGTCCACATGTCCCTGGGGTGGGGCTGGGGGTGGGCAGGGAGGGGAGTCTGAGAGAAATCAGCCAGCGTTCTGGGTCTGATTATCATCCCCCGACCCATGCTGGAAACTGTGCGTGAACAGATGTCGGGTGAAGTGTAAACAGTCCCAGGATCTCTGGAACAGGCAGCCGTCTCGTGCGGTGGACGGCGATTCGCTGAATTCCTTCAAGCGAGCGGGACCTGTTTCTAGCTAGGGCGGAGATCACCTCATGCAAAAGGGTGGGTACTGCAAGGAATTATCCTGAACTAGTTTCGATTGCCTAAAGGGTTAGGAGAGGAAATTCCCAGATTTTTTCCCCCCTAATTGGCCCGGGTTTTTATCTGGTTTTTTGCTTCTCCGAGGAGATCCCATGGTTTCAGGTGGGGTGGAGAATCTATATATTGTGATACACAAGGAATCGCAGTTGTGTGGGACAGACAAACCAGAGGGTCTTTTCCTGCTCATCGTTGTTCATCTGCCATATGCTCAGCGGTGAAATAGGCAAAAGCTCAGTGAGAACAGGCAGGCGGGGGAAAGGGGAGGAAGCAGAGGGGCGACAGCCCCCGGGGAGGAAGCAGAGGGGCAACAGCCCCCGGGGAGCACTCGCCACAAGTCAGCACCTTCAGACAAGGACGGCGAGAAAAGGAGGAACATTGAATAATTTAGAGAGTGTCTGCATCCGATGAAGCCGGAAGTTGTAATTACCAATCCTGACGTTTAGTATCTCCGATTCGTCAACACTACAAAACACGAGAGATTATTGCCCACAAATTCACTTGCCAACTAAACAGCAATTAAACCAACTGACACCCCTGCACATCAATTAGTCATTTAACATTCCGAAAACTGCTGAATGGTAAGTTTGTGTTTGTTACTGAATTTGTGCAATTAGGGTCACTGCAAACAGGAACTGCAATCGACAGCAGGTTGTGTTTACGGTGATTAGATTTTCAGACACACGTGGCAGTTTTAGAAATATTGTTTTATTAACTGATTATTAAATTATTTTTTTATTCATTTACTGGATGTGGGCATTGCTGGCAAGGCCAGCATTGATTATCCATCCTAATTGCCCTTGAGAAGGTGGTGGTGGGCCACCTTATACAACTGAGTGGCTTGCTAGGCCATTTCAGAGGGCAGTTAAGAGTCAACCACTTTGCTGTGGGTCTGGAGTCACATTTCCTTCCCTAAAGGACATGAGTGAACCAACAGGTGCAAGGGAACACCACCACCTTCAAGTTCCTCTCCAAGTCACACACCATCCTGACTTAGAAATATATCGGCCGTTCCTTCATCGTCGCTGGGTCAAATCCTGGAACTCCCTCCCTAACAGCACTGTGGGAGTACCTTCACCACACGGACTGCAGCGGTTAAAGAAGGCAGCTCACCACCACCTTCTCAAGGGCAATTAGGGATGGGCAATAAATGCTGGCCTTGCCAGCGACGCCCACATCCCATGAAAGAATTTTTAAAAAGATGGGTTTTTATGACAATCTGGCAGTTTCAGGGTCACCATTACTGATACTAGCTTTTTTTATTCCAGATTTATTTAATTAACTGAATTTAAATAGCCCAGCTGGCATGGTGGGATTTGAACTCATGTCTCAGAATCAGTAACCCAGGCCTCTGGATTGGGAGGTAACATAACCACTATGCTACCGTTCCCCTTTATCCCAGTAGGACAGCCTGTTACACAATCACACCCTTCAGGAAATATCTCTAAGGCAGGAAAGCTAGTTATGTACAGATAGGCTGCTTTATAAGCGGGATCAAAACACAGTACAAGTGTCAAAATGTGGGTGTCTCTAATATCCAGTTGAGATGTGCTAAAAAATATAGTGCCCGGGATGCAAGTGGCTGGATGTAGTTGGGTGTTTACTCGGTTACCTATTAGTGACCATGTCAAGTATTTTCCTCCCAGCCAGAGTTTATTCTGGGAGCTGGCTCGATGCAGGAGCTGCTGCCAGTTGTTTAGATGCGTACGTCATCCCATAATCACAGCTCAAGACCAAACATGCAATCATGTTAAAATGGGTCTGTGACTGGCGTATTGCTAAAATTACATCAGAAACTCCAATCATTCAAACAAACTCAGCCTGCTTTTTATTCTAACTTTCCAAAAGTTAGACGGTTTTCTCATCAGATAACTCTCTGTGCAAGAGGAGTTTTGTGTCAGCCGTGGCTTCGTGGGTAACACCCTCGCCTCTAAGTCAAAAGGTCGTGGATTCAAGCCCCATTCCAGAGACTTGAGCACAAAATCTAGGCTGACACTCCACTGCAGTACTGAGGGAGTTCAGCACTGTCGGAGGGGCAGTACTGAGCGAGTGCCGCACTGTCGGAGGGGCTGTACTGAGGGAGCGCCGCACTGTCGGAGGGGCTGTACTGAGGGAGCGCTGCACTGTCGGAGGGGCTGTACTGAGGGAGCGCCGCACTGTCGGAGGGGCTGTACTGAGGGAGTGCTGCACTGTCGGAGGGGCAGTACTGAGGGAGCGCTGCACTGTCGGAGGGGCAGTACTGAGGTAGCACCGTACTGTCGGAGGGGCAGTACTGAGGGAGTTCAGCACTGTCGGAGGGGCAGTACTGAGGGAGTGCCGCACTGTCGGAGGGGCTGTACTGAGGGAGCGTCGCACTGTCAGAGGTGTTGTCTTTCGGATGATCCCCCTCTGCACTGTACTGCATCGTGTAACTCTGAAAACTGCCTTCATAACAATCATTGCAGTTCAAAGCAATTCATTGTGACTCACTTTAAAATGCTTCTGAGAATGCAATAAGGCTCTAAATAATGCGGGTTCTTTCTTAAGGTGCCAATTACACGTGTAATAGTTTCGGGGCTGACTGATCCAAGTTCCATTCCAGGCTCAGTGTCCCTCCCTGTGATGAGGGGGCGGTGGTGGAAGAGCTCTGTGCACATTTACAGCTTTGTTCACTGGGTTCTGTTCCTCACAAAATTTTCCCATTTGCTCTCCTGACGTTAAACATCAAGTTTAAGTCAAGAGTGGTGAGAATGTGGAACTTATTACCACATGGAGTGGTTGAGGCGAATAGCAGAGATGCATTTAAGGGGAAGCTAGATAAACACATGAGGGAGAAAGGAATAGAAGGATATGCTGATAGAGTGAGATGAAGTAGGGTGGGAGGAGGCATATGTGGAGCAGAAATACTGGCATGGACCAGTTGGGCCGAATGGCCGGTTTCTGTGCTGTAATTTCTATATAGAAACATAGAAGATAGGAGCAGGAGTAGGCCATTCGGCCCCTCGAGCCTGTTCTGCCATTTACTGAGATCATGGCTGATCATCCAAATTCAGTACCCTGTCCCTGCTTTCTCCCCATATCCCTTTAGCCTGAAGAAATATATCTAACTCCTTCTTGAATATATTTAATAAATTGGCCTCAACTGCCTTCTGTGGTAGAGAATTCCACAGGTTCACCACTCTCTGGGTGAAGAAATTCCTCCTCATCTCAGTCCTAAATGGCTTACCCCTTATCCTTAGACTGTGACCCCTGGTTCTGGACTCCCCTGCCATCGGGAACATCCTTCCTGCATCTAGTCTGTCTAGTCCTGTTAGAATTTTATAAGTTTCAATGAGAACCCCTCTCATTCTTCTAAACTCTAGCGAATACAAGTCCAATCGACCCAATCTCTCTTCATACATCATTCCTGCCATCCCAGGTATCAGTCTGGTGAATCTTCGCTGCACTCCCTCCATGGCAAGAACATCCTTCCTCAGATAAGGCGACCAAAACTGCACACAATACTCAAGGTGTGGTCTCACCAAGGCCCTATACAACTGCAGCAAGACATCCTTGCTCCTGTACTCGAATCCTCTCGCTATGAAGGCCAACATACCATTTGCCTTCTTAACCGCCTGCTGCACCTGCATGCTTACCTTCAGCGAATGGTGCACAAGGACACCCAGGTCTCGTTGCACTTCCCCTTTTCCCAATCTATTGCCGTTCAGATAATAATCTGCCTTCCTGTTTTTGCCACCAAAGTGGATAACCTCGCATTTATCCACATTATACTGCATCTGCCATGCATCTGCCCAATCACCCAACCTGTCGAAATCATACTGGAGTTTCTCTGCATCCTCCTCACAGCACACACGCCCACCAAGCTTTGTGTCGTCTGCAAACTTGGAGATATTACATCTAGTTCCCTCGTCTAGATCATTAATATATATTGTGAATAACTGGGGTCCTAGCACCGATCCCTGTGGTACCCCACTAGTCACTGCCTGCCACTCGGAAAAAGACCCATTTATTCCAACTCTTTGCCTCCTGTCTGCCAACCAGTTCTCCATCCAAGTCAGTACCTTACCCCCAATCCCGTGTGCTTTAACTTTGCACGCCAATCTCTTATGCGGGACCTTATCGAAAGCCTTCTGAAAGTCCAAATACACCACATCCACTGGTTCTCCCTTATCTACTCTACCAGTTACATCCTCAAAAAATTCCAGTAGATTAGTCAAGCATGATTTCCCTTTTGTAAATCCATGTTGACTTTGTCCAATCCTGTCACTGTTTTCCAAGTGCTCTGCTATTACATCTTTTACAATGGACTCTAGCATTTTAAAAAATAGGACCTCAAAAGGTAGTAATCTCAGGATTGCTACCAGTGCCACGTGCTAGTCAGAGTAGAAATAGAAGGATATTTCAGATGAATACGTGGCTAGAGGAATGGTGCAAGGGGGAGGGATTCAAATTCCTGGGACATTGGAACTGGTTCTGGGGGAGGTGGGACCAGTACAAACTGGACGGTTTGCACCTGGGCAGGACCGGGACCGATGTCCTCGGGGGAGTGTTTGCTAGTGCTGTTGGGTAGGGTTTAAACTAAAATGGCAGGGGGTTGGGAACCTGTGCAGGGAGACAGAGGAAAGGGAAGCAAGGATATAAACAAAAGACAGGAAGGAGAAAAGAAAAAGTGGAAGGCAGAGAAATCAAGGGTGTAAATCAAACAGGGCTACAGTAAATAATAATTCTAAAAGGACTAAGAGTGTTAAAAAAACAAGTCTGAAGGCTTTGGGCTGGATTTTGTCTTGGGGTCGAGAGAGAGAATTTTTTTTGCATCCAAGTCCTCTCACAGCAAAGGCCAGGCAGTCTCTGAACACATTCAATGCAGCAGCGGCGACTTTCAGACCCAATACTACTACTACCTTCATCACATCTCCATTGTAATAGTGGACCTGCAGCTGATAGTCAGCTGTCCACTTGTACTCCCGCCAGGTTTCACTGGAGTGTTTCACACCAGGCGTACTTCACGTCAGAAAAGGGTTAAACTAGCTAAAACGTTTCAAAATGGCATTACAGAGCCAATTTCGAGCTTGTTAAGGGCTTTAATGGCCTCTCCCGCCTCTTGGAGGCGGGACGGAGTCGGGAACCCCGCGACTGATTTTGTCAAAATTGCGTGGAGGCGGGATGGGGTCAGAAACCCCGACCCCGCAAATTTAACCCCCCACACGCCTCCAAACCCGACTCCATGGGTCATTCAAAATCCAGCCCTTTGTGTCTTAATGCGAGGAGCATTCGTAATAAGGTGGATGCATTAGCTGCGCAAATAGATGTAAACGGATATGATATAATTGGGATTACGGAGACATGGCTCCAGGGTGACCAAGGCTGGGAATTCAACATCCAGGGGTATTCAATATTCAGGAAGGACAGGCAAAAAGGAAAAGGAGGTGGGGTAGTATGGCTGGTTAAAGAGGAGATTAACACAATAGTAAGGAAGGATAGAGCTGAGAAATACCAAGGGGCAGAAAACGTTAGTGGGAGTTGCATACAGACCCCCAAACAGTAATGCTGAGGTTGGGAATGGCATTAAATGGGAAATTAGAGACGCGTGCAATAAGGGCACAGCAGTTATCATGGGTGACTTTAATTTACATATAGATTGGGCTAACCAAATTAGTAACAATACTGTGGAAGAGGAATTCCTAGAGTGTATACGGGATGGTTTCCTGGACCAATATGTCGAGGAACCAACTAGAGATCAGGCCATCTTAGACTGGGTATTATGTAATGAGAAAGGATTAATTAGCAATCTTGTTGTGCGAGGCCCCTTGGGGAGGAGCGATCATAATATGATCGAATTCTTCATTAAGATGGAGAGTGAAGTAGTTGACTCAGAGACTAGGGTCCTGAATTTAAATAAAGGAAACTACGATGGTATGAGGCGTGAGTTGGCTAGGATGGATTGGGGAACGTTACTTAAAGGGTTGACGGTGGATAGGCAATGGCAAACATTTAAAGATCGCATGGATGAACTACAGAATTTGTTCATCCCTGTTTGGCATGAAAATAAAACAAAAAAGGTGACTCAACCGTGGCTAACAAGGGAAATTAGGGATAGCATAAGATTCAAGGAGAGGACATATAAATTGGCCAGAAAAAGCAGTAAACTTGAGGATTGGGAGCAGTTTAGGTTTCAGCAAAGGAGGACAAAGGGATTAATTAAGAGGGGGGAAATAGAGTATGAGAGTAAGCTTGTAGGGAACATAAAAACTGACTGTAAAAGCTTCTATAGATATGTGAAGAGAAAAAGATTGGTGAAGTCAAGCGTAGGTCCCTTGCAGTCAGAATCAGGGGAATTTATAATGGGGAACAAAGAAATGGCAGACCAATTAAATACATACTTTGGTTCTGTCTTCACAAAGGAGGACACAAATAACCTCCCAGAGATGTCGGGGAACATAGGATCTAATGAGAGGGAGGAACTGAATGAAATCAGTATTTGTAGGGAAATGGTGTTAGGGAAATTGATGGGATTGAAGGCCGATAAATCCCCAGGGCCTGATAATCTACATCCTAGGGTACTTAAGGAAGTGGCCCTAGAAATAGTAGATGCATTGCTGGTCATCTTCCAAAATTCTATAGACTCTGGAACAGTTCCCATGGATTGGAGGGTAGCTAATGTAACCCCACTATTTAAAAAAGGTGATAGAGAGAAAACGGGGAATTATAGACCGGTAAGCCTGACATCGGTAGTGGGGAAAATGCTAGAGTCCATTATAAAAGATGTAATAGCAGAGCACTTGGAAAACAGTGACAGGATCGGACATATAAGTTTGAGACACTTGGTCCATTAACTCAGTTGGTAAAGGCCATCTAGCCCAGGGTGCGCCCCGACCCACGCCATGCCAGCTCATCGCCGCGGGATGGCAGCATCAGTGCCGCCATTGTTCCTGGCGCTCCTGGAACCTGAATGGGAAAATCAGCTGGGTTTCTCATTCCTGATCACTATCCAGGGAGCTCTGCTGGAGAGTGTGGTGTTGGACTCAGCTGTGATTTACCGACATTCCCGACCAGATAACTTGCCTTAACTCAATGTCTAGGCCCACACATGGAGGCTGGTCACTTGGGCGAGGCGTTGGGAGACTGTGTAGAACTGGACCCAGCAAAAACCAACTTGAGAGAAGCACAGGGGAATGAGACAAAATTGGCCCAAAAAGTGTTCAGTTGGACATTTTAAAACTAGCTTTGAAACAGACTGTAGTTACACCTCCCAGGTAAGAGTCAGAGAGTGGGGATAAAGGGAATGTACTCTGATTGGCGGGATGTGACAAGTGGTGTTCCCTAGGGATCTGTTCTGGGGCCTCAACTTTTCACCATGTTTATTAACGACTTGGATGAAGGAATAGAGTTGTATATCTAAGTTTGCTGACGACACTAAGTTAGGAGGCACGGTATGTAATGCAGATGGAAGCAGGAAGTTGCAAAGGGACATAGACAGATTCAGTGAGTGGACAAAACTGTGGCAGATGGAATTCAATGTAGGGAAGAAGTGCAAAGGCATCCACTTTGAACCCCAGAACGATAAATCGGAATATTTTCTAAATGGTGATAAACTAGGAACTGCTGAAAGTGCGGAAGTTATGCTTCAGTTGTACAGAGCTCTGGTTAGACCCCATCTGGAGTAACTGCGTTCAGTTCTAGGCACCGCACTTCAGGAAGGATATATTGGCCTTAGAGGGGGTGCAGCACAGATTTACCAGAAGAAAGGAAGGGAGGTACGAACGAACGACTTACATTTATATAGCGCCTTTCACGACCACCGGACGTCTCAAAGCGCTTTACAGCCAATGAAGTAATTTTGGAGTGTAGTCACTGTTGTAATGTAGGAAATGCGGCAGCCAATTTGCGCACAGCAAGCTCCCACAAACAGCAATGTGATAATGACCAGATAATCTGTTTTTGTTATGTTGATTGAGGGATAAATATTGTCCAGGACACTGGGGATAACTCCCCTGCTCTTCTTCGAAATAGTGCCATGTGATCTTTTACGTCCACCTGAGAGAGCAGACGGGGCCTCGGTTTAACATCTTATCCAAATGACGGCACTTCCGACAGTGCAGCGCTCCCTCAGCACTGCACTGGAGTGTCAGCCTGGATTTTTGTGCTCAAGTCTCAAGGAGAAACGATTTCCTCTGATTGAGAAACCAGAATAAGGGGACATAATCTTAAAATTAGAGCTAGGCTATTCAGGAGAGAAATCAAGAAACACTTGTTGACACAAAGGGTGGTGGAAATCTGGAACTCTCTCCCCCAAAAGGCTCTGAATGCTGGAGGTCAATTGGAGCTTTCAAGACTGTGATCGATAGATTTTTGTTAGGTAACGGTATCGAGGGATATGAAACAAAGGCGGGTAAATGGAGTGAAGATACAGATCAGCCATGATCTAATTGAATGGCGGAACAGGCTCGAGGGACTGAATGGCCTCCTCCTGTTCTTAGTGCATTGAAATGGCATTCGTCATCGACGTCTGCCCTTGTTGACAGTAGGCTCCCGAGGTATGAAAAGTGGTCCACGTTGTCAAAGGCCTTGGCATGGATTTTGATAATCGTGGAGCAGTACTGTGTGGCGGGGGCAGGTTGGTAGAAGACCTTTGTCCTTCGGATGTTTAGTGTAAGGCCTATGCTCTTGTCTGCTTCAGTGAAGGTGTTGACGATGGTTTGGAGTTCGACCTCCGAGTGAGCGCAGACGCAAGCGTCGTCTGCATACTGTAATTCGATGACAGAGGATGGGACGACCTTGAATCTGGACTGGAGGCGACGGAGGTTGAACAGTTGAAAAAGTACAACATCCCCACCAACACCTGGGAATCCCTGGCCCAAGACTGCACAAAGTGGAGGAGAAGCATCCGGGAAAGCACCGAACACCTCGAGTCTCTCCGCCGGGAGCAAGCGGAAGCCAAGCGCAAACAGGAGCGCACGTCAACCCAAGCACCCCACCCACCCGCCCCTTCAACCACCGTCTTCCCCACCTGTGACAGAGACTGTAGGTCCCGCATTGGACTCATCAGTCACCTGCGAACTCATTTTTAGTGTGGAAGCAAGTCATCCTCTGTTCCGAGGGACTGCCTAAGAAGGAGAAAATGGCATTACTGTTGACAAGAACAGAGATGTGTTCATTAACATTCTGCCAGATAAAGGTATGTCAATTTGTTATTTAGATGACTCTCTCGTTTCCTGTTGGGAACTTCCTTTTGCATCTTGATAGGCCGAACAGATTTCAAGTGCACATTCCCACTCATCTTCAACTCTAACCCGGTTTCCAAGGTAACCCCAGGTACAATGACAGACACAGTAAATAAGGTCTGAGATGAGGGGCAGTGGGTCACTTGCTTTCCACAGGAAAGCTGCGTACAAAACCAGAATTACCACCTCACTCATGTAGCATCTGAGGACCAATATACTATAGGAAATATCGCAGGGAAGCCAAATCAATGCTTCAATGCTGCGCCAACATGCTTCCTGTGTGGTGCAATACCCTTAATCCATCAGGTCTAATTCCTCCGACCAATACTGCAAGACCAGCACTGGAGCCCAAATTTACAGCTTCAACTAGACGCAACACAAGTTCACAAGTTCAAAAGGACAAAATCTGTCTCAGCAAAACTTTAATACTGGGTGTTTTCACAATCCAGCAGACACGTCACAGACAATGGATTTAGCCACCAACACCCCTCACATATATCCTCCTGGTATCTGCAAACCCAATGTTCCCAGAAATACCAAACGCAAAGCGAGCATTTTGTTCTCACCAACACCGACCTTGAGAATTTTGTTTTGCACGAGAATATTTCAATTGAACAACTGAGCATCAAACGCAAAGTTCACCCAAACTACAGCAGCAATGACCAAATCCTTTCTTCCCGAGGATCCCCTGTAAATACTGACACTCTCCCAGGGGCTCCCTGTAAATACAGACACACTCCAGGGAACCCCCTGTAAATACAGACACACTCCCAGGGACCCCCTGTAAATACCGACACTCTCCCAGGGACCCCCTGTAAATACAGACACACTCCCGGGAACCCCCTGTAAATACAGACACACTCCCAGGGGTTCCCTGTAAATACAGACACACTCCCAAGGGCTCCCTGTAAATACAGACACACTCCCGGGAACCCCCTGTAAATACAGACACACTCCCAGGGGCTCCCTGTAAATACAGACACACTCCCAGGGACCCCCTGTAAATACAGACACTCTCCGGGGGGCCCCTGTAAATACAGACACACTCCGGGGGCCCCCTGTAAATACAGGCACTCTCCGGGGGGCCCCTGTAAATACAGACACTCTCCGGGGGGCCCCTGTAAATACAGACACTCTCCGGGGGGCCCCTGTAAATACAGACACTCTCCGGGGGCCCCCTGTAAATACAGACACTCTCCGGGGGCCCCCTGTAAATACAGACACTCTCCGGGGGGCCCCTGTAAATACAGACACTCTCCGGGGGGCCCCTGTAAATACAGACACTCTCCGGGGGTCCCCTGTAAATACAGGCACTCTCCGGGGGCCCCCTGTAAATACAGACACTCTCCGGGGGGCCCCTGTAAATACAGACACTCTCCGGGGGCCCCCTGTAAATACAGACACTCTCCGGGGGCCCCCTGTAGTGTGCATGTGATCACATTGGATGAAGTCAGAATCAGGCTCCACTGTGATGCCCCCATGACTGAATAGCTTGCTGACTCTCACCGTCAAGGCCCACAAATAAATAACTGTCAATTGCCTAAGTGACCATTATGAAACTGAAGCTCAGGAAAGGAATCAACACCTTCAGGAGAGGAGATCGTTTGTGTGGAGAAAAGGCAAACGTTAATTTTGCACTTGATTAAAAATGCTGCAACCAAAATGCTGAATGTACTGCACGGATTACACTGGCCAATTAGCAGAATACGAGTGAGGAACACCTCGGCACTAATCTGATAGCCACTGCAGACAGTACCTGCACCTATTACTGCAGGAGTGTCCCGGCTTTTTGTCTTTGTGGGAACCACGGGTCCAGGTGTAAAGTTTAAATCAACGATCCCATTCATTTTCAGCTACCTCGAGTTGCTGATACTAACAGATCTCCGTGTTCTGATTTAGGATTATCCACCAATGAGGGAACAGCGCTAAGCACAGACCTTTCCCAAACTCCCAGGCCCACAAAATTCAAACAGGACAAACCAGCGAGTAAGAAATATAGATTCAACGAGGACCGAGTTTCCTGGGCTGAGTGGTGGTTTACCAGAACTCGGGATCCACAATGACCCAGCGGCCGTAGCGTGAACAGCTGAATGCCAGTATCAAAGATGGCAATTTCGCTACAGTTCATAGTTACTTTTTGCTCAATATTTTGTGCTTTTTTAGATTCTTGTTCTATCTCAGTTTACACCTTGTAAATTACATTAGTGTACAATGCAGATCGAAGATTAGAGGCGAGGTTCGAGAAAACATTCTTCACAGAGAGGGTGGATAGAATGTGGAAATCTCAGCCACAAACGGTTGTCAAGGCAGAGCCCATACATTCTTTTAAAGGGTAATTAGATAGTTGCCAGAGGAAGAAGAATATTAAAGGTTACGGAGAGTGAGCAAGAGAGTGGGATATTAAAAGGTACGGAGAGTGAGCGGGTGAGTGGGATTAGACTGGGTGGGATATTAAAAGGTACAGGGAGTGAGGGGGATAGTGGGATTCGACTGGGTGGGATATTAAAGGGTACGGGGAGTGAGCGGGAGAGTGGGATTAGACTGGGTGGGATACTAAAGGGTACGGGGAGTGAGGGGGAGAGTGGGATTAGACTGGGTGGGATACTAAAGGGTACGGGGAGTGAGGGGGAGAGTGGGATTAGACTGGGTGGGATGTTGAAGGGTTCGGGGAGTGAGGGATTAGACTGGGTGGGATATTAAAAGGTACGGGGAGTGAGGGGGATAGTGGGATTAGACTGGGTGGGATATTAAAGGGTACAGGGAGTGAGGGGGATAGTGGGATTAGACTGGGTGGGATATTAAAGGGTACAGGGAGTGAGGGGGATAGTGGGATTAGACTGGGTGGGATATTAAAGGGTACAGGGAGTGAAGGGGAGAGTGGGATTAGACTGGGTGGGATACTAAAGGGTACGGGGAGTGAGGGGGAGAGTGGGATATTGAAGGGTACGGGGAGTGAGGGGGAGAGTGGGATATTGAAGGGTGAGGGGGACAGTGGGATTAGACTGGGTAGCAGTGATTTGATGATCCCAGTTCCTGTGATTCTATGGGAACATTCTATTGTCCAAACTAAATCTAATGAGCATTTACAGCAGACTATTATTCTGAAATAGTGAAATAAAGAGTTTTAGCAAAGCCATGATTTGTTGTGGCTTGATATTAAAGGTGTCGGGGTTAATCTCTCGCTGCTCAGATTCCACTCCCACCCTTGTGGGTTTAAAATCAAAGCGAGAGTGGGGCTCCGGTCCCTCTCCGGATGGGGGTGCGGCCGGTGGTGGGGTTGGGGTAGGTGGGGAAGGGGTCTGTGCTGACCTGCTGGTGTTTCCTCTCCTTCTCGATGCGGTCCATCCTCTCCAGCCGCAGCCGGTCCAGCTCCAGGCGGAGCTCGTCGATCTCGGGGTTGATGTGGTTGCGGCTCACCAGCACCTCCAGAATCTCCAGCACCCGCACCACTTTGGGCATCAGCTTGGCGATCGCGTCGCAGCCGAATATGTCGATGATGCGCTCGAACTCCTGGCCCACCACCGCCGCAATGTCGTAAACATCCATCACCGACAGCTCGGTGGCTGTCTTGTCCAGCGCGGACATCGCTCCTTCCATCGCCCAAAGCCCTGCCTCCTTCCTCTCTCCTCTCCTCCCTTCCCTCTCCTCCTCTTCCTCTCTTCCCTCTCCTCCTCTTCCTCTCTACCTTCCCTTTCCCCTCTCCTCCCTTCCCTCCTCTTCCTCGCTTTACCTCCCCCCTCCTCTTCTCCTCTCCTCCCTTTGTTTAGTATCTTCTCTCAATCCCTAATTTTCCTGCATTGAAACTTTTTTTTAAATCCCCCCTTTTCTTGTTCCCTTTCTGTGTTACTTTTTCCTCTTCAAACTCTTCTCTCCCTCGGCCGGGACTTGCCCGCAAACATCCTGCTGGAAATTCCTACAAAGTGCAGCTGAAACCGACATTGCAAAGCCAAGTCACTGCAGGCAGACACAGCACTGCGCATGAGCCTTCCCCCGGAGCCCAGCAACTGAGACGGGAGGGGCTGGACATTCTTCCCCAGGCTCCCAGCCAGCAGCAAGACGCTCCTGGTAAAATACTGCTCACTCCCAGAGTGCAGCAAGCTCTGTCTAACAACAACTACTTGTATTTATATAGCACCTTTAATGTAGTAAAACGTCCCAAGGCGCTGCACAGGAGTATTTTAAGACAAAAAATTTGACACTGATCCACATAAGGAGAAATTAGGGCAGGTGACCAAAAGCTTGGTTAAAGAGGTAGGTTTTAAGGAGCGTCTTAAAGGAGGAGAGAGAGGTAGCGAGGCGGACCGGTTTAGGTAGGGAATTCCAGAGCTTAGGGCCTAGGCAACAGAAGGCACGGCCACCGATGGTTGAGCGATTATAATCATGAATGCTCAAGATGGCAGAATTAGAGGAGTGCAGATATCTCGGGGGGTTGTGGGGCTGAAGGAGATTACAGAGATAGGGAGGGGCGAGGCCATGGAGGGATTTAAAAACAAGGATGAGAATTTTGAAATCGAGGCGTTGCTTTACCGGGAGCCAATGTAGGTCAGCGAGCACAGGGGTGATGGATGAACGGGACTTGGTGCGAGCTAGGACACGGGCAGCCGAGTTTTGGATGACCTCAAGTTTACGTAGGGTAGAATGTGGGAGGCCAGCCAGGTGTGCATTGGAATAGTCAAGTCTAGAGGTAACAGAGGCATGGATGAGGGTTTCAGCAGCGGATGAGCTGAGGCTAGGGCGGAGACGGGCGATGTTACGGAGGTGGAAATAGGTGGGCTTAGTTATTCTGCGGATATGTGGTCGGAAGCGCTTTTCAGGGTCAAATATGACACCAAGGTTGCGAACAGTGTGGTTCAATCTCAGACAGATGTTAGGGAGAGGGATGGAGTCAGTGGCTAGGGAACTGAGTTTGTGGCGGGGACCGAAAACAATGGCATCCAATATTTAATTGGAGAAAATTTCTGCTCATCCAGAACTGGATATCGGACAAGCAGTCTGACAATTTAGAGACCGTGGAGGGGTTGAGAGAAGTGGTAGTGAGGTAGAGCTGGGTGTCGTCAACGTACATGTGGAAACTGACACTGTGTTTTCGGATGATGTCATCAAGGGGCAACATGTAGATGAGAAATAGGAGGGTGCCAAGGATAGATCCTTGGGGGACACCAGAGGTAACGATGCGGGAGCGGGAAGAGAAACCGTTGCAGGTGATTCTCTAGCTACGATTAGATAGATAAGAATGGAACCAGGCGAGTGCAGTCCCACCCAGCTCGACGACGGTGGAGAGGCGTTGGAGAAGGATGGAGTGGTCAACCGTGTCAAAGGCTGCAGACAAGTCGAGAAGGACGAGGAGGGATAGTTTACCTTTGTCACAGTCACAAGGAATGTCATTTGTGGCTTTGATGAGAGCCGTTTCAGTACTGTGGCAAGGGCAGAAACCTGATTGGAGGGATTCAAACATGGAATTGCGGGAAAGATGGGCACGGATTTGGGAGGCATATTCAAGGACTTGAGAGGGAAGGGAGGTTGGAGATGGGGTGATAGTTTGCAAGGACGGAGGGGTCAAGGGTTGGTTTTTGATGAGAGGGGTGATGACGGCAGATTTGAGGGAGAGGGGGACAGTACCTGAGGAGAGAGAACCGTTAACAATGTCAGCTAACATGGGAGCCAGAAAAGGAAGTTGGGTGGTTAGCAGTTTGGTGGGCAAGATGAGCGCGGAGAGGTCATGAGGGGAGATCGGAGAGAAACTGGAGAAAGATGTAAGTTCAGGGCTAGGGCAGGGGGGAACCTTAGAGGAAGTTTGGCCCGGTGGGCTAGGGGAAGGAAGGGAAGTGGCAGAGGCAGCTGAACAGGTGGCCTCAATCTTAGAGACAAAGAAGTCCATGAGCTCCTCACACTTGTTGTCGGAGGTGAGGGTGGAGGAGACAGGGGAGTGGGGTTTAAGAAGACGGTTAGCAGTAGGGAATAGGAGCTGGGATTTATCTTTGCATTCCAGAATGATTCTGGAATAGTGAGCAATTTTGGCAGACGAGAGCAGAACCCAATTATGCTTTATGTGGTCCAGCTGGATCTGGCGGTGAATGGCTAAACCAGTTTTCCGCCATATCCGTTCAAGTCTGCGTCCCTTGGACTTAAGGGAGCGAAGATGACGGCTGTACCAGGGGGAACAGCCAGGGTGAGAGAGAGTAATTCTTTTAATAGGGACTAGGGCATCAAAGGTGGTGGTGAGGGTGTGGTTGAGCAGATCGGTAGCTGCAGAAATGTCATGGTGAATGGAGGGCCAAAGGCTGGACAGTTGGGATTTCATAAGTGTAGTTATAAGAGAGTTGGGAGAGAGTTTTTTCCAGGGGCAGACACAGAAGGAAGTAGTGTTGGGTGGTGCGGGTGGAAGGGGGATGTGGGTGGAGAGCGATACGAGGAAGTGGTCAGAGATGGCCTTATCTGCGATTGACATGATGGGAGTAGCGAAGCCACGAGCGATGGCAAGGTTGAGGGGGTGGCCGTGAATATGGGTTGGGGAGTTTACATGGAGGGAGAGATTAAGGGAGGATAGGAGGCTAGTGAACTCAGAGGAGAGAGAGCATGATGAATTGAGATGGAGATTGAAATCACCGAGGATTAGAAGTCGTTTGGTGCAGAGGCTGAGGGAGAAGAGCAGTGAAGATATCTCGGCAATAAAATTTTTATGGTACTTGGGTGGGCGGTAAGAGAACAAGAATTTTAAATGAGAGGTGAGGGGGTGGAATAAGGTGAAATGCTCAAAGGAGGAGAAAGTGCCGGAGGCGTAGGGGGACAGACCAAGGTGTGATTTGGTGATGAGAGCCACACCGCCACCACTGCGGTCTGAGCGGGGCAAGTGGTGGAAGGTATAGCCAGGCGGGGAGGCTTCATTTAAGGGTAAGGTGTCAACACCCCTCAACCAAGTTTCCGTCAGGGCCATGATGTCGATGCAATCATCCACGATAAGCTCATGGATGGCAAGGACCTTGTTCGCAAGTGAACGGACATTCTGGAGGAAGATGCGGAGAGAGTCGGTGATGGCTACCCCACTGCCAGTGTCCACAGGGTCAGCGTTGGGGGGATGTGTTGGATGGGGTGGAGATTGGCAAGATTAGCCCCCAGCGGGCACGCTGGGCGGAAAGGTTGGCGAGAGAGTAGGATGGGACAGTTGGGGTTGCTGCTCGTAAGGCGGCAGCGATGAGTGCCACGATGGGCCCTTCGTAGGGAAGCTGTGGGCTTATGTAAGAGGGAGTCAAGCCTGGGACAGTGGCAGGAGTGTAGGAAGGTCGAAGAGTGATGAAGGATTGGGGAAGGGATTTGGAAGGGCAGAGTATCCGAGAGAGGAGAGATGAAAGGAGGCATGATGACAGGAGAGAGTGGTCAAGGAGGGATAGAGAGAAAAGGAAAAGAGGGGGAAATAGTGGAAAAGTATTGAATGGCTCGTGTCCGGAGCAGCAGCCAAAGTGCGCACGCGAATGGACACGGGAAAAGCTCAGGTTACATAGGCCTGTTTAAATGTAGTAATTAATGGAATACATATTTCCTGGTAGCAGGGAATAGGTTGGAGACAACAGTAGGGAGACCAGGGTCAAAGTCAGAGGTCCCATGGAAGGACAAGCTGACGTGAGCAGGATGGGGCCGGTACGGAGCATCGACGGACCGTTGTTCAAAGCAGGTGAGTGAAGTCCAGAAGCTATCTGAAGGGTAGAGAGTTCGAGGATGGAGGTTGTTGCCGTAGGAATGAGAGTCGGTAGTGATGCAGAAAGATGATGGTGAAATTGACGCAAGTTGGAGGTCACCGTAGATCAAAGCGGCGGAGAAAAAGTAAAACCACAAGCCAGCGTCCAGCAAAGCTGAAAACCGGTAGAATGAGTCACCGGACAGCAAGTGGAGCAGCAGCTGCTACCTAGAAGCCAACAGAGCTGAAAAATCAGTAGAACCAGTTCAGCAGAAACACAGCCGCAGTTTAAAGGTAAAAATCTTTTAGCAGCAGAGATAGAGACACAGCAGGTAAGTCTTACAGTGTAACCCAGTGTGGTCCAGTGCAGAAACATAGTGTAATCCAGTGTAGTTCAAAGCAGAGATGAGTAGTCTAGATGTCCAGAGAAGTCCTTCCAAGGTTGCCCCTTTCAGGCTCCTCCCGAAGTCTCCAGGAATTAAAGAATAATCTCCCAGACAACCCAGAGAGAAATAAAGGCAATAAAAATTGTTTTCATTTTCTTTGAACACTTTCCTCTATTAGTTATAAGATAGAAATAAAGAACTGGCATTTCTCAACCTCAGGACGCCCCAATGCACTTTACAGCCAATGAAGTACTTTTTGAAGTGTAGTCACTGTTGTAATGTGGGAAATGCCTTTTATATATTGATGTCAGTGATTGATGGCTGGTGCCAGCACCAGTAAAAAAAAAAGGAAGCAAGTGCCCGCTTTTAATGGGGGCCACAACCAATAAACCACAAATTAAACCGAATAAATTAAACTTAACAAATGAAATCAGAATGTTGTTTCCGAGGGGTGATGATGCACTCCAGTCCCTGTGGTGCCCACCGGTTGCGGAAGGCCTCAAGCGTGCCAGTGGACACCGCGTGCTCCATCTCCAGGGACACCCGGACACAAACATAACCACGGAAGAGAGGCAGGCAGTCGGGCCGAATGACCCCCTCGACCGCCCGCTGCCTGGACTTGTTAATGTCCATCTTGGCCAGGCCCAGGAGCAGTCCAACAAGGATGTCCTCCGATCTGCCCGCTCCCCCACCCACCGCACCGGGTGACCAAAGATCAGGAGCGTGAGACTGAAGTGCAACCAAAAATTGAGGAGCAGCCCTTTCAAATAATGGAACAGGGGCTGCAATCTCTCACACTCTGTGTGTAATGTAGGAAAACACGGCAGCCAATTTGTGCACAGCAAGCTCCCACAAACATTAATGTGATAATGACCTGATAATGTTTTTAATGATGTTGATTGAGGGATAAATATTGGCCAGGACACAGAGGAGAACTCCCCTGCTCTTCTTCAAATAGTGCTGTGGGATCTTTTACATTCAACTGAGAGGGCAGATGGGGCCTCGGTTTAACGTCTCGTCTGAAAGACGGCACCTCTGACAGTGCAGCACTCCTTCAGTACTGGCCCTCCAACAATGCAGCACTCCCTCAGTACTGCCCCTCTGACAGTGCAGCACTCCCTCAGTACTGCCCCTCCGATAATGCAGCACTCCCTCAGTACTGCCCCTCTGACAGTGCAGCACTCTCTCAGTACTGCCCCTCCGACAGTGCAGTGCTCCCTCAGTACTACCCCTCCGACAGTGCAGCGCTCCTCAGTACTGCCCCTCCGACAGTGCAGCGCTCCTCAGTACTGCCCCTCCGACAGTGCAGCGCTCCCTCAGTACTGCCCCTCCGACAGTGCGGTGCTCCCTCAGTACTGCCCCTCCGACAGTGCAGCGCTCCCTCAGTACTACCCCTCTGACAGTGCAGCACTCCCTCAGTACTGCCCCTCCGACAGTGCAGCGCTCCTCAGTACTGCCCCTCCGACAGTGCAGCGCTCCCACAGTACTGCCCTTCCGACAGTGCGGCGCTCCCTCAGTACTGCCCCTCTGACAGTGCAGCACTCCCTCAGTACTGCCCCTCCGACAGTGCAGCGCTCCTCAGTACTGCCCCTCCGACAGTGCAGCGCTCCCACAGTACTGCCCTTCCGACAGTGCGGCGCTCCCTCAGTACTGCCCCTGCAACAGTGCAGCACTCCCTCAGTACTGCCCCTGCAACAGTGCAGCACTCCCTCAGTACTGCCCCTCCGACAGTGCAGCGCTCCCACAGTACTGCCCCTCTGACAGTGCGGTGCTCCCTCAGTACTGCCCCTCTGACAGTGCAGCACTCCCTCAGTACTGCCCCTCCGACAGTGCAGCGCTCCTCAGTACTGCCCCTCCGACAGTGCAGCGCTCCCTCAGTCCTGCCCCTCCGACAGTGCGGTGCTCCCTCAGTACTGCCCCTCCGACAGTGCAGCGCTCCCTCAGTACTACCCCTCTGACAGTGCAGCACTCCCTCATTACTGCCCCTCCGACAGTGCAGCGCTCCTCAGTACTGCCCCTCCGACAGTGCAGCGCTCCCACAGTACTGCCCTTCCGACAGTGCGGCGCTCCCTCAGTACTGCCCCTCTGACAGTGCAGCACTCCCTCAGTACTGCCCCTCCGACAGTGCAGCGCTCCTCAGTACTGCCCCTCCGACAGTGCAGCGCTCCCACAGTACTGCCCTTCCGACAGTGCGGCGCTCCCTCAGTACTGCCCCTGCAACAGTGCAGCAATCCCTCAGTACTGCCCCTCCGACAGTGTGGCGCTCCCTCAGTACTGCCCCTCCGACAGTGCAGCACTCCCTCAGTACTGCCCCTCCGACAGTGTGGCGTTCTCTCAGTACTGCCCCTCCGACAGTGCAGCACTCCCTCAGTACTGCCCCTCCGACAGTGCAGCTCTCTCTCAGTACTGCCCCTCCGACAGTGTGGCGTTCTCTCAGTACTGCCCCTCCGACAGTGCAGTACTCCCTCAGTACTGCCCCTCCGACAGTGCAGCTCTCTCTCAGTACTGCCCCTCCGACAGTGTGGCGTTCTCTCAGTACTGCCCCTCCGACAGTGCAGCGCTTCCTCAGTACTGCCCCTCCGACAGTGTGGCGTTCTCTCAGTACTGCCCCTCCGACAGTGCGGCGTTCTCTCAGTACTGCCCCTCCGACAGTGTGGCGTTCTCTCAGTACTGCCCCTCCGACAGTGCAGCACTCCCTCAGTACTGCCCCTCCGACAGTGCAGCGTTCTCTCAGTACTGCCCCTCCGACAGTGTGGCGTTCTCTCAGTACTGCCCCTCCGACAGTGCAGCACTCCCTCAGTACTGCCCCTCCGACAGTGCAGCGTTCTCTCAGTACTGCCCCTCCGTCAGTGTGGCGTTCTCTCAGTACTGCCCCTCCGACAGTGCAGCGCTTCCTCAGTACTGCACTGGAATGTCAGCCTAGATTATCTGCTTAAATCTCTGGAATGATGCTTCAATCCACAACCTTCTGACTCATTGATGTGTGAGTGATACCACGGCCGACACCTTATATTGGAGATGGGGGAAAAAGGCTGTTTGATGAACAATCAAGAATCATCCAATCGGACAATGAAGAGTCTAGTTGGTGTGGGGAAGGCGGGGCATCACAAGGACAGACATGTCGGGCAATAGTGGGGGCAGGGCGGTTGGAGATCATGCGATGAAACCACCTGGAACAAAGCAACTCGCTGCTGTTGGCTGTGATGATGCAACTTTGCAGCAAACCCTTGCTGTGGATTATCAGTTGTGGACTAGACACTGTAAATTTTACATAGCATTTACAGCACAGAAACAGGCCATTCGGCCCAACTGGTCTGTGCCAGTGTTGATGCTCCACACAAGCCTTCTCCCACTTTACTTCATCTCACCCTATCAGAATTTCCTTCTATTACTTTCTCCCTCATGTGTTTATCTAGCTTCCCCTTAAATGCATCGCCTCAACCACTCCCTGTGGTAGTAAATGGTATGGTTACTAAACAGAAAGGTGGTACTTTATTAGTTAATAAAATCAAATATTTATTTTCACAAGATTAAGAATCAAAGAAAACATGAATTGATTAAAGGCTATTTGTCTTTATTAAGTCCATCCCTCCCTTAGGACATGTCCAATCCACTCTCTCAGTAACTCTACTCAACACGAATATATCCTTGTCTCCCAACGTAAAAGAACAGTAAAAGAAAGACTTGCATTTATATAGCGCCTTTCACGACCTCAGGACGTCTCAAAGTGCTTTACAGCAAATGAACTACTTTTTGAAGTGTAGTCACTGTTTTAATTCAAGCACAATGCTAGAATACCTGTTTAATCTCCACCTTGCACCCTCCATAAACTTCAGCTCATTCAAAACTCTGCTGCCCATATCCTAACTCTCACCAAGTCCTGTTCACCCACCTCCTCTGTGCTCGCTGGCTTACATTGGCTCCTGGTCCAGCAACACATCAACTTTAAAATTTTCATCCTTGTTTTCAAATCCCTCCATGGCCTCGCCCCTCCCTATCTCTATAACCTCCTACAGCCCTTTGAGATCTCTATGCTCCTCCAATGCTGCCCTCTTATGTTGCCCCGATTTTCATCGCTCCACCATTGGCGGCTGTGCCTTAAGAACATAAGAAATAGGAGCAGGAGTCGGCCATTCGGCCCTTCGAGCCCATTCAGCCATTCAATAAGATCACGCTGATCTTCGACCTCAACTCCACTTTCCCGCCCGATCCCCATATCCCTTGATTCCCTTAATATTCAAAATTCTATCGATTTCTGCCTTGAATATACTCAACAACTGAGCCTCCACAGCCCTCTGGGGTAGAGAATTCCAAAGATTCACCACCCTCTGAGTGAAGAAATTTCTCCTCATCTTCAGCTGCCTGGGCCCTAAGCTCTGGAAATTCCTCCCTAAACCTCTCCGCCTATCTACCTCTCTCTCCTTCTTTAAGACGCTCCTTAAAACCTACCTCTTTGACCAAGCTTTTGGTCATCTGTCTAATATCTTCTTATGTGGCTCAGTGTCAAATTTTGTTTTATAACGCTCCTGTGTAGCGCATTGGGACCGTTTATACTTTAAAGGCACTATATGTTATAAGCACGTTGTTGTTGTTGAGGTTTAAATGATTTTCTGCTTCGACATGACATTTTCAGAGTCCTAGCTGGACACAGATCAAGGAATGTGTGAATGGTTGTATATGTACAGGAATATGTCTGTACAATTGTGAACGTGTTTGCACGAAGCAAACACTTGCACCTATATAGTACCTTCTCAGTGCTTCAGAAACACCCAAAATCACTTCACATACAATGAATTACTTTGCAGTGGACTTACTTGTTTTGTAGGCAAATGTGAATAGCACCAAGAAATTGTTAACACTCACCTGAACCACAGGAACAGTTGGACACTTAGTTGGGGTTCTACCAGAACCACTTGGCTCCAAACCTTCTCACGACCTTAATCAGAATGTGGATGCAAGAGCTGCATGCCAGGAAAGAGGCAATTGAAGCTGACATTGACATCAAGACAGCATTCAACCAAATGTGGCACCAAAAATCCCTGGCAAAACCGAGGTCTTTTGGGGTCAAGGGGGAAACACTCCAGTGGCTGGAGATCTACCTGACACAAAGGAAGATGGCGTTGGTTGTTGAAGGTCAATCATTGCAGCCCCAAGACTTTGCTGCAGGAATTCCTCGGGAAGGTTTCTGAGGCCCAACCATCTTCAGCTGCTTCATCACTGACTTTCCCTCCATCACAAGGTCAGGTGGGGGCTATTCCCTGATAATTCCACATGTTCAGATCCAACACCTGCGAGGAAACAGACATAGTAGGGATTACTGAGATATGGCTACAGAAAAATCAGGACTGGGAATTAAACATTGCAGAGTATAACATATTTAGAAAAGATAGAAGGGGAGGTGGAGTAGCTGTACTTATTAGGGATAACATAATGGCAGTAGAAAAAAGTGACGCAGATATCAGCAAGACAGAAATAGAATCCATGTGGATAGAGATAAAAGATAATAAAGGATTAATCACACTAATAGGGGTAGTCTACAGACCACCTAATAGTGGAACGGAGGTGGAGGAAGAAATATGTAAACAAATTAGGGAAATGAGTAAAAAACATAGAAGAATAATCATGGGGGATTTTAACTACCCAGATATTAATTGGACTGAGGAGGTAGGTAAAGGGGATAAGGGAATGGAGTTCCTATAATGTGTACAGGACTCCTTTCTAACCCAATATGTAAAAAGCCCAACAAGGGAGGATTTGCTATTGGATCTAGTAATGGGGAATGAACCAGAACAGATAAGAGAAGTAAAAGTAGGGGAACAACTAGGCAATAGTGACCATAATATAATACACTTTAAGATTAAAAAACAAGAACAAGCTAAACACTAATGAGACACCGTGGATGAATAAAGCCATAAGGGAAAAATTAAGGGTAAGGAAAGAAGCATACATTAAGTACATGGACAGCAGGGGAGAGCATGATAAGGGAGAATATGAAGGGATTAGGAGAGAAGTCAAAAAAACAATTAGAAAGGCAAAGAGGAACTATGAAATTAAATTATCAAGGAACATAAAACAAAATAGTAAAATATTTTACAGGCACATCAATAAAAAAGGAAGGTCAGAATGGGAATAGGGCCACTAAGGGATGGAGAGGATACCACAGGCAGCAATAGAGAGATGGTAGAGATATTAAATAATCCACTATGAGCCCACTGACTCCCACAGCTACCTGGACTACACTTCTTCCCACCCCGCTTCCTGTAAGGACTCTATCCCAGTTTCTCCGTCTCTGCTGCATCTGTTCTGACGATGCCACTTTCCAAACTAGTGCTTCCAATATGTCTTCCTTTTTCCTCAACCGAGGATTCCCCTCTACCGTGGTTGACATGGCCCTCGACAGTGTCCATTCCATTTCTCGCACTTCTGCTCTCACCCCTTCCCCTCCCTCCCAGAACCGTGATAGGGTTCCCCTTGTCTTCACCTTTCACCTCACCAGCCTCCACATTCAACGGATCATCCACCGCCATCTCCAGCATGATCACATGCTCCCTCCGCGACACCCTGGTCCACTCCTCTATCACCCCCAACACCCCTTCCCACGGCATCTTCCCTAGCAGGCGCAGGAGATGCAACACCTGTCCTTTTACCTCCTCCCTTTCCACTGTCCAGGGCCCCAAAAACTCCTTCCAGGTGAAACAGCGATTTACTTGTACTTCTTGCAATTTAGTATACTGTATTCGCTGCTCACGATGCGGTCTCCTCTACATTGGGGAGACCAAACGCAGATTGGGTGACCGCTTTGCAGAACACCTCTGTTCAGTCCATAAGCGTGACCCCGAGCTTCCGGTCGCCTGTCACTTTAATTCTCTGCTCCACTCCCACACTGATCTCTCCGTCCTCGGCCTCTTACACTGTTCCAATGAAGCTCGAGGAATAGCACCTCATCTTTCGATTCGGCACTTTACAGCCTTCTGGACTCAACATCAAGTTCAACAATTTCAGACTATAACCTCGGCCCCTATGTTTTTTTTTCTCTCACATGGCAACTGTTGATAATTCTGCCATTGCCATTTACACCTCATCTAGAATCATCTTTTGTTTCTCAATATGTCCCATTACATCTTCTTTTGCCTTGCACCATCATCCCTTTTGTTTTTTAATCTCTCCTGCCTTCCATCCTATCACAGACCTTCCCTTTGTTCTTTCCTCCCCTCCTCCCTTTCCCTGCCCCACATTTGCTTAAAAATCTGTTACTTCTCCAACTTTCTCCAGTTCTGACGAAGGGTCATCGACCTGAAACGTTAACTCTGTTTCTCTCTCCACGATGCTGCCTGACCTGCTGAGTGTTTCCAGCATTTTCTGTTGTTGTTTTATATTAAATAATTACTTTGCTTCAGTATTTACCAGGGAGATAGAACAGGTGGAGGTGACATGAGATAAGTAATGAGTTAACTGCATTTAAAATAAAACGAGGAGATATACTAAATAAGTTAATGTAACTCAAAAGCAGATAAAACCCCTGGTCTGGACGGATTACATCCATGCATTTTAAAAGAATCTAGGGAAGAAATAGCAGAGGCATTACGACGCATATTTAGTAATACATTAGAAAAAAGTGTAGTGCCAGAGGACTGGCGGACAGCTAACGTAATACCTATATTTAAGAAGGGAGATAGAACATGTCCAGCTTAACATCGTTGGAAGGAAAAATAATGGAATCCCTGCTAAAGGAGAAAATAGAAGAACATCTAGAAATTAAAAATAGAATAATAAATAGTCAGCATGGATTTCAAAAGGGAAAGTGTTGCTTAACCAGCCTTATTGAATTTTCTGAAGCGATAACAGAGAGTAGACAAGGGTAATGCAGTAGATGTAATTTATCTAGATTTTCAAAAGGCCTTCAATAAGGTACCACATAATAGACTAATGAATAAGGTCAGAGAATGCGGAGTCAGAGGACAAGTAGCAGAATGGATAGCTAGCTGGCTTCAAGACAGAAAGCAGAGAGTAGGGGTAAAGGGTAGCTATTCAGAGTGGCAGAAGGTGGGAAGTGGTGTTCCACAAGGATCAGTGCTGGGACCACTGTTGTTCACAATTTATATTAATGATTTAGACTTTGGAATCAAAAACACAATTTCTAAATTTGCGGACGACACCAAATTGGGGGGGCTAGTCAATACTGAGGAGGACTGCAACAAATTACAAGAAGACATTAATAAACTTGCAGAATGGGCATATAATTGGCAAATGAAATTCAACACAAATAAATGTGATGTATTACATTTTGGTAAGAAAAATAGGGAGGTCACATATTACTTGGAAAATAAGAATCTAAATGGGGTAGAGGTGCAAAGGGATCTCGGAGTACAAGAGCAATCCAGTCAGTCCCATTTCCCCGCTCTATCCCCGTAGCCCTGCAAGTTTATTTCCTTCAAGTGCCTATCCAGTCTCCCCTTACAAACATTGAGTGTCTCCACTTCCACCACTTCCGTCGGCAGTGAATTCCAGAAATCATGTAGGGAATTCAGAAGAAACTTCTTTACCCAGAGAGTGATGAGAATGTGGAACTCGCTACCATAGGGAGTGGTTGAAGCGAATAGTATAGATGCATTTAAGGGGCGGTTAGATAAGCATATGAGGGAGAAGGGAATAGAGGGTTATACTGATAGGGTTAGATGAGGAAAGACGGGAGGAGGCTCGACTGGAGCATAAACACCAGCATGGACTGGTTGGGCCAAATGGCCTGCTTCTGTGCTGTATGTCCTATGTAATCCTATGTAAGTGGACTACACGGTCCACTTGAGTTTCACTAGTTTAGTTAATATATCTTCTTGTTTTATTTTAAATGCAGTTATCTCATTACTAATCTCATCATCCGATGCCATATCCACCTGTTCTATCTCCGTGGTAAAGACTGAAGCAAAGTAATTATTTAACATCTCTGCCATCTCTCTATCGTTGCCAGTGGTATTATCCTCTCCATCCCTTAGTGGCCCTATTCCCATCCCGACCCTTCTTTTTTTATTTACGTGCCTGTAAAATATTTTACTATTTTCTTTTACGTTCCTTGATAATTTAATTTCATAGTTGCTCTTTGCCTTCCTAATTGTTTTTTGACTTATCTCCTAATCTCTTTGTATTCTCTCTTATCATGCTCTCCCTTGCTGCCCATGTAGTTAATGTATGCCTCTTTCCTTACCCTCAATTTTTCCCTTGTAGCTTTATTCATCCATGGTGTCTCATTAGTGTTTAGCTTGTTTTTGTTTTTTAGTGGAATATATTTTTCCTAGACTCTGTTGAACACCGTTTTAAATGTTTCCCATTGCTGTTCTACATCATTGTTTGCCAATATTGATGCCCATTTTATTTTCCCAAATTCTATTCTCAGCCTCTCAAAATCAGCTTATCTCCAATCTATTACCCTGGTCTTTGTCATACTTATGTCTTTCTCAATTTTTTATCTTAAAGCGTATTATATTATGGTCACTATTGCCTAGATGTTCCCCTACTTTTACTTCTCTTATCTGCTTTGGTTTATTCCCTGTTACTAGATCCAATAACGAATCCTCCCTTGTTGGGCTTTTTACATATTGAGTTAGAAAGGAGTCCTGTACACATTGTAGGAACCCCATTCCCTTATCCCCTTCACCTACCTCTTCTGTCCAATTAATATCTGGGTAGTTGAAATCCCCCATGATTATTATTCTATGTCTTTTACTCATTTCCCTAATTTGTTTGCATATTTCTTCCTCCACCTCCCTTCCACTATTAGGTGGTCTGTAGACTACCCTTATTAGTGTGATTGATCCTTTATTATCTTTTATCTCTATCCACATGGATTCTACTTCTGTTTTACTGATAGCTGCGTCACTTTTTTCTACTGCCATTATGTTATCCCTAATAAGTATAGCTACTCCACCGCCCCTTTTTCCCTCTCTATCTTTTCAAAATACTTTATACCCATCAATGTTTAATTCCCAGTCCACTTGATCAGCATCGCTGACACTGGAGTTGATATCTAGCCCCTCCATCACCTGCTCACACTCACGCTATTATGTGCGTGTTTGACTGTTGCCCACCTGTTTTGCCCCAAGATCTTGATGGTGGGGGACATGGATATGGCAATGCTGTTCGAGGTCATCGGGAGATTGCTGGGCTTTCTCCTGTTCGAAATGGTCATTACCTGGAACTTCTGTGGTGTGAATGTTACCTGCCTGCCACTTGTCCTAATGCAGTGTGGCATCAATGCAAGTTGTTGTAATTTAACAAAAACTGAAAATCTGAAATAAAAACCTCAAATGTTAGCAAGTGGAGTTGAAGTGGAAGATCAGCCATAATTTTATTGAATGGCGGTATAGGCTCAAGGCTTACTCCTGCTCCTATTCCTTATGTATTTATGAAATACGCAGCAGGTAGGTCAGCACCTGAAAAGGAAAGAGACAGGTTAACATTTTGTGTATAGGTCCTGTCCTATAGTGAGAATGTTATGAATAGTGAACACTGTACATGGCATAATGCTATTAAAAAGGGAGAAGTTAGGCTTTTTTTCACTAGAGTTGAGAGAGGTCATGTGATAAAGGTGTTCAAGATCATGAAGGGTCCTGATGAAGTAAATAGAGATAGATTATTCCCACTGGTCAGCCTGACGTTAGTGATGGGACATGAATTTAAAATAGGAACTAAACGGTAGCTTAGAAATAATTTCTTTACAGAGTTAGAATGTGGAATTCTCTGCCACAAATCCATGTGAAGTAGAGTTGATAAATTCCTTTAAAATAGAATTGGATAGTTGCTTGAAAAAAGAGGAGTATTAAAGCGAATTTAAGTGAGGAGGAGAGTGTGATTAGACTGGGTGGGACTGGAGATGGAGCACGTGGTGTCCGCTGGCACGCTTGAGGCTTTCCGCGACCGGTGGGCGCCGCGGAGACTGGAGTGCATCATCACCCCAGCCAATCAAATTTTAATTTAATTTGTTAAGTTTTATTTAAAGTTTTATTAAGTTACAGTTAATTTGTTGAATCACCCAAAATCAGAAGAGTAGACTGGGTGGGATATTAAAGGGTATGGGGAGTGAGCAGGAGAGTGGGATTAGACTGGGTGGGATATTAAAGGGTACGGGGAGTGAGGGGGAGAGTGGGATTAGACTGGGTGGGATATTAAAGGGTACGGGGAGTGAGGGGGAGAGTGGGATTAGACTGGGTGGGATATTAAAGGGTACGGGGAGTGAGCAGGAGAGTGGGATTAGACTGGGTGGGATATTAAAGGGTGTGGGGAGTGAGCAGGAGAGTGGGATTAGACTGGGTGGGATATTAAAGGGTGCGGGGAGTGAGGGGGAGAGTGGGATTAGACTGGGTGGGATATTAAAGGGTACAGGGAGTGAGGGGGAGAGTGGGATTAGACCTGGTGGAATCTGCTCAGTCGTTCAGTATATTCAAGGCTGAGATAGATAGATTTTTGGACTCGAGGGAAATCAAGGGATATGGGGATCGGGCGGGAAAGTGGAGATGAGGTTGAAGATCAGCCATGATCTTATTGAATGGCGGAGCAGACTCGAGGGGCTAAATGGCCTCCTCCTGCTCCTAATTTTTATGTTAAAGGGTACTGGGAGGGGGAGAGTGGGATTCGACTGGGTAGGATATTAAAGGGTACGGGGAGTGGGATTATAGGGCGTGAGCGGGATTAGCTACAGAAATTGGCCCCTGTGGTGAAACTCCAGTGTCGGCCTCTCTACCGCTGTTGGACGACCCGCGTCGAAATGGCGCGCAGGGGCAGTGAGCAGGGCGCGCAGGCGCGGGGCCGGGCAGTGTGTGGGCGGGGGGCGCGCAGGCGCGGGGCCGGGCAGTGTGTGGGCGGCCGGCGCGCAGGCGCGGTGCGGCCGGCGGTTGGCGTGACGTGGCAGAGGCCGGGCTAGGCGGGCTCGGTCGGTCGGGCCGAGGCGGTGAAGATGTTGACGCTCAGCGAGTGCTCGGTGCTGCTCGGTCTCCTCGCCTACCTGTGCGGCGCCTCGGCCTACTTCGTCAGCATCGACGCGCACGCCGAGGAGTGCTTCTTCGAGAAGGTCACGTCCGGCACCAAGATGGGGCTGATCTTCGAGGTGGCCGAGGGCGGCTTCTTGGACATCGATGTGGAGGTAAGCGAGCGCCCGGCGCCCGGCGCCGACTAGGCCCCGAGCCCGCCACCGCCGGAGGGAGAGTCCGTGCAGCCCGCCTCACCGCGCGGCTCAGCTGCTCCATCAACCCGCAGCATGCGGCCTGGGAATTGCCCGGGTCCCCGGCCGGAATTTAGTAACCGCCCGGGGCTTCCCTCGCCCGTACTTAATACCAAATAAAGCTCCCTGCTCTCGACAGGGAGCCGTTGGGGAGAAGGCCTCACAGTCCTGGGTCTGGGAATAAACCTTCCAGCGGGGACTCATTCCCCAGATAGCGCCCGTGCAACTCCTTTAGCTAAAAATACACTTGTGCAATATGTACATTATATATAATTGCATTATATATATTTATATACTGTAAGAAAATACATATTGTGAGTGCCTTAAAACGTGGATAGCACAGAACTTTGCAGTGTTGAAGTATGTGTGGGGCATATGGTGGGACTGAGGATAAGGTGCTTTTTCTGTAAGATATTAAATGATAAGTTTCTTAATGGATTGCAGTCACTTTCTGTGTTAGCACTTTATTCATATTGCATTCAAAATGTTTGTGCTGTGGAAAGTAACTTTTTGACCGTATTTTAGTGATACTCTTGTAAACCATAATGATTACGGCAAGAGTTAGCTGTTCTTGTATTCTGTCTCGTCACCATAAAACAGACACGATGGGCCAAACGGCCTCCTTCTGTGCTGTATAATTCTATGATAATGCAATGTGTAAAGGGAGTGTCCATTTGCTTAAGAAAATCTGCATCTGCTGATGGAAGAGGTACTTTTTGCGCCTCAGAATGTTTGTTAGGGAAGGGTTAAAGTGTAAAGACACGTGGATTCCCTCAAGTTAATTTGTAGAAGAGTTTGTGTACTTGAACATTAAGATTTAAGGCGAGAGTTTCACAGACCTTGTGCCCTGTACGGTCAGTTTTTCCATAACTGTTGTGTCCCAGATACTGAGAATATGTCCCACGCTTGGCTTAACATTTCCATTTGAAAGAAAATAGGTAATAGCTTTAATTGTACAGTAATTGGCTTTGCAAATCTAAGCTTTTAGGAGTAAAATGTTTGTCTTCTGTTGAAGCTTTGCCAAGTAGCCATTTACCATATGGACATTCTGATGAAGGGACTCCATCCATTATGTTGGCCTGTCTGTTCTTTTTACTGATGATGATTCACCTGTGTACTTGTAGCATTTTCTGTTTATATTTCACTTAACCTATGAACATTAGCATGCCAGTAATCGGTATTTAGTGTAGAATTATTGTTGCTGGTAGTGTGAGACAGCAGCACAGTGGTGAGCTAGCTCATTGTTGTCTAGGTATTGGGTTGAATGGGGCCAGGTCGACATTTTTGATAACATTTTCATTTCTTGGACAAAATGGTTGCTTTCTTGAGATCTGTAATTCAAATTAGTGAGTAGATTGGATGTAAAGTGGTTTTCAGACCTTTCAGTGAGCTCTTAAAGGTGGTCCTATTTGCTGAGGCCATTTGCAGAACAAACCTACATCAATTCACAGGACAATGGGGAGGCAGATGTGTTAATTGAGAAGTTCCCTCATTTTCTGTGCCTCTTCTGTTTTTTGTGTGATGAATCACTTTAACTGACACTTTCAGATTACAAATTATGAACAGTATGTTGAAAATTTGATCAGTATCAACATTTGTGTAGTTACAGAAACATCTGGAAATGAACCGCAGGTCCATTTAGTACTTGAAAAGAGAAGATGAATCAATGTTTGGGGTGGAGACTATCAGAACTGTTTCATAGAATCGTAATCTTACAACGAGGGAGACCATTCGGCCCATCATGCCTGCACCAGTGCTTTCAAAGAGCTATCCACTTAGTCCCATTGTCCTGCCCTTTCCCCATACTCTTGATTTCCTCACCAGATATTTAACCAGTTCCCTTCTAACAGGTTGTGGATTCTGCTTCCACCGTTGTTTCTGGTAGGGCAATCCATGTCCTAATAATCTTCTGCATTAAAAAGTGTTTCTATCTTACCCTTGTTAATACAGTTACAGATTAAGCATATTTGCGGTCCCTATAAATACTTGAATTATGTAATAAGGCCTTAACGCTTCAGTCGGATAGATTGAGTACGAATGCAAAATGCTCCATTTCTGTTGGTTCATGTTTAAAAAGTATCTACAAAACATCCCAAGTGCTGCAGAGAGGTGATTTTGTCTGGTTTGTGAGCAGGAGACATATTCTAAATCCGGGAAGCTCTTTAGAATCTGACAGTCTCTCACCTCCTTCCAGCAGTGGGAAAAGTGTGGTCACAGCTGCTGTCGCCAAACTTGTCGGTGCGGAATTAAAATGGGAACCGCAGTACAACCCTTCCCACCCCACCCCCCGCCAGACCTTTTTGATAGTTCAGTGCTGTATGGAAGTTTCAGTTGGTGCCAAATAATTACTTAATTTGCTTGAATGTGGAGTCTGTGAGAAACTGTGTTCTGTGCTGACTCTTATCTCAAACCACATTACTTTGGAATGAAGGAGCGAACAGCTCCGAAAGCTTGTAAAATTAAATAAATCTGTTGGACTATAACCTGGTGTTGTGCGACTTCTCATTTTTGTCCACCCCAGTCCAACGCCGGCATCTCCACATCATCACATTACTTTCAACATTTTAAAATTTGGACGCACAACCGAGCACACAGCTCCTTTCCCAGAGACAATCCTGTGTAGCTTTCCCACAATTTTAATCTTAAAAGTTGACTTTCAGGGAAAAAAGATGTGAGTCCAACATCCTGGGACATCAGTGATGAGTTTGTTGAGGCTACCTCCGAAAATCGAGGGCTGAGTCCAGAAAAAAATCTTTGTAAATACTCGTCAACCTCCTTGGGTGATGTACACGGAGTGAAGCCCAAGTGTAGTGCTCAGGTGAAGTGGGGCTAGTTGGATCAGTGCGTGCAGGTGTAATTCAGTCTCCATTTTAAAGTTATACATTCTGTCCTTGTATTTGTATGGAATTGTACAGCACAGAAGGAGCCCCATTGTGTCTGTGCCAGCTCTCAAAGAACTATCCAATTAGTCCCACTCAATGTTCCCCGCAATTTTTTCTGGGCTGCGTGTCCTTTTTAACGGGCTGCGTGGCCCATTCAAAAGTCCGTGCCTGCATGTTTTTTTCAATTTAAAGCCGTCTCACTTGCTGCGCAGGACCCCTGTTCCTTTGCAAGTACAATCCAATTCCCTTTCGAAAGTTACGATTGAATTTGCTTCCACCGCCCTTTCAGGCAGCGCATTCCAGATATTAACAAGTCACTGCGTAAAGAAAAAAAAATTCTCCATATTCCCTCTGGTTGCACTGTAAATTCCAATGTCCACATTTCGAATGGAAGCTGTCTATAGTTGTCACACTATAATTCCAGCCTCCTGACTGGTGGCACTGCAGCACCTGTACTGGTGGGAGAGTGGAATTACAGTGTGACAGGTTTACATGCAGTTTCCATTGTAAATGTGGAGATAGGGATTTATAATGTAAAAAGTTGACAGTACATGCAGATGGAAGATTTTTAATATATAGATGTGGATAACTAGTGACTGTTTTCCTGGCGGCTGGCTAAGTGGGGCCTCTTTGGTGTTGAAGTGGCTCCAAGGTGATGTCCTTGGCAATGAATTGGTTCTCTTTCAGACTAGGAATTCCAATACCTGACGGACAGGTGCATGGCACCACAGGACGCTGGTGGTTGAACAGCCAGCCTGGCTCACTGCTGGAACCTGGAAGGTTAGACTTGTCACTGGGGATTGGGATTCTTCCCAGTCAGCGTCAGATAACCCTGCAAACCAGTGTCCGAGCGGACAGGGTGGTCCGAACTGGACAAGTGGCAGGAGGTTTATCAGTGCCCCCTGCTGGTAGGCTGTGTGGTTAAACTCCCATCAGTACCCCTGCATACACATGGAGGCTCCTAACCCTTGGCTTTGGCAGTTTGGGTGTGTCCCTTTGAGGCGAGAGTGCATTCGGGCAACCAAACCACCTGTGTGGACGTCTGTGGTTTGTTTCGAAGACTCTTTATAACGGTTATGGGTTTCCGTGCATGTCAGATCCTCCGCCTTGATTAAAAATGTGCATATTGGGGCACCGCTGTGATTTCTACATTTTTAAAGCACAGTCTACAATAGCATATTCGAGTAATTTTGATGTTGTGCTTCTAACCAATTCATCGCAGTCAGAGTCGCTCGCTCACTCTCTCCCAATTAGTGGTAAGGGATGTTGTATAATCCACACAGATCATGCGATGTTCCAGCTTTGATCCTGATCTCTGCTAATTTCAGCCAAGGCAGGAGTTGTGGTGCTACAACTGCCCCACTGAGCTAGAGGAGAAAATGAGGATTTCCACTGCTAATCGATGACTGCATTGCTGGCAAAGAGTTCACTGTTAAGTCTTGTCATGCAATTTGGTAACTATTAATGTGCGTTATGCCCTTTTGAGGGTGAAGACAAAGTATTATCGCCTCTCGTGGGTACTGTAAACGCAAGTTTCATACTTGCCAGAACTTGTGATGCATTTGGTGATATTTTTGTTTTCTACAGATAACTGGACCAGATGGCAAAAATATTTATAAGGGGGACCGGGAGTCCAGTGGGAAGTACACATTCGCTGCACACATGGATGGAACGTATAAATTCTGTTTCAGCAACAGAATGTCCACTATGACCCCCAAGATAGTGATGTTCACTATCGACATTGGAGAGGCACCGAAAGGACATGACATGGAGACAGAAGGTGGGATTTTACACTTGCCGGGGGGACTGGGATTTGTAACTCTAGTAAGGGGCGGGTGGGTGTTGGCTATTTGCTTTTTGATTAATTGGGGCCATTGGCAATTACAGCAGCACACAATAAAACTTTTATCCACACTTAGGGTATTATACGAGGCTTGAGGTTAACCATTTCTTTTCTGCCTAAATTGGAAGGCAAATTGTACGTTCTCTTGTAGGGAAAGTTAAAAAGATAAAGGCTCAGTCTGTCAAAGCACATCCCTCACCCTCCTGCACCGTGACACTCTCCCTATCTCCCTCCTGCACCCCCGAAGCTCTCCCTATCTCACTCCTGCACCCCGAAGCTCTCCCTATCTCCCTCCTGCACCCCGAAGCTCTCCCTATCTCCCTCCTGCACCCCAACGCTCTCCCTATCTCCCTCCTGCACCCCGACGCTCTCCCTATCTCCCTCCTGCACCCCGACGCTCTCCCTTTCTCCCCCCCGCACCCCGACGCTCTCACTATCTCCCCCCCGCACCCCGATGCTCTCCCTATCTCCCTCCTGCACCCCGATGCTCTCCCTATCTCCCTCCTGCACCCTGACGCTCTCCCTATCTCCCCCCCCGCACCCCGACGCTCTCCCTATCTCCCTCCTGCACCTCGATGCTCTCCCTATCTCCCTCCTGCACCCCGACGCTCTCCCTATCTCCCCCCCGCACCCCGACGCTCTCCCTATCTCCCTCCTGCACCCCGACGCTCTCCCTATCTCCTCCCCGCACCCCGACGCTCTATCTCCCTCCTGCACCCTGACGCTCTCACTATCTCCCCCCCCCGCACCCCGACGCTCTCCCTATCTCCCTCCTGCACCCCGGCGCTCGCCCTCCTGCACCCCGGCGCTCGCCCTCCTGCACCCTGACGCTCGCCCTTTCACTGCATTGCATGGTGAACTAAGAGTAAAGTTCTTACTGATCTATTTTAATTTTACTTTTCAACCAATGTAAATTCATATCCTTGTGCTACTTGGCTGTTTGAATTCAA
The DNA here is from genome assembly GCA_030390025.1 of Squalus acanthias. Lineage (NCBI taxonomy): Eukaryota > Metazoa > Chordata > Chondrichthyes > Squaliformes > Squalidae > Squalus > Squalus acanthias. The sequence goes on from CM059437.1 coordinate 99,513,481, forward strand.
AGTAATATTTTGGGTTCATCTTAAATATCCCATTTAATACATTATATTCCTTGATGTGGTTCCTGCCTTTTTAGTATCTTCGCTGTAGACTACAGCCTAAGCTCCTCTAATCTTGTCCTACAGCTTCTCCCCTTTACACAGTCAGTCTTCTTGCCCTTTTCTGCACTCACTCCAGCATGTGTTACATGCTTTTAGTGATGTGTTGACTATCTGTGTTTGTAGTTACAGATTTCACTATTTAACACCTGAGCGTTGTCTTCGATCTGCTTTAATCTGATACCTTTTCTTTGTAGCCAGTTTCTCACTTCTGTCTGTCTGATGCACTGATTATAATTTTCACTGCTACTGCAGGAACAGTGAAGACAAAGCACTAAAGCTTCCTATGAACTATAAAACGATTTTTAGAATTAATTCTTGGGATGTGGGCATCACTGGCATTTATTGCCTATCCCTAGTTGTCCTGAGAAGGAGGTGGTGGGTCTCCTTTAACTGCTGCAAAGAGCGGTTTGATACACCTGAGGGGGTTGCTCAGCTACTTCAGAGGGCAGTTAAGGGTCAACCATATTGGTGATGGACTGGAGTCACGTATAGACCAAACTGGGTAAGGACGGTGGTTTTCCTTCCCTAAAGGACATTAGTGAACCAGTTGGGATTTTACGACAATCCAACAGCTTCATGGTCACTTTTACTGATGCCAGCTTTTCATTTAATGAGTTTTTCCATCGAAATGTGACAAAGATGTCCGTGTTCCTGGTAGAATTCTACATGTGCAGGCGTGTCATCTTATTAATGTGATGGGAGATTAATCTATATTGGACAGTGAGGTTTGTGCAGTGGGATGAGTAGGCGTCAAACGCAATGGGGGTAACGTCTGATACCAGCGGTGTGGAATTCTGCAGGTATATTCAAATATATTTTCACCAAGTCTTTTTCCTCGGGTGTAGCACTTTCTGACCCATTATATAAATAGAAACTTTAGCTGCTGCTTGAGTGCCAATGTCAAAGGAGAAGTAGAATGAACTGGTTAAATGCAGCTGCTCCGTGACTAAAGGTTCAAAGAATTCATAATCTGCAAGATTTTCCTTGTGTGGGTCTGGACTATGAACAGAGAACACGTTTAAAAACTTCCTACTGCATGGAAAAGTCTCTGATTTCACTTCAGAAAGCTGTTTTATTGTGGTCTTCACCTTTGCTTTTTTAGTTTGGCATCTTGTATCCTGTTTCTTTATAATTTGAAGCTGCACATTACAATATTCTACTCTCTGCGTAATCATTTGTGATTAGGTTGCCGCTGCTTTTATAGCACATGCGACCTGTGCAAGTGCTTCTGGGACGCTGGAACGTGGTTCTTGAGCAGTGGCTGATGTAAAATTGCCGAGACATTTAAGGTCGGAGGCCCTGTTAGTAGTTCCCGGGCCACTGGTCTCTGCTTGTCACAGCAGGTCTTACAGCGGCACAAGACGCACACTTCTAGAGCCCAGAAGTACCAGTGCGCTATAAAAGCACCTTGTTTTTCACTCATTGTCCCCTTTTGCTTACTGTTCCTTTACTTTTGAACTTTTATTTATCCCGTGTCCTTCTGTTTACCCTTTCCTTCAGGTGGTGGGGATACTTGGGATGGTACGTCAACCAGTAAACATTTTTAATGCGTCTTTCTGCTGTCTCTTATCTCTGTTTTGTAGTTTCCTTAAACTCCTGGCTAATGCAAATAGGCTTTTGGAATCCCCGTTTTGTATTTGTGAATGAATTCTTTGGCTCTCCATTGTATGAATCGTAGTGTCAACGTTTCCAGTGTTGTGCGATGGCCGTTTGTGCTAACGATACTAACCCAGGAATTTAGACAAAAGTTTGAAAATGGGGAGTTGCTGCTGACATTTTGGAAGCGTTTACAGTAAAACTACACAGTGACCAGCTGTATAATCTTCCTCAACTTTCACCTTCAACCACAGCTAAAACCATTATTGGGTGCGACAGATTCCCAGTGGAATATTGGGTCACTTTTTGAGTGTTTATTTTTAATTGTGAATATTTAACTTTTTTTGTACTCGAAAGAGTTACAATATTGTAGTCGTCTTACTGCTCAGATTAATATTCTTTTGCTGCTCATTGATCTTACTATCCTATTAAAATAATCCCCAAGCATGCGATTAATTTTTACGCCTTGAACAGCAGAGGCGGAATGTCACCGTGTCATTAATCAGATACTGTGTGCTGCAGTTGTATCTGATTTTTTGAGCCATTTGTATTTTATAACAGATTTGAAACTCGTGCTTGCCATTTGAAAAACATATGGTATTCTGCCTTCCAAAACTCATTTTAACTTTTTTCATTTTGCAAAATTTTCAAGTCTATTTCACGCTGGGTCTTGCTAGTTATTTTTGAGAGAGCACTTGCAAGTTTTGGAGCTTCAGAACATTGGCTGTTTGCTACGAGGAATGGCTTTAACGGACCAAACATAATGGTGCATGATGGGCGAAGTTGCATGCTGATCTTGTTGTTTGTTCATAAAGCTCACCAGAACAAGTTAGAAGAGATGATCAATGAACTGGCTGTGGCCATGACAGCGGTGAAGCATGAACAGGAGTACATGGAAGTGCGCGAGAGGATACACAGAGCAAGTACGTACACCTCTTTGTTTTTGTGCGCTCATCTTCTCCCCTTCTGGAGGTTGTGACCTCTCCTGGTGCCCTCTGGTACCAGGCCCCGAGTGGACGGTCTATTTTATATGGGGCAGCACAGCCGAGCCCAATTCTGTCCGCGCAGGCGTGTGTCACTCATTAAGTCGAGGTGGGAACAGGAGCCGATTCTCATGTCCCCACACTTGCTGCCTTGGTTGAGATTGGCTAATGGCAAAGCCTGAGGATTGAAGCGCAGACCTTCTGGTCACTGCCCTCACCAACTGAGCTGCTCCCTGCTCTCCAGTTTGTTTGGTGTCTCACCGTGTGGTGGGCTCGGGTTTGCACCAGTAACATGTTTATTGATTCTCAGGGTATGGGTGTTGCTGGTAAGGCCACATTTATCGCCCATCCCTACTTAGTGAGGGTATTGAGAGTCAATCTTGTAGTGTGGGATTGGAGTTACATGTATGCCAGACCGAGTAGGTGTGACTGGTTCCCTTCCCTGAAAGACATTAGTGAACCAGTTGGGTTTTTACAGCAATGCAGCAAATTTCATGGTCACTTTTTCTGGCCAGACCACAAATCACCAGATTTAATAAATACAATTTCTCAACTTGCGATGGTGGGATTTGAACTCTAAACCTCTGGGTTGTTAGTCCAGTGCCATAACCACTAGGCTACCACACCATTCCGATGAGCCCCTGACTGTCATTGTAGGGAGATGATTCCTAATGGGAAGTAACGGAGGAAAGTCACTGTCTGCCCTTGTGTTCATCTTAAGAGCTCGTTACAAAGTGGCAGAAATCCGGAAACATGCCATTGAAGTACTACCTGTAGGAGAACAAGATGCAGAAGAACTAAACAAGAAACTTTCGGTTTGAAGAAGAGAAGGATAACAGGAATTTGTGAATTGGAGTGGATGAATAGTGTAATCTCCTGATTTCAAAACAAAACTGTCAGCATTGCTGGCCAATTGCAAGTCTGATCTGTACGTTTTAACTGTGATTTTGTAGTAGCATTGTTCATCGTGCGCTGGGTCAGTCCAATTTATTCTGTTGTGTTTTCTCTGCAGTCAATGACAACACAAACAGCAGAGTGGTCCTCTGGTCTTTCTTTGAAGCTCTGGTACTAGTTGCCATGACGCTTGGACAGATCTACTATCTGAAGAGGTTTTTTGAAGTCCGAAGGGTTGTCTAGCGGCCCCGTGTAGAAGTTCAGCATCGGATCCACAATCTGAAAAGTATCTGGTCACAACAGCTTTTATTACTTTGTCACTTGACTGAAAACCTTTCAGGCACTGTGTTAACGGTCTTCATTTACTGCTGTTTATTTAAAACCCTTTGTAGTATAATGTTGGGAGTCCGTGGGTTTAAGATAATTTGCAGAGGCCACAAGTTGCATTGTAGGGGATTTTTGATGCTCCAAAACATTTCAGATCGGTTTCTGAAAGGGATCTGAATAAAACGCAAGCCCCCCAATGTTTTTAAAGCATTTCTGTTACAGCGTGTAAGCAGGTTAATTTGTTTGCAGCGCTGTATATAGATCGCCCCTGCCTTTTGGAACATTAGTAGTTCCCTACAGCTATGTTTTTTAAAATGGCTGTGCACTTCTGTGGAGGATTTCTGCATATTTACAATTAGTTTAGTACCCGAGGTATAGATTTACTGTAACCCTGCCCAGCCACTTTAATGTTGTCGCACCTGATTTTCTTTCTCCTTTCATTATCTGTTTTCACCACTGGATCCACATTTGCCTCTGGGGGTTTGGTGATTTGTTATGGATGTGGATGTTTTTATAAAAATCCATATAAATATGCTTTTTATTTGCTTTGATGTAATTAATTGGTAACATTGATGATGGGCTTAAACTGCAAACTAAAAGGAAAAGCATTAGGTGTGTGGGTTGCTGATTAAGACGTGACTGGTGTGAATAAGTTGCTTATACTTGGTCTTTTGAAAATCTTTTCACTCAACAATTTTGTACAATTTATTTACAGTTCTGGTTTATCTTCGTGTTTAGAGGTCAACTTGTGTTACTTTAGGGCAGCAGACCGTAGGTACAGCAGATGAAGCTCCACAAACCCACAACTTTCCACTTCACTATCACAGGTTCTTTTATTTATATTCAAAATAAAGAGAATGCTACTTGTTTCCAGAAATGTAGCAGTTTAAAATAATCCCCTGTGCCGTGGCTTATACAGCGGCCCGGTAGCATCTGGTTTGTTAATGCCTTCTCATTGACGACCTGTGACCTTTCTAGTGGACAAAGCATCTAATCTTCGGCCGTGATGTGAACGATGTTTTTTGTTGTTCCCGATACCATCTTTGGTTTCTGGGCCTCGGAATGTTTGTGAAGTTATTGGCGTGAGTTTCCCCATTAACTGAAACATTCTGCGATGTAAAACCCTGGATAAAACTCCCAGGAACAGTGAAGGGATTTTGGGGGAGGGAGGGTGTCATTTTTATATTTAAAAAAAAAATGTTCCAACTGATACTAAACCCACAACAGCAGTAAGTTTATTTTTTTTAAAAATCTTCCGGAATTTGAGTTTGCAGTGGAAAATGAATATTTAAATTGCCAGTCAAGAGCTGCTCATCACCACGGTTGTTTTGAGAAGGTTGCAGGTTTTCAGTGGCTGGGAACATTATTGTATAAATAAATGCCGTCTGAACTTTACTTTGGACCAGGGCACGTCTGCACTGACTTGGGATTTGGCTGGTGGACACTCTGCCTGGGAGGACTTTTGATGGAACGAAACTTGTGGGATTGTGTGACTTTCAAAAGAATGGTTTATAAAACTTCACCTTAAAAAAAAAACACTGCTGTCTGCCAATTTATTTCAAAATGTTTATGTAACATCACATCTTAAATGGATCGGATGTGATTTGATGATGTAAATTAAAGTCGAAAATGTCTCTCCAATAAAATGACCCCAAGCCAACGAGTAATTAATGCAACATTCTCTCTAAAAGCTCTACAAAGTGCGGAGAAGCAATGGTCTTTCTACGTGTTTGTATTCTGTCCTTTGTAAAAGTGTTGGCGTCTGTACTTGTACAGTCGCACATCATTACACAAAACAAAATTCCAAATGATTTTTTAACTCAAAGGGAAACAGTATATATATAAAAAAAAAGAACTTGCCAAATCTTGTGGCCGCATTCTTTTTTATTTAATAATTTCAGATGTACTTTGTAACGTGCTGCTTTGTTAGTAGGAATTTAAAACGTATGATCCAATGGGTTCCAGCTGCTGTACCTTTCAAGAGCAGGAGCCAGCCAGTGCTGTATACTGAAAGGACAGGACCTCCCCCACCACCCCTCATCTCCCTGATGAAAGACAGCAGATCTGTGCCTGATTTTGTCAGTATTAACATGGTTGCTGGAATTTGTCAATGGCGAGTGTCGTTGGATTGGTGATACAGCAAGAATCACTAAGGGTAGACACACAATGATTGTTTTATTCAGTGCCGCGAGTGCAGTTGTACTACGTCAAGTAATAAAGTTGGCCAAATTAGTTCTAATAAGGGGGGGAAAGAACTTGCAAACACTGGGAATCTAAAATGCTAGAAATACAGTGAGGAGAAACGGGTCGATGTTTGGGGGTACAATCCTGATTAAGAGCAAAACACTGAAATGCTCACCATCTCTCCTTTACAGATGCTAGGATTAGTGCTGCAAATGAGCTGGTTCATGCAATTGTGGTTATTAACCAGAGCTTTGTCTATTTAATTACATTTTTCAACTATTGTACAGTTGCCTCCACAAAGACACCTTGGTCTTCCAACTTTGAAAGCTTCAGTACAGCAACAGGTATCTAGATTGTGGTAACCACTCAATTGATAGAATTGAATTCCAATCCTATTTGTATTAATTTCCACAAAAGTGTACTTGCAAATGAGAAATATATGCATTAAAGGAATTTACAGTAAATCAGGACAATCCTGTTGAATTTCCTAGGCCAAAAAAAATGAGGAATGGAAAGTGTCCAAACTGCATGGGGCTGTGGATTTTACTGTCCTTTTTCGGTTCTGATGCAGATTTTACTACAATAAGATTTTTAAATCCTTCACCTAAGATTCTGAAATGCATTGTTGATTTTCCTTATTCTAATAATTCCATCCTCCAGTTGCCTTGTTTGAGCACAATGTTCTGGGCTATGGCACTGTCATTTCCTCATTCAATGTTCTGATCATTGATGATGAAGATCAACTGCCCTTTCAGTGACCTTTGTAATAAGAATAAGATTAACTAGCTTGCAAAATCATTACATTTAATATTGGAAGAATTCTCTGGCATGTGATGTGGTACAAGCCATACAGTTCAGCATGGTCCTGGATTTGAGCCTTGGTTTGTGCTGCATTAGCTGATATCTGGGGACAGTAATGGGACCACAGCAATTGCCCTCTGCTCGTGGGATTAATCAGTCAGAGTTGCTGCCGTGACCATGTTGGGATGGACATTGGGTGAAACAGGATCAGGCTCAGCTGTGATGACTCTTCCTCTGGTCCTAGAACCTACTGGTGCTCACCTCTGTGAATGGTCACTGTAACAAGGTGTTGCAGGGCATAAGTACTGATGGAGTTGTAGCTCAGCCTGAGGTACTATCAGGAGAGATGAGTAAATTGGGAAACTGAAAATTGAAACTAATAAGCTGGCCTTCCATCACACCTCTAGAATCTTGTCCTGGTCTCGATTACTATCCCTGCGAAGCCTCATGATTATTGGTTACTGTGACTTGTTTCCCACAAACCTGTTCAGCTCAGCAACCGTGCAGCGCTTTGGAGTGCGAGTGTTCAGACCACAGGTTGTTGCTCAACGTGTCTTGAAGTAATTGCCATTGTTTGGCACGAGGTACAGCTTTAAAGAAAGAAAGAAACTTACATTTATACAACGCCTTTCACAGCCTCAGAACGTCCCAAAGTGCTTGAAGTAGTCACTGTTGTAATGTTGGAACACGACAGCCAATTTGCACACAGCGAAGTGATAATGACCAGATCACCTGTTTTAGTGACATTGGTTGAGGGATAAATGTTAGCCCCAGGACACCGGGGAGAACTCCCCTGCTTTGGAATGAGATGCATTATTGGGTTAAGAGACTTTTACTTGACTACTGAGCCAAGCCAAGATACTTCAGAATTTGAGGCCAACAGCTTGTGCTGTTTGATGATCCTAGAACTTGAACCTTTGACCAGTGGAATGTCTTTACACCTGCTTTAGTGCAGCCTCCCTCCATATACTCGCAAAATCATTACATGAGCGTTGGAAGTTAATTTCTGTAACTTTAAAGAAACTTGTAATAAAGTTGCCCGTTGAAGTTTACAGGATTGGATGCGTTCAGTAGACTTATCAATGTCTCTCGGTTTGCTTTTTTCAGAATTCTGATTCCAATATCTGAAAGTGCAATCCTTTTTACTGATCCGGTTTTGTACAGCGTGGTGTGGGAGCTGAAATGAAGCAGACCTGGACCAGCTGCTCTTTTAAGTAATAAAATACTGAAATGTTAAATAAAGAAAATGTCTGGACAACTTCTTGATTTACTTTTTCAGTTTTTAAATTTTTTTCATCCATTCTGTTGCCCATCCCTTCACTCTGCTCCACAATTCTATCTCTCTTCACTCCTAACCCCCCTTTCTCCCAATCCCCACCCTTTCTCAACACTACTAAGCATAGTGGTATTCAGTTAGCAGTTCCTTTGTGTCTTGCAAGCTTAACTGAGATTCCACTCAATTAATTTATTGATATTCTTGGCCTATCTCCTCTGATCTCATTGCTGGGCTTCTTCCTTAATAATTTTTCATTCTCTAAAATCCAAGACTTGGATCCAGAGAGATTGTTCTAACTCTTTCCTTGCACCCCTAGACAGGCTACAACAAAAAGCTTTTCTTGATCGGTGAACCCTCTCTGTCTCAATTTTTATGGCCACTTCCCATTTTAATAACACTCCAGTCAGTGCTCCTTTGAACTTTCCTCTTTTTTCATTCTTGGGATGTGAGCGTCACTGGCAATGCCGGCATTTATTGCCCAGCCCGAGTTGCCCTTGAGAAGGTGGTAGTGAGCCACCTTTTTGAGCTGCTGCAGTCATAGAAACAGAAAAATAAGGAGCAGGAGTCGGCCATTCGGCCCTTCGAGCCTGCTCCGCCATTCAATGTGATCATGGCTGATCCTCTATCTCAATACCATATTCCACCTCTCTCCCCATACCCCTTGATGCCTTTTGTGTCTAGAAATCTAGAACATAACATAAGAAATAGGAGCAGGAATAGGTCACTTGGCCCCTTGAGCCTGCTCCGCCATTCATGGCTGATCTTGGGCTCAAAGCCACTTCCCTCTGTTCCCCATAACCCTTCACTCCCTTATCTTGCAAAAATCTGTCTATTTCCACCTTAAATGTATTTAATGACCCAGCCTCCACAGCTCTCTGGGGCAGAGAATTACACAGATTTACGACCCTCTGAGAGAAGAAATTCCTCATTTCAGTTCTAATAGGGCGACCCTTTATTCTGAAACTTTGCCCCTGAATTCTAGATTTCCCCACGAGGGGAAACATCCTCTCTGCATCTACCTTGTTGAGCCCCCTCAGTATCATATGTTTCAATAAGATCACCTCTCATTCTTCTAAATCCCAATGAGTATAGGCCCAAGCTGCTCAACCTTTCTTCATAAGTCAACCCCCTCATCATTGGAATTAACCTAGTGAATCGTCTGAACTGCATCCACTGCAAGTATATCCTTAAATAAGGAGACCAAAACTGTATGCAGTACTCCAGGTGTGGTCTCACCAACGCCCTGTACAGTTGTAGCAGGACTTCCCTGCTTTTATACTCCAACCCCCTTGCAATAAAGGCCAACATTCCATTTGCCTTTTTGATTACTTGCTGTACCTGCATGCTAACTTTTTGTGTTTCATACACAAGGACCCCCAGGTCCCTCTGAACTGTAGCATTTTGTAATCTCTCAATTTAAATACTAAATTGCTTTTTTATTTTTCCTGCCAAAGTGGATAACCTCACACTTTCCCATAGTCCGTGTGGATTATAGTTTTTCGTAGCAGTTTTGATACAACTGAGGGGCTTGCTAGGCCATTTCAGAGAAGAGTTAAGAGTCAACCACATTGCTATGGGTCTGGAGTCACTTACAGGCCAGACCAGGTAAGGATGGCAGGTTTCCTTCCCTAAAGGACATTAGTGAACCAGATGGGGCTTTTGCAACAATCCAGTAGTTTAATGGTCACCACTACTGATACTAGCTTTCTGTTCCAGATTTAATTAATTAACTGATTTTAAATTCCCCAGCTGCCGTGGTGGGATTTGAACTTGCGTCTCTGGATTACTAGTCCAGTAACATTACCACTATGGTTCTTCTAATGTTCCATCCGCCTAGCTTACATTCTTGCTGTTTTGAAATCAAGACTTTGCCGTTTCCTACTCTTAGTTCATAATTTTCTTGATCTCAGCTGCTGACATCCCAGTGTTTCCTTTCTCCTATAAGCTTGGGGTCGCCTTACCATTTTCTCTTTTCAACCTTGGTGGATCCTGAAGTCTGACCCTTGGGTCTTCACCTTGGTTTTTCAAAAGTTGTGGCTAATCTTCTTTAAATGTGGGTTTTTGTATTAGCAAGGTGGTTGGTGAGTCTGAAGAGGACATAAATTTATGATCAAAAGAACGAAGGGAGAGGTTTTGAGATTTCTTTTTACTCACAAATTTGAGAAGACATGCAATGCTGTACCAGAAACTGGTGGAAGCAGAATCCATACTAGCTATTAAAAGGGAACTGGGGTAATATTTGAAAAAGATGAAAATTGAAAGGGCATGGGAATGGGACTAAGTGGGTAGCACTTTCAAAGAGCTGGCACAAGCATGGTGGGCTAAATGGCCTCATTTTGTGCTGTAAAATTATGTGATCCTATAAATTGTGAAGTTCAGATGATCAGAGTTGCCAACAGTGCAGAAATGTCAGGAGTGGCATTTATGATCAACTATAATATAAGTTGCAAAGTCATTGCAACTGATATTTTAAGAGTGACAGCCATCAACATGGTCCCCACTTTAGAACCAAAGTGATAGTCTGTTCTAAGGGTCACAGTGAGCAGATATGATTTAATATGTTGACTGAAGAAGATTTTAAGATGGAGACAAGTAGAAACAAGATAAATATTTACAGCAAAAAAGTGTTGGTCTTCTGCACGTTCTCACCTGATGGGATAGAAGAGGATATCGGGCTGTCTTCAACTGTGATTGGATGCAAGAAAGGGAGGCCTGAAATAACTATCCCCACCCTTTACAGGTGAGTTCTAAGGAACGTAGGATATTAGCAGGGGTATTAATAATTTCAGGAAAATAAGGTGAAGAGGGTGAATAACAACAACTTGTATTTATATTTATATAGCGCCTTTAATGTAGTAAAATGTCCCAAGGCACTTCGCAGGAGTCACAGAGTCCCCACAGTGCAGATAGAGGCCATTTCGGCCCATCGAGCCTGCACCGACACATATCCCACCCTATCCCCGTAACCCCACGTATTTAATCCCCCTAACACTAAGGGTCAATTTATCATAGCCAAATCAACCTAACGAGTGTTATAGGACAAAAAAATTGACACTGAGCCACATAAAGAAAAATTAGGGCAGCTGACCAAAATCTTGGTCAAAGAGGTGGGTTTTAAGGAGCGTCTTAAAGGAGGAATGAGGTGGAGAGGTTTAGAAAAGGAAACATCTGAAATAAAAATAACAGAAAACGCTGGAAAAATTCAGCAGGCCAGGCAGCATCCGTGGAGAGAGAAACAGAGTTAACGTTTCAGGTCGAAGACCTTTCATCTGAAATAAATCAGATAGTTGGTACATTGGGCCACACGTTTGTAAATCATAATTTATAGATCCAGTGTCGTTTTTAAACGTATGAATAAACAAAGCAAGTCAATGAATTAATCAAGTGTAGATTGATCCAACAATCAATGAATGACACAACGGGTTGGATTGGGAGCTGAGCAACAGCGCCCCCTGCGGCCGGGCACGGGGTTGCAGCGGAACCAAAGTGCGGGCCCCGGGGACTGGCCGGCGGTGGGTGGTGACGGACCGGAAGCGGGTGCGGGGAAGATGGCGGCCTCGGGCGTGTGGGAGAGTCTGGCGGCCGGGCTTCACCCGCGGGTTTTACAGACGCTGCGAGAGCTTGGTTTCACTCACATGACCCCAGTGCAGGTAACACGGCGCCAGGCCCGGGGTAGGTGGGGGCCAGGCCGCGACTCCGACCCCTCAGCCCGGACCCGACTGAGGGAGAGGCCGATCAGCACCGGGCCCCGGGGGGCTGGGGTACCGCGCGGGGGGCGGGTGGTGACAAGTTATGCAATGACTCTCTATATATTTCAATTCTTACAAGTGTTAACACACACTAACTGTTACCCGTTAATGGTTCTCTCTCTTCAGGTACTGGCCCCCTCTCCCTCAAATCTGCCGTCATCACCCCTCTTCTCAAAAAAACCAACCCTTGACCCCGCCATCCTTGCAAACTACCGCCCCATCTCCAACCTCCCTTTCCTCTCCAAAGTCCATGAACGTGTTGTCGCCTCCCAAATCCGTGCCCATCTTTCCCGCAATTCCATGTTTGAGTCCCTCCAATCAGGTTTCTGCCCTTGCCACAGTACCGAAACGGCTCTCATCAAAGTCACAAATGGCATCCTTTGTGACTGTGACAAAGGTAAACTATCCCTCCTCGTCCTTCTCGACCTTTCTGCAGCCTCTGACACGGTTGACCTCTCCATCCTTCTCCAACGCCTCTCCACCGTCATCGAGCTGGGTGAGACTGCACTTGCCTGGTTCCATTCTTATCTATCTAATCGTAGCCAGATAATCACCTGCAACGGCTTCTCTTTCCGCTCCCGCATCATTACCTCTGGTGTCCCCCAAGGATCTATCCTTGGCCCTCTCCTATTTCTCATCTACATGTTGCCCCTTGGCGACATCATCCGAAAACACTGTCAGTTTCCACATGTACGTTGACGACACTCAGCTCGACCTCACCACCTCTTCTCTCGATCCCTCCATGGTCTCTAAATTGTCAGACTGCTTGTCCGACATCCAGTACTGGATGAGCAGAAATTTCCTCCAACTAAATATTGTGAAAACCTGCCACAATCTCCGTTCCCTCACCACCAACTCTATCCCTCTCCCTGGCAACTGTCTGAGGCTGAGCCAGACTGTTCACAGACTCGGCATCCTATTTCATCCTGAGCTGACATTCTGACCTCGTATCCTCTCCATCACCAAGACCGCCTACTTCCACCTCCGTAACATTGCCTGACTGCAAGGTGTTTGGGGCACTGGGGATGAAATCGTGTCTCGGGGCTGCTCTCCAACTGGAGTTAGCCCACACCTGGTCATGATCCCGGCCCCCGTGGGACCCAGTTTATGCGGAAAAAGAAAAGGTGCCAACTTTAATTTACTAACAGTGAGGCCGAGAGTGAAATGGCTTAGATTCCTGGGCTGGGAGTTACTGCTCCTCTGTCCCTCCTGCTCTCTGCAGATATTTTACAGTTCCACCATTTCCCTCCAGTACCTCACTCAATGGCTGTGCTGCTGACGTAAGCCTAGACAGTGAGGCTGGCTATCCAACCATGGGGGCATCACAAACAAGGGCGATCCTGCTCTTCACACCAGAGTCCAGCACGAGCCACTGGACAGTGATCAGAGCAGCAATCCCAGCTGGACAGTGATCAGAGCAGCAATCCCAGCTGGACAGTGATCAGAGCAGCAATCCCAGCTGGACAGTGATCAGAGCAGCAATCCCAGCTGGACAGTGATCAGAGCAGCAATCCCAGCTGATTTCCCATCCCTTGTTCTGGAGTGCAGAGACCCATTGCAAAATTCCTGGCCGACATCCACTAACTGAGTAGATTCACTAGATTTGTAATACATTAGAACATGGAATACTTTACCACAAGGGGCTGTTGTGGCCGAGACTAGAACTTCATTTAAAAAGAATTTGGCTAAGTATTTGAAAAAAATATATAAAAGGATATGGGGAAAGGGCAGGGAAACAGGATTAGAGCGGACAGCTCCAGTTGAAGAGCTAGCACATGATGGGCTGAATGGCCTCCCGTGCTGTAGTTTCGATGATTCAAACCTGGGATCGATCGAATCGGTATGGCTCGGTTACCAGTGTAGTTTTCATTGGGTATAACAATAAGTATAATTGTTAATGAACAGTAATTTCCTTTAAAACTACAAATAAAAAACGAATACGAGCTGAAACGAAACATTGTTTTGTGACTAAAACTGCACAGCTGTTCACTGAATCAACTTAACCAAAGCCTCTCAGCCAGCCCACTGCACTGGGATTTATGTGCATTTACTGTTTAGTTACCTGGTTAAGAACTGGTGAATTTCACCCTGCTAAGGCAAGCAAATGTCAACAATGAGCAGCCCTGGGACGACAGCAGCAGCAACAACTTGTATTTATAAAGCACCTTTAACTTAGTGAAACGTCCCAAGGAGCTTCACAGGAGCGATTATCAAACGAAATTTGACACCGAGCCACATAAGGAGATATTAGGGCAGCTTGGTCAACGAGGGAGGTTTTAAAGGAGCGTCTTAAAGGAGGAAAGAGAGGCGGAGAGGTTTAGGGAGGGAACCCCAGAGCTTAGCAGATGTTGAATCAAAAGGGGGATGAAATACCTGAGCAGGAATCGGTGATTTCAGGAGAGGAAGGGAAAAGAAAGGTGACTGTAACTGCATTGCCTGTGTGTTTTCTTGCAGTCTGCAACAATCCCTCTGTTTATGAGCAACAAGGATGTGGCTGCAGAAGCTGTAAGTTACCCTATAACCTTATTCTCTCTCTGCTATTGGTTGAATGTCCTGCTGCCATTGGATAAACTGAAGTCTTAATTTAACACAGGTAACTGGCAGTGGAAAAACCTTGGCTTTCGTCATTCCTATTTTGGAAATCCTTATAAAGCGGGAGGAGAAGTTAAAGAAGCTGCAGGTTTGTACCTGACTCTGCGTGCTGTAAAATAAAGCTTCTGAATTCCGTGTAAATTGAGTTTTTTTTGTTGCAAATGGATATTAGTTGGATTTTGTTTTCAGGGAATGTTGCTCAGGAAGAGAGAAAGAAAGGCGTTACTTGACTCAGTCCCACTCCAGAGACTTGAGCACAGAATCCAGGCAGACACTCCCAGTTGCTGCACTGTCGGATGTGCAGTCTTTCAGATGAGATGTTAAACAACATTTATTCCTCAACCAACATTCCTAAAACAGATTATCGTGATCTCATTGTTGTTTGTGGGATCTTGCTGTGCACAAATTGGCTGCAGCGTTTCCTACATTGCAGCAGTGACCACACGTCAAAAGTAATTAATTAGCTGTAAAGCGCTTTGGGACATCCTGAGGTCGTGAAAGGCGCTATAGAAAAGTTTGTTCTTTTCCCTCCCCCTCTACATGTTTTTTAAAAATATAATGTTTGCTGCAGCTCCTTCTGATATCACTGGAGAGGGAGCTGAGCACAAATGATCTGCTCCAAGGCTGCTCTTGACCAGGCAGGTCGGACTGAACCTTGATCAGATTTTTCCCTCCCTGACTCTGGGAACCTGAGACCCCAACTCTCTCCGTGGCTGTGATCAGCTTCCGGGGTACAGTAGCATAGTGGTTACGTTACTGAACTAGTAATCCTGAGGTTTGGACTAATGATCTGGAGACATGAGTTGAAATCCCACCTTTTAAATTCAGTTAATTAAATAAATCTGGAATGAAAAGCTCGTATCAGTAATGGTGATCGTGAAACTACCGGATTGTCGTAAAAACCCATCTGGTTCACTAATGTCCTTTAGGAAAGGAAATCTGCCGTCCTTACCTGGTCTGGCCTATATGTGACTCCAGACCCACAGCAATGTGGTTGACTCTTAACTGCCCTCTGCGGTTCAAGGCAGTAGCTCACCACCACTTTCTCAAGGGCAGTTAGGGATGGGCAATAAATGTTGGCCTTGCCAGTGATGCCCACATCCCAAGAACGAATTAAAAAATAAAAGCCGGAGACCGAACTGGGTTTTCCTGGTCTGTGTGGTTTTGCTCCTTGCTGGTTAAGCTCGGTGAGCGATCGGAGGAACAGGTATTAAGAGATTTGGGGATTATGTGGATATTTAGACAGATTTGTCTCCCCTTTGATGCTTAGAAATAGATTTTTGGACTCTAGGGGAATCAAGGGATATGGGGATCGGGTGGGAAAGTGGAGTTGAGGTCGAAGATCAGCCATGAACTTATTGAATGGCGGAGCAGGCTCGAAGGGCCGAATGGCCGACTCCTGCTCCTAATTCTTATGTTCTTAAATGTGCGGGTCTTATATTAATTTCCCTAAACTAGCTATTTTTATGCTGTGACCTTGCATACACTCCCCACACCCTTTAATATCCCACCCAGTCTAATCCCACTCTCCTGCTCAATGCCTATGCCCTGTCATATCCCTCTTTTTCAAGCAACTATATAACTCCCCTTTAAAGGAATGCATGGATTGCACCGACAGCGGTTCCTGCGGATAATTTCACATTCTAACCAGCCTCAGTGTAAAAGATTTTTCTAACCTCCCCTTTAATTCATTTTGTGATTATCTTAAAATTGTGCTTCCCGTTCCCATCTTACTGAACTAGTAATCCTGAGGTTTGGACTAATGATCCAGAGACACGAGTTCAAATCCCACCTTTTAAATTCAGTTACAGGAAACTTTCGTTTATCCGGCACCCAAATATCCGGAATTCTCGCTTAACCGGCAAAAATCATCCTCCGAAAACTCCTCTCAAATAACCGGCAATGTTGCCGAGTCGCAGTCGAGTCTCCGCGAACGCTGAGTGCTCCGAAAAATCCTCTCAAATAACCGGCAATGTTGCCGATCCCGAGTCCGAGTCCGAGAACGCCGATTTAGTCAGTAGGGGTACTTTTCAAAAGTGCCACTACTCGGCCTCCTGGCGCAAGTCCGAAACATTGCAGTAGCAGGAGTAGATTCTCCTGTGCTGCTTGGAGTCTCTTTGTTAAAAATAGACTCGGTAGATATAACTCTCTGTTATCCGGTACTTTCGATAAACCGGCACCACGCCGGTCCCGTCGATGCCGGATAAACGAAAGTTTCCTGTAATTAAATAAATCTGGAATGAAAAGCTAGTATCAGTAATATTCTCTCACGATTTACCTGATCTGAACCCTTCATAATCTTAAAGATCTCTCTCAAGTCAACCCTTAACTTCAACTCTAGTGAGGAAAAACCCTAACTCCTCTCTCCATAACTGTAACCCCTCACCCCGGTAACATCCCAGTGAATTTACACTGCACCTTTTCCATTGCTTTTATATCCTTTCTTTAAGGAGATGCCCAAAATTGTATAGAAAGCACTACTGTGGCCTAACTAATGCCTTGTATAGTTCATCATTACTTCTGTATTTTTTATTCAATCCCTCTGGATATAAAACCTTCTTCAAGGCCTTATCAACTTGTGCTGTCCCCTTTAATGACCTGTATCTCTGCTGCTCTACTCCATTTAAAGTGCTTCTACTTTCCCTATTCTTGCTTCCAAAAGGTCTTGCTTTTATGTTGAACTGCATCTGCCCCCTCTCTGCCCACCCGGCAGTTCCCCCTCATGCCAGGCAGCCTTTCACAGTTTGCCTAACCCTCCAATTTGGTGTCATCAGCAAATTTTGATATTGTTCCCGCAGATCATTTCTGTAATTATTAATATGAGCGGTCCCAACATAGATCCCTGTAGACCACCACTCCTCGCATCTCTCCAGTCTGAGAAACTTCCCTTTATCCCGACCTGTTGCTTTCGGCCCTCCACCCGCCTCTCTATCCATGTGGTCGTATTCCCCTTAATTCCACGTGCTGTTATCTTTGCCGTAAGTCTTGCATGTAGCATCCAATCAGATTACCCAAACTCTCTGTCACCTGACAGGTAGCAATGTTGGAGCTGGACTTGAACCCAGATTTACCTGAAGTGAAAGGACAATGTGTTAAACCAAAGCACCATCCCCTCCCCATGTCCCGGGGAATTCACAGTAACTGCTGCAATTCACGGTTATTTGAGACAAGCAGGGCCCTTGTGTCCGAGCTTTGTTCGAGTAGGTTGTCCTGAAAGGTGTGGTGTATTGTACCATCGAATAACGCGCAAAGACCTGGTTTGTTTCCTACATTACAACAGTGACTACACATTAAAAAGTACTTCATTGGCTGTAAAGTGCTTTGGGATGTCCCAAGGTTGTGAAAGGCGCTCCAGAAATGCAAATCTTTTTGTTGGCGCAAGTTCTGACAACTGACTTGCGGTTCTTTTTGCTGCCATGTCCAGGTTGGGGCGCTCATTATCACTCCAACACGGGAGCTTGCTGTCCAAATTGACGAGGTACTGAGACAGTTCACGGTACACTTCCCACAGTTCAGGTGAGTTTGGAAACCATCTGTTAAGTTGAATGTGTGCGGCTTTGTACAGTCCGTGTGCGAAAGAATTTTTTTTAATAGACTTAATAAATATTGCATTTTGTGTTCAGTCAGATTCTCTTCATTGGCGGGAGTAATCCGATAGAAGATGTTGAGAAATTCAAGAAGCAGGGGTAAGTGTGGACTGGCCATTGCTGCTGTGGGTTCACCAACAGTATGGGACAGGCAGGATGGACCAGTGGATCTTTTCCTGTCCATCATTGTTCCTGTGTTCCAGCCCAATCTGTTGGTTTATCCCTTAGTTACAAAGCTGAACCACCCCGATGGACTTGCAGTTACACCAGGTTGTGGCACTCATTCAGGATTCGGAATAGGTGGCTTCTTCCTCCTCCGCTGCTCTCTGCTCCTCCCGCTAGGTTACGATCCTATAGTCTCCCTCCACTACTGTATCTAAACAGCCATTCTTCATGTGTCAGCTAGACAGTGATTGTCGGCAGGCTATTCCACTGCTAGGGCAGCACTGCTGAGTCCGATCCACATCTGGCATCCGTGCCATTTCCAGAAGCTGCCTCGGGATAGTGATCAGAAATGGAAAGGATACGGCTGAGCTTTCACCTCCCCAGTCAGTTATAATGTCCCCAACATCCGGGATGACAGCAGCGAACTCCGCACAGACCGTGAATCAGGCCGGGCTGTTTACCAACCAAACACTTTAAGCAGAAGAAGATTAGCAGTAAGAAAATAACAGCCCAGCACCTCCCCTCCCCTTCATCTGTCCGTCCTGTTTCAGGATCTATTTTTTGTACTTGCCCCAAACACACACCCCTTTTTGAATCGTGTAGGTATCCAGTTCCCTTTTGAAGCCTGAGCTGAGTCACTAGTTGTGTTTGGTGTTAACTTACTGCACAGGCCAGTGGCACTAAGTGTGAAGAAGTTCCTCCGCCAAGTTCATGTGACGAGTCCTTCAGGTCAGTGTGTCTCTACTTTATACAGAATACCTACATTTGCATCAATTCCATGACTCCTTTTAGTAACTGGGGTCCTGGTTCCCTGTGCGTTATCTAATTTAGTTACAGTGTGTTGTTTTAGTAACTGTTACAGGTTTGCTGATGCTGTGATTTCCCGCCCTCACCCCCCCCAGTTTAACTTTTTTTTGCTAGCTCAGTGTCACACTGCGGGTTCTGGATCTCTGCTGTGCTTTCCAGCGGCCAATGTGAAACACAAGCCACACGGGGGAGTTTAGTGCAGACTGTCTTGAGTGTTTCCCAGTGCTTGGTTACAAAACGCCTTGGGAGCAGCTGCACAGAACTAAAAAGGAAGAATTTGCATTTCTATAGCACCTTTCATGACCTCAGGACTTCCCAAAGCACTTTACAGCCAACAAAGAACTTTTGAAGTGTGGTCACTGTTGTAATGTAGGAAACGCGGCAGCCAATTTGTGCACAGCAAGCTCCCACAAACAGCAATGTGATAATGACCAGATAATCTGTGTTA
Source organism: Squalus acanthias (assembly GCA_030390025.1). NCBI lineage: Eukaryota > Metazoa > Chordata > Chondrichthyes > Squaliformes > Squalidae > Squalus > Squalus acanthias. The sequence goes on from CM059437.1 coordinate 99,532,989, forward strand.
GTGACGTTGGTTGAAGCATAAATATTGACCAGGACACTGGGGATAACTCCCCTGCTCTTCGGGTAGTGCCATGGGATCTTCTACGTCCACCAGAGAGGGCAGACGGGGCCTCGGTTTAACGTCTCACCCGAACGACGGCCCCTCCGACAGTGCAGCACTCCCTCAGTACGGCATTGGGAGCGTCAGCCCAGATTCTCTGGAGTGAGTGAGAGCTGCCTATTTTAAAAAAAGAACGATGCAATAAGTTGACAAGGCACGGGAAGCGTTTGCATTTATACAGAAGAGACTAAGGGTTTGATTGCTGTGTCTGTTTGACAGAGGGAACATTGTCGTGGGCACCCCAGGCCGTTTAGAAGACATGTTCAGGCGGCGAGCAGACGGTCTGGATCTAGCCAGCTGTGTGAAGACCCTGGACGTCTTGGTGCTGGATGAGGCTGATAGGCTTCTGGACATGGGATTTGAAGCAAGGTATGGTTCTTAACCACAGCAGCAGTGTATTAGGAAGAAGGACAATGAGCCAGGGTTGAACTGCTCTGTAAAAACAAGAACAAAAGGCAAAACGAAACAGTTACATTTTTGCACGGTTTCAGGGGTTCACTCGGAGGATTTCCATTGCCGTTTGTTTTAATGCAGCGGCTGGGAAATCATTCCTGCTCTTCCCAAACCTTTTCAATGTCCAGGTGTTGTGCAGGCTAAACGTTCCGTTTATATTTGGATGCCACTTCACACACCAGACATTGATCTAAATGACTCCGTGGCATTTTATTCCAAGAACTAGCTTTACTGCTGCTCCCCTAACCTGACCCCAATTCCTATAAACATCTTTGCCAATAATGGGGTAGGTGGATAATGGAGAATGGATAGTCAAAAGAAAGAAATAACTTGCATTTATATAGCGCCTTTCACAACCTCAGGACATCCCAAACTACATTTTTTTTTTGAAGTGTAGTCCTTTTGTAACATTGGGAAATGTGGCGGCCAATTTGGGCACAGCAAAATCCCATAAACATAACCAGATAATCTGTTTTAGTGATATTGGTTGAGGGATAAATGTTAGTGAAGATGCAGGGAGAGAACGCCTGCTCTTCGAATAGTGCCGTCTGAGGGCAGTTTAAAGATGGCACAGTTGACAGTGCGGTGCTCCCTCAGCACTGGACCGGAGTGTCAGCCTGGATTATGTGCTCCGCTCCTGGAGTGGGACTTGAACCCACAACCTCCTGACTCCAAGGTGAGAGTGCTAACATGGAGCCATGGCTGACACCTTCAGGTTAGTTTTTACTGTGTAAGGTTCATACAAAGTTCATTGACATGAAACTCCCTTGGTGCACCGTTTAACTTTTCTCTCAGCACGCTTAAAATAAAGTGAATAAACAATTGAAAATTATGGGGCAAAGAGATTCTGTATGAACATGTAAATCCATCGGTGACACTGAACAGTCCAACCAGCTCTTTGTGTTGTCATACCTATCGGAGATTAATTGGGACAGCGACAGTGTTCCCTCTAAGCGCAGCCGCGCAGTAATGGGAAAGGTCCCGCGCAGGCCGCTAACTGACTTCTCCATTGTAAATACAGCGCATGCACGGAAATTTGAAGGGACCACGCACTAAAAGAAACAGGCCGCGCAGAACAAAGTGCAGCTTGCAGGGAATATTGGAGAGCAACATTTCTGATATCTGAATGTCAGTACAGTGTTACTTTGGGCCCATTCATGGTAAACAGATTAGTAATAATTTAGTCTACAGCTTAGAAAGTACTTGTTACGCAGAAAGATATTCACAGGTCAGTGCTCACACATAAATACAAACAGGTTACCCGTTTTCCCTCTAATATGGGCAGGAACTTGAAGGCTTGTATGGTTGAAAACATCAGTAACATTTACAGTTAAGCTAAACACATCAACAGACACAATTACAGCAAACACCGGATTCATTTTCTACCACCCAGCGCCCGTTTATAGGGAAAAGTTCTAAAAGGTTAAAATTGTGAAAATGAGCCTAGAAACCGCTGTTGTGAGCTTCACAGTAAATGTGTTGATATCCCCACCGTGACACTGGACCGAGGAAGATTGTATAAGCCCATTACTGGATTGCCTGAAAGGGCAGTGGAAGCAGATTCAATAGTAACATTCAAAAGAGAATTGGATAAATACTTGAAGGGAAAAAATTTACAGGGCTGTGGGGAAAGAGCAGAGCAGTGGGACTAATTGGATAGCTCTGCCCAAGAGCCGGCACAGGCACGATGGGCCGAATGGCCTCCTGTGCTGTATCTTCTCTGATTAAGGTTCATACACTAACATCACTGACTGTCACGGCTGTATTGTGACGAACGCTTCACCTTCCTATGAAACCCGAGTGTCTTTTCTGCTGTGTCGCTGCAGCCTGAACACCATCCTGGGGTTTTTGCCCAAACAGCGGAGAACGGGTCTCTTCTCAGCCACTCAAACACAAGAGGTGGAGAGCCTGGTCCGAGCGGGTCTGCGGAACCCTGTCCGGATCATGGTGAAGGAGAAGGAAGCGGCAGGAGACAGCACCCAAAAAACACCAGTCCGGCTGCACAATTATTACATGGTAAGATTGCAGAATGTGTAATTCCTGCTTCCTGTAACGGCGAGTGGGCAGGGGGAGCGTGACATCAGTCAGTCACTCTGGGCAGCCCACCGGCCCTGCCATTTAATCCCTGATTTCCCCTCAACATTGAAGACCAGGCCTCCTGCACGCTTCTCGTGTATTTTATTTTTCTAGATACCTCTCGCTACATTTTGTCTCTTTTACCCTTTTCTCCGATCTTTCTTGTTTCATTTTTTCTTTTAAATTTTGTTCATATCTATTTTCTTTTAATTATATTCCATTTTCTTTCAATGCTTTCTTTCTATTGTTTTAATTTGTGTGTTTTGTTTTTTTAATTCTGATTTTTTTTTTGTCGAATCTCAGCCTGGCTCCAGAGAAATGGGAAACACTGTCCCTATGTTTCCGCTTTATATCCAAACACTTTCTCTTTTTACTATCTCTCTGGGTCTGATGTTTAGGATTCGCACTGTTTTGTTTCTCAGGCTCCCTTTGCCCACACACTCTGCTCAGTCCCTTCCATGCCTTCCCACTCGCTCCAGTGTCCTGTGTCTCTGCTCGTGCCTCAGCCGTTGATCCACAGTGTCTGGCTCCCTTGGCTTTGGGTAACCTCAGTCCCACCAGTGTGAGGCAGACTTTGCTTTGGTGCTGTTGGGAGTCTTTGAGCCACACAGTAGCTGGAGGGCAAGAATCAAACCGCCCTGAACCCAAAACATGGGCTGGCAGCATGGCTCTCTCCCAATGGCAGCTCTCCACCTCGTGGGTCGAGACAGGGTGTGAGAGTGCTGTCAATCTGTCCGATAGTTTCAGATAACTGCGTGGTCCCAGGTGGGAAATTATTCACTCACTCTTACGTTTTATTATTTTCCCTCTCTGAGGGGCAGCTTCCTGTCAGTTCTGCTCACCTGTTTCCAGTTGAGAGTGAGCATGTGTTCTTGGTAAGAATTGCTGCAAGGAACCTCCCATCATATCACTCTGATACAGTGCCCCTGTCCCCGCTCTGATACAGTTCCCCCTGTCCCCGCTCTGATACAGTGCCCCCTGTCCCCGCTCTGATACAGTGCCCCCTGTCCCCGCTCTGATACAGTGCCCCCTGTCCCCGCTCTGATACAGTGCCCCCTGTCCCCGCTCTGATACAGTGCCCCCTGTCCCCGCTCTGATACAGTGCCCCCTGTCCCCGCTCTGATACAGTGCCCCCTGTCCCCGCTCTGATACAGTTCCCCCTGTCCCCGCTCTGATACAGTTCCCCCTGTCCCCGCTCTGATACAGTTCCCCCTGTCCCCGCTCTGATACAGTGCCCCCTGTCCCCGCTCTGATACAGTGCCCCCTGTCCCCGCTCTGATACAGTTCCCCCTGTCCCCGCTTTGATACAGTTCCCCCTGTCCCCGCTCTGATACAGTGCCCCCTGTCCCCGCTCTGATACAGTGCCCCCTGTCCCCGCTCTGATACAGTGCCCCCTGTCCCCGCTCTGATACAGTTCCCCCTGTCCCCGCTCTGATACAGTGCCCCCTGTCCCCGCTCTGATACAGTGCCCCCTGTCCCCGCTCTGATACAGTTCCCACTGTCCACATGCCTGTGATGTGCTTGTTTTTAATTTTTGTTGTTTGTTACTCAGACGTGTCGAGCGGATGAGAAGTTTAACCAGTTAGTCGCCTTCCTGCGCCGGCATAAACCGGAGAAACATCTCGTCTTCTTCAGGTAATTGTCGCTCTCACTGAAAAGGCAGCTTTTTCTGAAATGTTCTTTCATTTTTCTTTTGAAATTTCCTTTCTGTGGCATATTGTGTTTTTATTGTTTCTGACCTGTGCAATGTCTTATGTTGGAGGGTTTTAATCTGTTTGGCAAAAAGTAATTAAAAATAAAGTAGCAGGAGTTTGGTGAGTTTTAATATTGGCGATTTCAGGCATGTCAACAGCTGGCGGCGGTTCATTCGGAGAGAAACCACAATCTACCATCAAAGACTCTCGTTCATCGAGCGCTTATCACTGGTCTCTGAAACAGCCACAAGCTTCGCATACTTTGAGTGTTGCGACTGTTATGGAGGCAAACACGCAGCAAGATCCCACAAATAGCAACGAGATGCATAACCACCATAATTTTGGTGGTGTTTGAGGGTGAATGTTTGCCTGGACACTGGGAGAACTCCCTCCTTTGAATAATGCCATGGGATCTTTCACATCCACCGGGTCAGCCAGACGGGGTGGGGCCGGTGCGAGATGAGGTTTAACATCTCCTTAAGGTAGCGGCTCCTCCAACAATGCAGCACTCCCTAGTGTCAGCCAAGATGATGTGCACAAGTCCTACACTAGGACTTGAACCCACAGCCTTCAGACTCAGAGTTGAGACATCGCTATGTCAGTGAAGCAAGGCTCCGTATCTTTCATGGTTGTTCTACTGCTGGGCTGAGCACACCGCCATCGATACTGATTACTCCATGTTTGTCCAGTACAATCGCTGACCAGCCGCAGGTGAGGCTGCAAAGGCACCACTTTAGCCTCATTCACTAAGTTTAGTAGAAAACCTCTTATACACAATCCAGGTAAATGTACTTCACGTGTATATTTATTCAACAAACATCTCCCACCGTTCAATAACCAAGGAAGTAAAACACTCAACGATCAAAATATACTCGCACACTCTGCTTTTCATCTTCCCATTTAACCAACAAAAAGGTTAGAGTTCGCCTTCATACACCGTGTGAATATGAGGATTGAGATCACAGGCCCAATGACTCATTATTTATTCACTAATCAGAAATACAATTAGTCAATCTGCATTCCCAATCTGTGTGACCTTGATGTTGCTTTGAGGTCCTGGGCTCCCTCAATCTGGAGGATGATGCGGAGATGCCGGTGTTGGACTGGGGTGGACAAAAATGAGAAGTCGCACAACACCAGGTTATAGTCCAACAGTTTTATTTGAAATCACGAGCTTTCGGAGCGCTGCTCCTTCGTCAGGTAAAGTGAGGGAATACAAATCAGCAAAGCATATATAGACAGAGAACAATGTGTTTCTGACTGCCCTCCATCACACCTCGGCAGAGATACAATCAGGTCAGGAAGGCATTACATCAAAGACACAGCAAAATACAGCTAAGACAATGATGTGGGGTCACAGGGGGTCCAACGTGTCAAATGCTGCAGTCTGCAGTTAAGCTTTTTACTTTTTTTTAAAACTGGAAATCACATCTGTGAACAAGACAACGACGACTCGAGTCTGGATGACTACGTCATGTAGCGTGACATGAAACTAAGATCCCGGTTGAGGCCGTCCTCATGTCACGCTACATGACGTAGAGTCATCCAGACTCGAGTCGTCGTTGTCTTGTTCACATATGTGATTTCCAGTTTTAAAAAAAAGTAAAAAGCTTAACTGCAGACTGCAGCATTTGACACGTTGGACCCCCTGTGACCCCACCTCATTGTCTTAGCTGTATTTTGCTGTGTCTTTGATGTAATGCCTTCCTGACTGATTGTATCTCTGCCGAGGTGTGATGGAGGGCAGTCAGAAACACATTGTTCTCTGTCTATATATGCTTTGCTGATTTGTATTCCCTCACTTTACCTGACGAAGGAGCAGCGCTCCGAAAGCTCGTGATTTCAAATAAAACTGTTGGACTATAACCTGGTGTTATGCGACTTCTCATTTTTGTCAATCTGGAGGGGTTGAGAAATGCTCCCCACTCGCTTTCATCAACCATTTATTGCAGAGTTTAATTGAAGTTCCCCTTTGTTTCAGTACGTGTGCTTGTGTGGAATATTACGGGAATGCACTGGACACCTTGGTGAAAAATGTACAAATAATGTGCATTCACGGGAAAATGAAACACAAACGCAACAAGATCTTCACCGAGTTCCGGCAGCTTCAAAGGTAAAGGTTTTCATTTTCGGATACAACTCGCAGAGCTCATCCAGCGAGTTCCTGAGCCAGACGGAGCAGGAAGGCTCCAGCTGTGATCGGTGGCCTGTGCTGAGTTAGCTGATTTCAGTTGGAGCAGTAATGGGGATGCTGCTACTGGTTTAACTTGACAAAGTTTCCACTCCTGATCCTAAATCCATCAATTCATGTCCTGCTGGACGCTGCAAACATGCACCCTACTGGTATATGTAGGAAAGTGCAAACATGCACCCTTTTTATTCATTCATGGGATGTGGGTGTCGCTGGCAAGACCAGCATTTACTGAGTGACCGCTGCCAACGAACCGGAAGCTGCGCAGAAGCAATCTGCGCATTAATGTCGGGTCCCAAATTTGAAAAAGTACCGTTCGCCACAACAGATGGAGGAGCTGATAGCGATAAACACACTTGGCGAGAGTACAATAAAACTCTCACAATTTGACAACATCCTCGTTAAATTGTACTGGAAGTTTTAGCAGTTCATTCTGATGAATTAATCACACCGCTGCCACTCTCTCTTCTCACGTTCCTTCTCCACCCTCCCTCTCATTTTCCTCCCCAGTCTCTCTGTCTAACGCTGCTCTCTATCTCTCCACACTGTCTCCACTCTCTTTCTCAATGATCCTTTTCCCAACCGATTAAATTCTAACATCCTGCACCTGCATTCTGTTCGCCAGCCACGTGTTCAAACCACAACAGGCAGAGGACCCGATAGCGATAAACACACTCCGCGAGAGTACAATAAATCTCTCACAAGCTGACAACATCCTAATATCACCTTCAAGTCACATCACAGACCTCACAATACCTGAAATTTCCATCCCTCACCTTTCTCTCTCACTAATCTGTGGGAAGACCTGCGAGAACAAAAAAAACACGAACTGCGCATGCGCAACCACTTCGTTGGCAGCAGTCGCGTCTCAGCATTTATTGCCCATCCATAATTGCCCGCGAGAAGGTGGTGGTGAGCTGCCTTCTTGAACCGCTGCAGTCCGTGTGGTGAAGCTGCTCCCACAGTGCTGTTCAGTCGGGAGTTCCAGGATTTTGACCCACCGACGATGAAGGATCGGCGATATATTTCCATTTTAGGATGGTGTGTGACTTGGAGAGGAACTTGGAGGTGGTGGTGTTCCCATGTGCCTGCTGCCCTACTGGTTTATGTAGGACACTGCACTACTTTTCAGGGCTTTATACCCTGCTATGCACTGACTGTATGTTGCACTGAACTATCTTTTCTTTTCTGTCCCAGTGGTATTTTGGTTTGCACTGATGTCATGGCTCGTGGTATCGACATCCCTGAGGTTGACTGGGTCCTGCAGTATGACCCTCCCAGCAGTGCCAGGTACTTACTCAGTCGCTTTATTGGGTCTAAGGGGCAGAATAAATCTCGTCCAATGGAAAACAGAATTATATACAGAATGAAAACTATCCTGCAGTCTTAAAATTAGCAATTTAGTTGATGGAGACAATTGTTAAATTAAAATCAGCCCTTAGCTGGTGAATGGAGTGTGGCCTGGGGGCTTTAAGAGGGGGGAATGCGAGCGACCACAGTTGAGATCAGGGTTATGTTGTCTGGCTCAGCAGATGTAACTTCCAGATGCTGATATTCAGTCAGCTATTAGATTCCAGTGGGTGCTTCAGCTGTTCTTTTGCAGATACACACATCGGCGTTTTATCGGTTGTTGTCAGCGTTTTATCGGTTGTTGTCGGTGTTTAACGCCTGTCGCCTTTGTCTATTTTTAGTGCCTTTGTCCATCGCTGTGGACGAACAGCTCGCATTGGTCACTACGGCAGTGCCCTTGTATTCCTGCTTCCTATGGAGATGACTTATGTCAACTTCCTTTCCATTAATCAGAAAGTACGTTTGCTTATTTTTCCAAAGTGTTTTACAACATAACCATGCAATTTCTCTCTTGGACCACAATCTGACATATTCAAATGCACGGGTTTGAGGGACTGGCCAGTGATGTTTGAAGGCTTCTGTATGCTGTCTACTGGAGGTTTGTTTCAGGAAGCATCACCAGTAGATTTACACCAGTGACCTGCTGTGGGTTTCTGCTTCTGGCAAAGGAGCTCCTTCATAAAAGTAGAAACTGGTGGAAATTTGCATCTAAAGAGAAAAGGTTACTGTTTGAAGTTGAGATGCTATATTGAAACTGGTTTTAATATTACCTAAGCTATTGATCTTCAGACAGTGGCAGCATGGATATGAAATTGACTAAGTGACAGGAAACAGAGAGTAGTGGTGAACGGTTGTTTTTCGGACTGGAGGAAGGTATACAGTGGTGTTCCCCAGGGGTCGCTTCTAGGACCATTGCTTTTCTTGATATATATTAATGACTTGGACGTGGGTGTACAGGGCACAATTTGCAGATGAGACAAAACTTGGAAGTATAGTGAACAGTGAGGAGGATAGTGATAGACTTCAAGAGGACAGAGACAGGCTGGTGAAATGGGTGGACACATGGCAGATGAAATTTAATGCAGAAAAGTGCAAAGTGATACATTTTGGTAGGAAGAACGAGGAGAGGCAATATAAACTAAAGGGTACAGTCCTAAAGGGGGTGCATGAACAGAGAGACCCGGAGGTATATGTGCACAAATTGTTGAAGGTGGCAGGGCAGGTTGAGAAAGCGGTTTAAAAAAACATACGGGATCCTGGACTTCATAAATAGAGGCACAGAGTACAAAAGCAAGGAAGTTATGATGAACTTTTATAAAACACTGCTTCACAAGAACATAAGACGTAGGAGCAGGAGTCGGTCATTTGGCCCCTCGAGCCTGCTCCACCATTCAATAAGATCATGGCTGATCTGATCTTGGCCTCAACTCCACTTCCCTGCCCGCTCCCCATAACCATTCAGTCCCTTACCATTCAAAAATCTGTCTATCTCCACCTTAAATATATTCAATGACCGAGCCTCCGCAGCTCTCTGGGGAAGAGAATTCCAAAGATTCACGACCCTCTGAGAGAAGAAATTCCTCCTCATTTCCGATTTAAAAGGGTTCAGCCTCAACTGGAGTATTGTCTCCAATTCTGGGCACCGCACTTTAGGAAGGATGTGAAGGCCTTAGAGTGGTTGCAGAAAAGATTTACGAGAATGATTCCAGGGATGAGGGACTTCAGTTACGTGGATAGACTGGAGAAGCTGGGGTTGTTCTCCTTGGAGCAGAGAAGTTTGGGAGGAGATTTGATAGAGATGTTCAAAATCATGAGGGGTCTGGTCAGAGTCGATAGAGAGAAACTGTTCCCATTGGTGGAAGGGTTGAGAACCAGAGGACACAGATTTAAGGTGATTGGCAAAAAAAACAAAGGTGACATGAGGAAAAACTTTTTTACGCAGCGAGTGGTTAGGATCTGAAAGGGTGGTGGAGGCCGACTCAATCACTGCTTTCAAAAGGGAATTGGATAAGTACCTAAAGGAAAAAAATTTGCAGGACTCCGGGGAAAGGGCGGGGGAGTGGGACTGGCTTAAGTGCTCTTGCAGAGAGCCGCGATGGGCCGAATGGCCGCCTTCTGTGCTGTAACCGTTCTATGATTCTACATCTGGTGTCTCCTGTGAAACGCCATGGGATATTTTACTACGTTCAAGGCGCTGTATAAATGCACGTTGTTGTTGTTGTATTGCCATGGCAGTGTCGGTGATGAATTTGCTGCATCTCAATTAGGCGGTGAAGCAAAGAGTTACTGTTACAGCTCGAAACTCTGTTGAAGTGTCTTTTCATTTGTTTAAACGAGTTTGTTCCCTGTTCAGTGTCCAATGGAGGAGATGAAGCTGCTGAAAGATTCTGTGGACGTCCTGCCGCAGCTGAAGAAGTTGGCAATATCTGACCGAGCCGTCTTTGAGAAAGGGATGAAGGGATTTGTGTCTTTCATTCAGTCTTACGCAAAACATGAGTGCAGCTTGATATTCCGAATCAAAGGTAACTGGACGGAAAGGCCGGTGCCGGGCAGTTTCATTCAGCGGGTGGTACAAATGATAGAAGTATCCAGCTCACTGTTTCCAAAATAAATGACACCAGGATGCTGCGTAGGAGCCCGACATTCAGTAAGAGGAAGTCACTTCAGTGTTTACCAACACAATCACAGGGAGTGTTTTATCTCATTTCTCCATCTCAGTCTTGAAAATTCCTATTGAACCCCAGCATCCACAGCCTTTTGCAGAACAGAGTTCCAGAGTTCCACTACCCTTTGCCTGAAAATGTGCTTCCTGATTTCACTCCTGAACGGCCAAGCTCTATTATTATCCTTTATTCTGGACTCTCTCTCTCTCTCCCCCCCCCCCCACCAGAGGAAATAGTTTTTCTCTCTCTACCCTATCGAATCCTTTTATCATTTTAAACACCTCAATTAGATCACCCCATAATCTTTTATACTCAAGGGAATATAAGCCTAGTCTAAGCAACTTGCCCTCATAATTTACCCCTTTAAGCCACGGTATCATTCTGGTGAACCCCTCCAAGGCCAATATATCCTTCCTGAGGTGCGGGGCCCAGAACTGAATGCAGTTACTCCAGATGGGGTCGGACGAGAGCTTTATACAGCTGAAGCATCACTTCCTCCTCCCTTGAGATAAAGGCCAACATTCCATTAGCCTTTTTAATTATTTTTTTGTACCTGTCCACCAGCTTTTAGTGATTTCTGCATTTGGACCCTTAAATCTTTCTGCTCCTCCACAGCTCCTAGTCTCTCACCATTTAGAAAATACTCTGATTTGCCTTTCTTTGGATCTGAAGTGGATGACCTCACACTTCCCCACATTGAACTCCATCTGCCAGTTTTTCCCACTCACTTAGTCCTGTTATAACTTCCTACTCCTGCTCTACAGTAAGGGAGCCCCCAGTAATGATTTCCGCAATTATTTATTTTCCAGATCTGGATTTCGCAACACTCGCCAGGGGCTTCGGTCTACTTAAACTGCCCAAGATGCCGGAGTTGAGAGGGAAATTTTTTCCTGGTTTCATTCCCGAGAACATAGATACAAACTCCATCCGATACCGAGACAAAAACAGAGAGAAACAGAGGCAGAGGATGTTAGCAGAGCAGCAGGAGAGGCAACAAACTGAAGTGAAAAAGAAATTTGTGAAAAATAAGCCCTGGTCAAAGCAGAAAACAAAGAGAGACAAGAAGAGAAAACAAGCAGCCAAGAGGAAGCAAGACGAGGTGAGGGAACACAGGAACAGGAGTAGGCCATTCAGCCCCTCGAGCCTGTTCCGCCATTCAATGAGATCATGGCTGATCTGCGACCTAACTCCATATACCCACCTTTGGCCCCTATCCCTTGTTAACAAAAATCTCAATCTCAGATTTAAAATTAACAATTGATCTAGCATCAATTGCCGTTTGCGTAAGAGTTCCAAACTTCTACCACCCTTTGTGTGTCGAAGTGTTTCCTCATTTCACTCCTGAAAGGTCTGGCTCTAATTTTTAGCTGAAGCCCCCTAATCCTAGAATCCCAAACCAGCGGAAATAGTTTCTCTCTCTCTCTACCCTATCTGTTCCCCTGAATATCTTGAAAACTTCGATCAGATCACCCCTTAACCTTCTAAATTCTAGCAAATACAGCCCTAATTTAACCCTTGAAGTCCGGGTACCATTCTGGTAAATCTGCGCTGCACTCCCTCCAAGGCCAATATATCCTTCCTAAGGTGTGGTGCCCAGAACTGCTCACAGTACTCCAGGTGTGGTCTAACCAGGGTTTTGTATAGCTGCAGCATAACTTCTACCCCCTTGTATTCTAGTCCTCTAGATATAAAGGCCAGATGGCTGGAGTGGGCTGTGGTGAGGTGGACTGGGCTGGGGAGAGGGGCAGGGATGGGTATCTGATGTTTTCTGGGTTTCTTTAAGTGACGGAGCTTCTGGTAACTGAAATGTAGACGGTTTTGAAACTCTTGACTCTCATTATTGAAAGGCCAGTACAGTGTAAGGGCTTTTCTGAAGATTGTGTGATGCTGAAAGGTTTCTCAGTAAATTTTCTTTAACCTGAGATGCATTGTGGCTACTGAAAGTTGAAAGTAACAGAATATTGGAGAAAAGGTGGCTAAAAATAGCCTTTTAAATACCAGAGCCCAGATCTCCCTGGCTGCACCATCCCATATTAAACCCTGGTGTTAAAATATCACCAGTCAGATAATCGAGGCTCCTGTGTCTAGTAATACAGATGTTCCTGGATAGCCCTGCTCTCCTCCACACCACCTCCCATCTCTGAACAGTGAGCATGAATCTTCTGCCCCCATTTGCTTGGTTTTATAATAGGATCCCTTCTCGCTGTCCTGTACCCTGTAATTACAGACTCTGCCACACTCTGGAACAAAGGTCCTGTAATCCTCAACAGATTAAGATGGGAATGTCTGACTCGTCTGTTTGTCTTTTATTAATTTTTTTCACAATTCGTGCAGTTAATAAACTACCTTGCGTGTGTGCTTAACCTCAAAGCGAATCCTCACCATCTAAGTTACTAACGCTACCATTTTACAGGGATTTGATGTGGGGGAGGAGGATGTCGATGAACTTCTCAATGACACCCGATTGTTAAAGAAGCTGAAAAAGGGGAAGATCAGCGAGGAGGAGTTTGAGAAGCAGCTGACGGGAACATGAGGGATGGGTGAACTGGAAGATGGCTGACCTTTGTAACATTCTGTGAATAGTTTCTAAGCAATTCCTTTTTTAATCCTGGACTTTACTGTGTAAAAAAGAAAGGATCTGTTCAGATTAATTTGCAAAAAAAATAAAAATTCCTTGCCTTATTAACAGAAGCATTTGTTGGTGTAAATTGTGGTGCTCAGGAGTAAAACCTGCCTGTTTGTGCCTCCATCGCTAATTAAAAATTGATAAAGAGGAGGTATTAGAAAGGCTGGCTGTACTGAAAGTAGTTTAATCACCAGGAGCGGATGGGATGCATCCTAGGATGCTGAGGGAATTGAGGGCGGAAATCGCGGAGGTACTGGCCATAATATTCCAATCCTCCATAGATACAGGGGGTGGTGCCAGAAGACTGGAGAATTGCAAATGTTACACCATTGTTCAAAAAAGGGTGTAAAGATAAACCCAGCAACTACAGGCCAGTCAGGTTACCCTCGGTAGTGGGGAAGCTTTTAGAAACCGTAATCAGGGACAAAATTAACAGTCACTTGGATAGATGTGGATTAATTAAGGAAAGCCAGCACGAATTTGTTAAAGGCAAATTGTGTTTAACCAACTTGATCGAGTTTTTTGATGAAGTAACAGAGAGGCTTGATGAGGGTAATGCGGTTGACGTAGTGTACATGGATTTCCAAAAGGCGTTCAACAAAGTGCCACATAATAGGCTTGCCAGCAAAGTTGAAGCCCATGGAATAAAAGGGACAGTGGCAGCATAGATACGAAATTGGCTAAGTGACAGGAAACAGAGTGGTGGTGAACGGTTGTTTTTCGGACTGGAGGAAGGTATACAGTGGTGTTCCCCAGGGGTCGGTTCTAGGACCACTGTTTTTCTTGATATATAGTAATGACTTGGATGTGGGTGTACAGGGCACAATTTCAAAATTTGCAGATGACACGAAAATTGGAAGTATAGTGAAGAGTGATAGAATTCAGGAAGACAGATATGCTGGTGAAATGGGTTGACACGTGGCAGATGAAATTTAACGCAGAAAATTGTGAAGTGATACATTTTGGTAGAAAGAATGAGGAGGGGACATTTAAACTAAATGGTACAATCCTAAAGTGGGTGCACGAACAGTGAGACCTGGGAGTATGTGTGCACAAATCGTTGAAGGTGGCAGGGCAGGTTGAGAAAGCAGTTAAAAAGGCTTATGGGATCCTGGGCTTCATAAATAGAGATATAGAGTACAAAAGTGTGGAAATTATGAACCTGTATAAAACACTGGTTTGGCCCCAACTGGAGTATTGTGTCCTATTCTGGGCACCGCACTTTAGGAAGGCTGTGAAGGCCTTAAAGAAGCTGCAGAAAAGATTTACGAGAATTATTCCAGAAATGAGCGACTTAAGTTACGTTGTTAGTGTTATCCTTGGAGCAGAGAAGATTGAGAGGAGATTTGATAAAGGTGTTCAAAATCATGAGGGGTCTGGACAAAGTAGATAGAGAGAAACTATTCCCATTGGCAGAAGGGTCGAGAACCAGAGGACACAGATTTAAGGTGATTGGCAAAAGAACCAAAGGCGCCGTAAGAAAAAACTTTCTTACGCAGCGAGTGGTTAAGATCTGAAAGGGTGGTGGAGGCAGACTCAATCTTATCTTTCAAAAGGGAGTTGGATAAGTATCTGAATGAAAAAAATTTGCAGGACTACAGGGAAAGGTCAGAGGAGTGGGACTAGCTGAGAGTCAGCATAGGCTTGACGGGCCGAATGGCATTCTTCCGTGCTGTAACCATTCTATGATTAATACTAAACTTAAAAAAAAGGACTAATCTGGAAGAATGAGAGAACAATGGTAGTGTCAGCCCGTGCTCTGCATAACTCCAGACTTGAACCCACAATCTAGGCTGACACTCCACTGTGGTACTGAGAGAGTGCTGCACTGTCAGAGGTGCCGTCTTTCGGAGGAGACGCTAAA
Organism: Squalus acanthias; assembly: GCA_030390025.1. Taxonomy (NCBI): domain Eukaryota; kingdom Metazoa; phylum Chordata; class Chondrichthyes; order Squaliformes; family Squalidae; genus Squalus; species Squalus acanthias. Next base: position 99,548,005 of record CM059437.1, read on the forward strand.
CTGAGGCCCCGTTTGAGTGCTTAGGTGGACGTAAAAGATCCCATGGCTTTAGTCTTGGAAGAGCAGGGGAGTTCTCCCCGGTGTCCTGGCCAATATTTATCCCTCAACCAACATCACTAAAACAGATTATCTGGTCATTCTCACATTGCTGTTTGTAGGAGCTTGCTGTGTGCAAACTGACTGCTGCGTGTCCCACATTACAACAGTGACTACACTTCAAAAGTACTTAATTGGCTGTGAAGTGATTTAGGATGTCCTGAGGTTGTAAAATGTGCTCTAGAAATGAAGATCTTTGTTTCAGTAATCTGTCTGTTTGCTGCTCCAGCTACATTTGGCTAACGGTACAAACCAGGGATTTAATTCAATCGTGCCTCGTCTGTGGGTCGTGCCCTATCACGGGCCTCGAGCAGTTCCTGCCAATCTGGCCGGGAAGCCCAGATATGTCTGCACCATTTGTTTTTATTTCTCACTCATTGTTTTATCCTCTGAACTTTGAGAGACTTTAGGTTCAGAAAGCACTGTTGGTGGATAAATCCTGAATGAGACACCTCTTGACTGGGTACCAGGGAGGGGGGCACCAGACCACAGCAACGGCCTCTTGACCGAGGTTCTGCCTCACCCGGACAGAAAGGCTTTTCAAAGAATTATTCCAATTCAAGAATTGTGGAAAGGTGCATTACTTGGTGTTGTGTAAAACTGTTTGTACATCAGTTTTATAAATACTGGGAATGTAGATGGAAAAAAGGTGAACAGTACACAATTGGCCGTATTGTGATTTTATTCATATATTGAACAGGCAGTGCTGTGTACAACAGAAATGGTAACTAATGTAACCCCAGAAAGGAGTCGATCACTGAGGGAGGGAAGCCCAGTGATGCTGTACATGATTGCAGCGGCCCCTGACAGCCCAGGAGACTCTGGAAAGGTTTTGTCTGCGTGTCGGGATTCTGTTCCCTGAGCCACTGGGGAGTCGGTTACTTTTTTTATTTCTGAAAAGTTATTTAGTCTTTTTGGGCAAGGTGACTTTTGGCTTCTCACTACTGTAAAAGCAGCGACTCCCCATCTATTCTCCCTGTGAGGTGTGGGGCCTGCTGACCATTCCTGAGCTGGAGATGGAAGCAGACATTTAAACCCACCCCCAAACAGTTCATTTTGCCATTAATATCTTATTTGGTTGACCACTCATTCAACTAAAGTTGGTGTAAGTATGTATCATAGAATCTTAAAATTTACAGCACAGGAAACCATTTGGCCCATCACACCTGTGCCAGCTCACAGTCTCTCTCGCTGCACCCTTTCAAATTTTTATTTTTCAAATATTTCTCCACTTCCCTTTTAAAAGCTATTGTGAATTCTGCTTCCTGCAGTTTCTGTTTGGAGCCTCTGTGTAAAAAAAATTAATTCTCTTAAATATTTGCCCTCTAGTTACTGACTCACCAACCTTGGTAATTTTTTCCTGATTTACTTATCAATAAAGGTGGAGGTAACTGGCTTTAAAAATTTACCCCTAATTGGCCTGGGTTTTTAACCTGGATTTTCGCCTCTCCCAAGAGATCCCATGGTGTCGGGTGGGGGGCACAAGGGATCGCAGTTGTGGGACAGGCTGGAGTGGAGCAGAGGGTTTTTTCCTGTCAGTCATTGTTCACAACAGTCTGGCTGTTCTAAACCAGTTCTTGTATTTTTGGCACTTTATGAATATCATTTAGTAAGAATTACTAATTGATCTGTGGAGTATATTTAAAAGATAATCGTCCCATTTTACCAACCTGGTTTTATATGCCGATCTTGCATCAGTGTTTGGAGATTTTTCTGGTTAATTACTGTACAGTTTTCAAAAGAAGTGCACGAGTGATTATTACAAATACAATTTAATTAATTCGTCACTAACAGCAGATGGTGTGAGAACCCCCAGATCCGTGAACAAAAGTGTGATGAACGATGGGGGTGTATAGTCCACTGTCGGATGCTCGTCTGCTAGATTCTTCGCTGATTTCAATATGTCTGCTTTGTACTGTTAAAACAAAAACAGGTAATTAACATTTTACAACCACAGCCATTTATACCAGAGCACAGGAGGCGGCAATTTGGTCCATCATGCTACAACAATTCAAAACAAATCCCACTGCCCTGCTCTCTCCCCATTGCCCTGTATTTCCTCTGTTTCAAATATTTATCTTTTAAAAGATGCACTTGTCTCTACACCAAAATACAAATTCCTCTATTGCTGATGACAGAAGATAAATAACAAACACGGGATTCTACGTGTACAGAAATGCATAAAAGAATCTAAAATAAGTGACTGAAGCAGAGACTGGCACTAGTGTACGTCACCAGGGTTTGATTGTAAGATTTGTTGGTTCATGTTCCAGTCACCTCAAAATTTACAGCCCCAGAAAAAAAAACTTCAGTTTACACAAATACTTCCAGTTCGGTTTTCTCACCTTAAATCGATCGGGAACATCTTGCTGATTGAGAGGAAAAAGCCGGACAAATTTGAAACTCTCTGCCACCACATAGAAGGGTTTATTGTGTGATTTTGCACACACAGCCATTTGGTAAGTTCCGATCTGCAAGGGTAGGGAAAGATAAATGCCATTCATTCAGATGGTAATGATGAGCTTCACAGAACAGGAGTTAAACCCACGAGAACTTTACTCCATGGATACACAATCCTTTGTGGATATAAAGCAGTGACCGGCAGGATTTCAAAAACACTTGATTCAATATTTTGAAGTTAATTTTTTGGAAATGCTGTGATTTCAAGCAGTATAAATGCAGAAAACACTTTACTGTACAACAGAAATAACAGTAATGCTACAAATTGGAGACATTGCAGAAAGAATCCGCTCACCCTAGGCCCCAGAGTGAGCCTGTGGCTCAGGTGGTAGTATTCCCGACTCCGGGTCATGGAGGTCCTGGGTTCAAACCCCGCTCCAGACAGTCCCGGCGAGCAGAGACAGGAGCTCCGGCTCGGAATTCCAGGTTGACATCCAGTGGGATTCTCGCGTTCAGTGGGTGTGGGTGGCCCCCCATCATCGTACGGGTTGTGGGAGCCCATAAAACTCTCCCGCCGTACAGGACTGACCCACCCCCCCATCGGTTCGGCTGTTCAAGGGTGATGTCAGGAAGCATATCTTCACACAAAGGGGATTGTGGAGATCTGGAACTCTTCCCCCCAAAAAGTCTGTTGATGCTGGGGGTCGATTGAAATTTTCAAGACGGAGATCGCTAGATTTTTGTTAGGTAAAGTTATCAAAGGACATGGAGCAAAGGTAAATGAGTTGAGGTACAGATCAGCCATGATCTAATTGAATGCCGAACAGGCTCGAGGGGCTGAATGCCCTCCTCCTGTTCCTGTGTTCCACTTTGGTTTGACAAGTGCCAAACTGGGTTTAAAAATGCTGCTGAGCTCTTTGGATCTCCCAGGCACTTCTAAAATCTAGTTGGAATAAATTTATTTAAGTGGTTAGAGTTCAGGCACTCACGATGTGGGTATAGAAGATTAAGGGGTGATCTAATTGAGGTTTTTAAGATGATTAAAGCAGTAGATAGAGAGAAACTATTTCCTCTGGTGGGGGAATCCAGAACAGGGGGGCGTAACCTTAAAATTAGAGCCAGGCCGTTCAGGGGTGACGTCAGGAAGCACTTCTTCACACAAAGTAGTGGAACTCTGGAACTCTCTCCCCCAAAAAATTGTTGAGTCTGGAGGTCAATTGAAAATTTCAACACTGAAATCAATAAGATTTTTGTTAGGTAAGGGTATTAAAAGATATGGAGCAAAGATGGGTAAATGGAGTTAAAGTACAGATCAGCCATGATATAATTAAATGGCAGAACAAGCTTGAGGGGCTGAATGGCCTCCTGCTGTTCCTATGATTCATTTCTCGGTCACGGATTAGTCAGATGATTAGAATCCCTCTCTAACCGAGTGAGTGAAAGGAACAAACCATTACCTTGTTAATGATTCCTCCACTTTCCACCACCCCTTCAGCACCAACCAGCAGCAGGTCCACTTTCTCCATAATGTACCTGCAAAAGGGGGAAACTCGGTTCGTGAGAGGGCCCAGATTATCGCTAAACTAATCATCCAATCAGCAGAGCCAAACTAACTACAATAAATATAACATTGACTAAATAACATTTCCAATGCCACATCTGGTACAAATGGGACTCTTTCATTCTGTCCAACAGGAACAATGTTTCTCAACATACCCGACCGAAGCATCCAGTATCACCGTTACGGGAATGTTCAGCTTTTTCAGATCTTCTGCACTTTTGAGTCTGGAAGACAAACAGACCAGCACTTTGATTCACTCCGTACATCCGATAACACTTTTAAACGTTATTTCAATACAAGTAAATTGCCCAGTCAGCTGATGAATGCAAGTTTTTAATATACAAAATGGCGACAGTGTTGGGAGTGACTTAATAAACTCGCTCCGCAGAGCCCACTAGTGGCCAGGGCCTGCAACTACACTGACAGTTGACATAGCAAAATTGAATGGTAAACTTGACGGAAAAGTGAAACCAAAAGTCACGGCGAATGAACAGGAAGTGCGCGCACTGTGCAGGGTTTTTAATAATATACTAGTTGATCTTCGTGACACGGCACACGGGAGTCACGATCAAGTGTAGCGGGGTTCGAGTGCAACACTCGGGGGCATTGTTAGGGGCGTGCAATCGCACAGGGCCCTGATCGGATCCAGTGACAGACAGTGATGCTAAATACTAATACAATGTAGGGGCCCCAAACTGCACCTTTGCACGGGGACCCCACAAAGCTAACACCGCCCCTGATAACACTCCCGTCATCGTACGTCCTGTGAGCAGAGCCAATGGCAGGTCAGCTCTATAATGTAGATAGAATAGTACAACAGAGAAATGTATCCTTGGCCAGAAGTTTCTCCAAGTGACTGACTATTCTAAAAAGCATACACTACACACAACGTGTTTGCACTTACCCAGCAGAATCGGGTTGTGATTCTGTGATATAAACACTGAAGCGTTTCTTGGCTTCAGCGGCTTTCTCCAACACTCGCAAGACGACCCGCGAGGAAGCATGGGTTAAAACTTTCTGTGAAAGAAATGAAAGATTTCATAAAATATGGATTAGTGGCAGGAGACACCTGTTGTAAACACAATGTGCCAAATTCTAGGCTCTAATTGCCAAACAGGTTGTTTGGTCCTGAATTTAACTTCTCCATCAATGCAAAGTAGAAAATGGAGGCAAAGGACTTCTTCACAAAGGGACGTGCATCTAAGAGCACCTCCAAAACACCATCAACACTCCTTAAAGGACGGGAGCAGAGATATTCTGAAGCTGTTTCAGTTTTCACAGTTGAGGAAGAGGACAAAATACCAGCAGGACAAGGGAACCTAAAAATTAGTCAAGGGGAGGAACCTATTGGATTTAATATAAGTTAAAAAAAAAAGGTAGTGGAGAAAATAATGGGACTTTAGATAAATCACCAGGACTTGATAGTTTCCACCCCAGGGTATTAAAAGAAATAGGTTAGGAAACTGCAGATGTGTTAGTCATAATTGGATTGGATTGGATTGGAAAATTGCAAATGTCGCTCCATTACTTAAGAAGGGAGGGAGAGAATAATCAGGTAACTACAGGCATGTCTGTCTACCAACAGTTATGGGGAATTTACTGTAAATGATCAAGTTAGAGGCTTGATATTAACAACCCCCACCACGATGGGCCAAATGGCCTCCTTCTGTGCTGTGCGATTCTATAATCTCTAGCATTTCAATCGATCCGGAAACTCCTGGGAGTATCCCTTTCAAAGGAAAGGCCTAGACCAAGTCAAGTTCAAAACGCAACAGTCACAATAGTCATACCATCCAGTACAGTTTCACATAAAGAGCACAGGGTGAGGCAGGTCAGACAGGGCGAGGCCGGAGGGATTGGGCGGGTTTGGTTCTCTACAATGACAGTGCAAAGCAGATCTTGGTAATGACCGATTCAGTACTTACAGCTCCGTCTTTTATAAATGCGTGGCACAAGTTTGCGATCTTATTTCTTGAAACAGAAATTCTGTCCAAGTAAAGCTCTCCTCTGTCTATCATTGTCTTTTTGCACATTGAATAATCCTGTAATAAGAAAGTTGCATCAGTTCAAACTCGGTTATGGTGAATAATACAGAAACTGGAAACATCAAAAAACATCTAATACTAGTCGATCTCCCATAGCATCTCATATGAGTCAAGATCCAGTGTAGTATTCAGCTAAAGTGGGGCTCAGGGGGATAATTAGACCAGGGCATGAGATGTAATTCAGCCTCCATTTTAAGGTTATACATTCTGTCCTTATTTTTATATTTCCATTATAAATTTCCATGTCTACATTGTAAAAGTCAGATAGCCAGTTGGTTAAGGATAGAAGACTAGAGCCTAGTCTAGTCTATAGTTGCTGAAAGCCTTTATTCACAGAGACACACATTACATCCTGTGCACTTTAAACTGGCAACAATTTACAAAGTCATCAGAACTCAACTGAATTGGAGCTTTGTAACTCCGGACCAGTTATTCTTCATTAAACACTTTGTTTCTACAGGTCAACGGGTGAAAATCCACATCCCGTGAAACGGGTTTTCACGCTGCTCACTATCAGAGATCGGCAGACCCAGTGTGGTGTCAGTAAACGATACAGGACACCACTGCCTGCCCAGGCCTGTGACCAAGAATTACATCAAAAAGCTCAATAATTAAGACACAGAAGGAGGTCAGGCTACATTTGGGAAAAGGAGTTTCTCTCTTAGGTTACAGAAGAAGCCGAGATGCGACACTACTCGTTCACCAACACTAACAGAAGGGGAAAATACATTATGCTGCAGTCCACCAAATGTAGTCGGAATACTGGGATTAAACAAGAGTTGTCCAGGCTTTTGGGCCACTTCAGTGCATCCATCAGAGTCCAGCAAAGTTTAAAATCACCATCCCTACTAATTCTCAGATATCAACAGATCTTAGACTTCTGATTTAAGATTCAGACAAAGGTGCTAAGAACAGCTTTTCTTCAAACCACCCGATCACAAAAACTAGACAGGAAAAATCAACTGGAGTGGAAATAGGAGTAAGTGGCCTGGGATCGGATCGGCCGCTGTGCACGGCCCGGGATCGGATGGGCCGCTGTGTACGGCCCGGGATCGGATCGGCCGCTGTGTATGGCCCGGGATCGGATTGGCCGCTGTGTACGGCCCGGGATCGGATCGGACCGGCCGCTGTGTACGGCCCGGGATCGGATTGGCCGCGGTGTACGGCCCAGGATCGGATCGGACCGGCCGCTGTGCACGGCCTGGGATCGGACCGGCCGCTGTGTACGGCCCGGGATCGGATCGGACCGGCCGCTGTGCACGGCCTGGGATCGGATTGGCCGCTGTGCACGGCCTGGGATCGGACCGGCCGCTGTGCACGGCCTGGGATCGGACCGGCCGCTGTGCACGGCCTGGGATCGGACCGGCCGCTGTGTACGGCCCGGGATTGGATTGGCCGCTGTGTACGGCCCGGGATCTGATTGGCCGCTGTGCACGGCCTGGGATCGGACAGGTGATCAAAAGCTTAATCAAAGAGGTAGGTTTTATGGAGCGTCTTAAAGGAGGAGAGAGGAGGAGAGGTGGAGGGGAGAGAGAGGTGGAGGGGAGAGAGAGGTGGAGGGGAGAGAGAGGAGGAGGGGAGAGAGAGGAGGAGGGGAGAGAGAGGAGGAGGGGAGAGAGAGGAGGAGGGGAGAGAGAGGAGGAGGGGAGAGAGAGGAGGAGGGGAGAGAGAGGAGGAGGGGAGAGAGAGGAGGAGGGGAGAGAGAGGAGGAGGGGAGAGAGAGGAGGAGGGGAGAGAGAGGAGGAGGGGAGAGAGAGGAGGAGGGGAGAGAGAGGAGGAGGGGAGAGAGAGGAGGAGGGGAGAGAGAGGAGGAGGGGAGAGAGAGGTGGAGGGGAGAGAGAGGTGGAGGGGAGAGAGAGGTGGAGGGGAGAGAGAGGTGGAGGGGAGAGAGAGGTGGAGGGGAGGAGAGCTTTAGGGAGGGAATTCCAGAGCTTACATTAGAATATATACAGAAGGTTCTGCCCAGCCAGTACATACCGGGTGTTCCAGGGATGTGAGACTGATAAAGCGGAGGAAAAGTTCACCACCTGAAGACACTGCCACTGAAGAGTCGACGCTGGTCAGGGTTTTAATGGCTGCCTTCAGATTCTCCCTCAGACCCTGAAGGGTCTCACCTAATTCCAGAAAAACATAACGACAGTGCACTTTCTGAAGCTCGCAGTGACTAGAAGAGAATGTGATTTCTTTAGGCATTGTGAACATGTATTTATACCAAATTTCTGAGGGATTGAGTCAGCCAATTGGGGCACGGTGGTGCAGTGGTTATGTTACTGGACCAGTAATCCAGACAACGTTAGTTGGAGAATTTCAATTCAGTTAAAAAATCTGAAAATACTCCGACAACTGCTTTTCTGCACATAAATCGCAGGGTTATTTTAAATCTGTTGTATAATTTTTAAGCTTGGGAGATTGTACAGGCTCAAAAAAAAAATCTACGTGTACGAAAGCTGTTTTAAACACAGCGTTACAATAATGCTGGGTCTCAGTTACCTTTGTCTCTCTTCAAAAACTCCAACAAGGTGCGAATGGCAGCAACGGCAGAAGCAACATCTTCACTCTCTTTCATTTGGGTTTTGAAATAATCCACAAGCTCTGCAACAAGCCAGTTAGTGCTTTAAATAAATTAACACACGAACATTGTGTTTTATTTGAGACACACACACACCGTCACTTCATGTGTTCAGATGGTTTTCAAATCAACAACTTGCATTTATACAGCGCCTTTAACGTAGTAAAACATCCCAAGGCGCTTCACAGGAGCGATGATCAAACAAAATTTGACACCGAGCCACATAAGGAGATATTATGGCAGGTAACCAAAAGCTTGGTCAAAGAGGTAAGTTTTAAGGAGCGTCTTCAAGGAGGAGAGAGGGAGAGACGGAGAGGTTTAGGGAGGGAATTCCAGAGCTTGGGGCCCAGGCAGCTGAAGGCACGGCCGCCAATGGTGGAGCGATGAAAATCGGGGATGCGCAAGAGGCCAGAATTGGAGGAGCGCAGAGATCTCGGAGAGCTGTTGGGCTGGAGGATGTTACAGAGATAGGGAGGGGCGAGGGCACGAACACAAGGATGAGAATATTAAAATCAAGGCATTGATGGACCAGGAGCCAATGTAGGTCAGCGAGCACAGGGGGTGATGAGTGAACGGGACTTGGTGCGAGTTAGGATACGGGCAGCTGTGTTTGTGTTCTTGACCACACAAACTTCAGCACCTCAGCGCGGTTCCTGTTTTACTGCAACATTACAGTTGAATGGAATCACAGAATCAGAGGGAAGGACCTGACTCCCCATTGCACTGGGATCGCAAACTCAGCAGCTACGATTTTCAAACCCAAACTGCAGATCAGCAAGAATTTCAGCAGTTCGGGTTCCAGGCTCATGTTTCCTTTCATGCACATCCTTGTAATGTCAAGGCACTGTTATGTAATTTGATTAAGCGTTGCAATGGGGAACTCAGAATAGCTGAGGAACATCCATACAGCTGAAAACCAGTGAACAATGTAAATGCACCTTAAACCTCACAGCTTTGTTATTGTTTTTCAATTAAATGCTTTGATGCAAATCAATCATACAAGGTTCCAGCACAGAATACCCTTTAATATCCCACCCAGTCTAATCCCACTCTCCCCCTCACTCCCCGTACCCTTTAATATCCCATCCAGTCGAATCCCACTCTCCCCCTCACTCCCCGTACCCTTTAATATCCCACCCAGTCTAATCCCACTCTCCCCATACCCTGTAATATCCCACCCAGTCTAATCAAACGCTCCCCCTTACTCCCTGTACCCTTTAATATCCCACTCAGTCTAATCCCACTCTCCTGCTCACTCCCCCTTGGAAGGAGGAAAGAGAGGTAGAGAGGCGGACAGGTTTAGGCAGGGAATTCCAGAGCTTAGGGCCTAGGCAGCAGAAGGCACGGCCACCAAAGGTTGAGCGATTATAATCAGGGATCCTCAAGTGGGCAGAATTAGAGGAGCGCAGATATCTCCTGGGGGGGGGGGGGGGGGGGGGGGGGGGGGTGGGGGGTGGGGGTGGGGAGAGTTGTGGGGCTGGAGGAGATTACAGAGATAGGAAAGAGCGAGGCAATGGAGGGATTTGAAAACAAGGATGAGAATTTTGAAATCGAGGCGCTGCTTAACCGGGAGCCAATGTAGGTCAGCGAGCACAGGAGAGATGGGCAAACGGGACTTGGTGTGAGTTAGGACATGGGCAGCCGAGTTTTGGATGACCTCAAGTTTACGTAGGGTGGAATGTGGGAGGCCGGCCAGGAGTGCGTTGGAATAGTCAAGTCTCGAGGTTGCAAAGGCATGGATGAGGGTTTCAGCAGCGGATGAGCTGAGGCAAGGGCAGAGATGGGCGATGTTACGGAGGTGGAAGTTGGCAGTCTTAGTTATGCTGCAGATATGGGGTCAGAAGCTTATTTCAGGGTCAAATATGACACCAAGGTTGCAAACAGTGTGGTTCAGCCTCAGACAGATGTTAGGGAGAGGGATGGAGTCAGTGGCTATGGAACGGAGTTTGTGGCGGGGACCGAAAACAATGGCTTCGGTCTTCCCAATATTTAATTGGAGAAAATTTCCGCTCATCCAGAACTGTATGTCGGACAAGCAGTCTGACAATTTAGAGACCGTGGAGGGGTCGAGAGAAGAGGTAGCGAGGTAGAGCTGGGTGTCCTCAGCGTACATGTGGAAACCCTTTAATATCCCACCCAGTCTAATCACAATCTCTGAGAATTCCACATTACAATCTCTGTGTAGAATCTTTTTTCCCCCCTAACCCTCCCCTTTAATTTTTTGTGTGTTCTGCCGACACAAATCCGCTGGGTTTGGTGTTAAAGGGGAGGTGTCGGCGCAGCGCCCTCTGGCGGCGGGCGGGTTACCTTGCTCATCCATGGCGCCGCTCCCGCTCCCAGGCCGCCGCCGCCTCTGTCTCCTTTTCTCTGCCCCCGGGGGCCGCTGGAAGCTCGGCTCGGGCTCGGGCTCGGGCTCGGGGTGTGTCCGGGCCGGGTAGGCTTGTCTCCGCGCGCTGTCAGGAGCCGCTCCCCGCGCGCCGAGTGAAAGCCTGAAGCCGCCGCCCGCGCCGCGCACCGCAATAAACCCTCCCCCGACAACAAGGGCCGCCGCACGAGGCCCGCCCGCCGCCCCAGCGCCTTCATTTAAAGTTCACTCGATATTAATCTGAGGTTTGTTGAATAAGAAGCCCCGAGCGGGAGAATTTGAGCGTCGGCGCTGACCCAGTTACGGAGGAAACTTTGTTTCGCGGGTTTGAGCTGACGGGGGCGGCGCTCACCCGGTCCCATTTCAGTGTGGCGCCCGGGTGACGGTGGCCGGCAGCGACCGCCGGAATTCGAAACATGGCGGACGGTGAGTGACGGGAGGCCGCGGGCGGGAGCGGAGAAGCGCTTTCAGTGTTTGATGTGAATATGGAAATACCGGTGGCGGCTCCGGCTCTCCGCATCCGCACAAAACAATCCGCAATAAAACGGCAGCAAGCGGCTGCGGATTTTCTGAAGCTGAAACCGGGCCGGCCGCCGCAGGGCCGCTCCTGGCATTTCACCTCAGACCGTCCCGAAGCGCTTCACAGCCAATGAAGTACTTCTGAAGTGTAGTCACTGTTGTAATGTGAGAAACACCGGAGCTAATTTGTGCACAGCAAGCTCCCACAAACAGCAATGTGATAATGACCAGATAATCTGTTTTAGGGATAAATATTGGCACCAGGACACTGGGGATAGCTCCCCTGCTCTTCTTCGAAATAGTGACACGGGATCTTTTACGTCCACCTGAGAGAGTAGACGGGGCCTCGGTTTAACGTCTCATCCCTCCGTACTGCTCCTCCGACAGTGCGGCACTCCCTCAGTACTGCACTCGAGTGTCGGCCTGGATTTTGTGCTCATCTCTGAAGTGTGGCTTGAACCCACGATTTTCTGACTCGGAGGCAAGAGTGTTACCCATTGAGGCAAGGCTGAAACCTGATTTAGACATAATGGGGGAAAAATTCAGTTGGTTGCGCCTCCCGTTAGCGCCTTAAGAGGGCGCTAATGGGGCGCAAAGCAACTAGCGCCCAGGCGCGGCGAAGTTTGCGCCGCTCGCGAAATTAACTATACATTTTGCAGCGGCGCTAAACACTACCACCACGATCTTCTGCGCCCGCAGATCGTGACGTCAGTCGAGTGCGCTATCGCCCCGGAGCGGATGTTGAGTGGCGCCCCCTGCCTTACCGCCTGACGCTAGCAACGACAGGTTGAGGGGAGCGTACTGCACTCATGAAGGGAAAGGGGGAGCGCTATTTAAAGGTGCCCGCTTCCTGCCTTTTATTGTTGGTGCCATTTTTGAACTACGCATTCTGAGCGAGAGAGAGAGAGAATTCTGGAGAGATTCAACGTTGTGTGAAGGAGTTTTGGGTACTGAGCAGCACTTTGCAGGTTCATTTTGATTTGCCATTCCTTGTATCGATTTAGAAGAGACTGTGGGGGCTGCACTCTGAGCTCTTTGCCTGGTACTCTCCATTGTTCTTTCCAGCACATTTGATGTGCAGGTCTCTCCAGGCCGAACTGGCCCGTGTCATTGTGTGTGTGTTCCATTGCTGACTGACATTACATGAGCTTCGCCAGCGCTCTGAGGTAGCGCCTCGCTCCTCGGCCTTTGCGCCTTAAGACAGGTGTGAAGCGCCTGATATAGCGCTGCAATCACCTCCAGGGGCGATAAAAGTCAAGTTTGCAGTCGGTGGCGATAATTAGCGCCAGGCGCTAATCTTTGCGCCCGGCCGATAATTGCGCCCCAAATGGGGCGATCCTGAATTTCTCCCCCAATGTCTAATTAACTAAAGAAACCATAATTCTAAATCATAAAATTGTTTGTGTCAGTTAGACACGCTATGTCCTGAGTTGCCCACTGGTTGCAGAAGGGCTGAAGATTGGCTTTGCTGAATTCAGTAAAATAGAGTTTGTGTTTAAAAAAAACCTTATATTTATATAGTGCCTTTAATGTAGTAAAACATCCCAAGGCGCTTCACAGGAGCGTTATCAAACAAAATTTGACACTGAGCCAAAGAAGAAACTTTGGGATCGGTGACCAAAACCTTAGGTAGGTTTTAAGGAATGGTCTGAAAGGAGGAGAGACAGGTGGAGAGGTTTAGGGAGGGAATTCCAGAGTTTAGGACTCGGGCAGTTGAAGACACGGCCGCCAATGGTGGGATGAAGGGAGTGGACAGTTCGCACGAAGCCAGAATTGGAGGAGCGCCGAGATCTCGTAGGGTTATATGGTCACCAGACCCAGTTACTTGGATTGAGATTTGCTAATTGGATTTAGGGGCACGTTTTCAATGGGCCTCAGTCTCTGAGAATAGCTTTCATTTAACTCCTCGCACCCCCACCCACACAATAACTATCAGCTGCAAACATCCTTTTTCTCGTCATGCATTGGTATTCACTTCTAATAATATTGGTGCCACATTAACATCACACAAGCATGTGGATTTGAAGAACCTCTGTTGCCTTCATAAGACTTGAAATAATCTGCACCAGCAACAGATTATTGACCATATTTTCCTCACTCTTTTTCCACAGATGAGGACATCAGCCTGCTTGTCATAGTGGTGGACGTCAATCCTATTTGGTGGGGCCAGCAGATTCTGAACGAATCCCAGGTAAGCAGTTGGTGTTGTTTCATTCAAATGCAAATTGGATAATATTTCTGTCAGAAAATAATTGTGGGATAGAGTATAGGAGTAATCTGAGACATGATGTGTGGTGAGTGCAGCGTGCTCTGGAGGAACAGGTGACTTTGGACCTCTGGTTCCCAAAGCTCTCCACCACTGGGGGTTTTCCTCTCCTCATGTCTGGGTCTGTTGTAGACTCATTGATAGAGATTGATCGCTGTGATTAGTCCATTATCATTGCATTTTGCAACTACCATGATGGGAGAAGGTGAACTTGGTGGACCTGGGTCTTTTTCGTCTAACAACTCCTATGATCTTTTGATGATGTCCTCTAGTTACAAACTCACAGAAATAGATTTGCCCTGTTTACCTCATTAAAAGCCCTGATCAGATCTCCTCTTAACAATCTCTGTGAGCCCCAGTTTTTCCGGTCTCTCCTCATAGTTAAAGCCTCTCATCCCTGGGATCATCTTGGTGAATCTCGGACCAGCTTTGTTTTTCCTGCATTTTCTGTTTTAATTTCGGATTTGCAGTTTTTCTTATTAGAGAATAGAGACTGTGAACCTTAAATCACCAAAAGAAGTTGCTGTTATTCACTCCTTTTATTCTTTGCTTCAGTCACCCAGCTCCTCAGCATTACTGGCTCCTGTAGCTGTCATATAAGCTTGGCATCTGGTAACATTATTGAGCTGTTTTAATAGTCTTGTTGCAATTATTCCATATTTTGGCTGGAGTTTGATGGGGTAGTTGATTGTGTTGATGTCTGATACAGTGCGAGATTCGGTTATAGTCTGATTTAAACAGTAAACAATGTGGGTAACCTCTGGGTTCTGAGTTCAAATCAAACCCTGACGGAGGGCATGAAAGCGTCTGTCTGCTGGCTGTACAGGTCCCAGGTGAAATAAGTTTGGCCGTCTTAATCCAGTTACAGGTGGGAATGGACCTAGGCCACAGAACTGTACCTAATGTTGCACTAATTGGAAATCTCACAGGATGGGACATAGACAAGTGTCCCACTTGTGCAGCTGGGGTGCGTTAATGAGGTTGGTGTTAATCATAGAAGATAGGAGCAGGAGTAGGCCATTCGGCCCCTCTAGCCTGCTCCGCCATTCAATGCGATCATGGCTGATCATCCAAATTCAGTACCCTGTCCCTGCTTTCTCCCCATATCCCTTGATCCCTTTAGCCTTAAGAAATATATCCAGCTCCTTCTTGAATCTATTTAATGAATTGGCCTCTACTGCCTTCTGTGGCAGAGAATTCCACAGGTTCACCACTCTCTGGGTGAAGAAATTCCTCCTCATTTCTGTCTTAAATGGCTTACCCCTTATCCTTAGACTGTGACCCCTGGTTCTGGACTCCCCGACCATCGGGAACATCCTTCCTGCATCTAGTTTGTCCTGTCCTGTCCTGTCCTGTCCTGTCCTGTCCTGTCCTGTCCTGTCAGAATTTTATAAGTTTCAATGAGATCCCCTCTCATTCTTCTAAACTCCAGCGAGTATAAGCCCAATCGACCCAATCTCTCTTCATACGTCATTCCTGCCATCCCAGGTATCAGCCTTGTGAATCTTCGCTGAATTCCTTCCATGGCAAGAACATCCTTACTCAGATAAGGCGACCAAAACTGCACACAGTACTCAAGGTGTGGTCTCACCAAGGCCCTGTACAACTGCAGCAAGACATCCTTGTTCCTGTACTCAAACCCTCTCGCTATGAAGGCCAACATACTATTTGCCTTCTTAACCGCCTGCTGCACCTGCATGCTTACCTTCAGCGACTGGTGCACAAGGACACCCAGGTCTCGTTGCACTTCCCCTTTTCCCAATCTATTGCCATTCAGATAATAATCTGCCTTTCTGTTTTTGACACCAAAGTGGATAACCTCGCATTTATCCACGTTATATTGCATCTGCCACGCTTCTGCCCAATCACCCAACCTGTCCAAATCATCCTGGAGTTTCTCGGCATCCTCCTCGCAGCACACACGCCCACCCAGTTTTGTGTCGTCTGCAAACTTGGAGATATTACATCTAGTTCCCTTGTCTAGATCATTAATATATATTGTGAATAGCTGGGGTCCTAGCACCGATCCCTGCGGTACCCCACTAGTCACTGCCTGCCACTCGGAAAAAGACCCGTTTATTCCAACTCTTTGCTTTCTGTCTGTCAACCAGTTCTCTATCCAAGTCAATACCTTGCCCCTAATCCCATGTGCCTTAACTTTACACGCTAATCTCTTATGCGGGACCTTATCAAAAGCCTTTTGGAAGTCCAAATACACCACATCCACTGGTTCTCCCTTATCTATTTTACCAGTTACATCCTCAAAAAATTCCAGTAGATTAGTCAAGCATGATTTATCTGTTGAGGCAGGTTGTTGGGACAGAGTAGAAGGAACTTTATTCTGCATCTGGCTGTGCTTTACCTGATGTAGGAGTGTTTAATGTTGACTTTGGGTGCTAGAGACGAGAAGGGTTCCACTCCCTGGCACCAACATCTAAAGCAACTGGAACTTTAATTTACTTGTGGGGGGTGGGGAGAGACTACACCTTCGAGCAATTGATAACGTGTACTGCAGAACTAAATCCATCCTTAAATCAGGTCTGAGGGTCCACATTACAACAGTGACTACACTTCAAAAGTACTTCATTGGCTGTAAAGCGCTGTGGGACGTCCGGTGGTCATGAAAGGCGCTATAGAAATGCAAGTCTTTTTTTCCCCCCACACCCAATCCACTAACTGACAGGTGATGTTGTGTATTTTCAGCATTCTCTGAATTGATTCCGCCTTTAAGTGATGTGTTTACACAGTTTATCTGGAAGGGTTTGATGTGTTGTTTTACAGTTCACCCTATCGAAATGTATGGATGCAGTGATGGTGATGGGAAACTCGCACTTAGTCATGAGCCGCAGTAACAGACTCGCGATTATAGCAAGTCACAGTCAGGAGAGGTAAGGATCTCTGCAAGAGCTCTTCTGCTCCTAGCAGCAAACCAGAGAACCATATTTGTATACTTTACTCACAACTGGTTTCTCCAGGGCTGGAATACTAAATTGCTCCGATGTTTTATTCTTTTTGTTCCTGCAGCCGCTTCCTGTATCCGGGTAAACACTGGAAACTGGGAAGCTTTTCTGAAAACGGTGACATGAGTTCTGCAGAATCTACTTTTTCTGGTAGTAAGGATGGTAAATATGAACTCCTGGCCCTAGGAAATGACATCATCACCGAGGAGGTCAAAGATCTAATGGCAAAGAGTAAGTGTCTTGCTGGACTTTGGCCTCCGATATGCCGACAGCACATGAAATGTGACGACACGTCCTTCTGCCTGGGTGTTGGTGCACGGATGGTGAATGTGACATCTCCCTCTTCTGTGTTGCAGCTGAAGTGAGAGCCCACATGACAGAAACCTTGCTGGCAGGATCACTGGCAAAGGCACTTTGCTGTATCCTTGCACCAGGAATTACTTCAAAACCTTTTGAGATTTCTTGTGTTAGTTACGTTATGGCCACATTTGCAATATTTTCACTAGTAACCCGCCCATAATTTACAGGTTTTCACTAGTTACCAATGTTCCCTCTAAGGCTGCACAGTATTGGGAAAAGTCCCGCGCAGGCTGCTCACCGGCTTCTCCATTGTAAATACTGCGCATGCGCGGAAATTTATAGAATCATAGAATAGTTACAGCACAGGAGGAGGCCTTTCGGCTCGTCGAGCCCGTGCCGGCTCTCTGCAAGAGCACTTCAGCTAGTCCCACTCCCCCGCCCTTTTCCTTCAGGTACTTATCCAATTCCCTTTTGAAAACCGTGATTGAATCTGCCTCCACCACCCTTTCAGGCAGCGCATTCCAGATCCTAACCACTCGCTGCGTAAAAAAGTTTTCCCTCATGTCGCTTTTGGTTTTTCTGCCAATCACCTTAAAGGGACCGCGCACTAAAAGAAACAGGACGCGCAGAACAAAACGCAGCTTACAGGGGACATTGTTAGTCACCCACCCATCATGTGCAGATTTTCATTAGTTAGCTGCCTATAATTTGCAGGGTGTCATTAGTTACTACCAATAGCGGGGGGAGCAGGAGAAGCCCAAGGAGGTCTATAAAATTATGAAAGGCTTTGATAGAGTGGATACAGAGAGAATGTTTCCACTTGTGGGGAAGAGCATAACTAGAGGCCATCAATAGAAGATAGTCACCAAGAAATCCAATAGGGAATTCAGAAGAAATGTCTTTACCCAGAGAGTGGTGAGAATGTGGCACTCACTACCACAGGGAGTGGTTGAAGCGAATAGTATAGATACATTTAAGGGGAGGATAGACAAACATATGAGGGAGAAGGGAATAGAGGGTTATGCTGATAGATTTAGATGAGGAAAGACAGAAGGAGGCTCGAGTGGAGCATAAACGCCGGCATGGACTAGTTGGGCCGAATGGCCTATTTCTGTGCCGTATATCCTGTGTAATCCTATGTATAAATGTGAGAAGTCGCACAACACCAGGTTATAGTCCAACAGCTTTATTTGAAATCACAAGCTTTCGGAGCGCTGCTCCTTCGTCAGGTGAAGGAGCAGCGCTCCGAAAGCTTGTGATTTCAAATAAAGCTGTTGGACTATAACCTGGTGTTGTGCGACTTCTCACATTTGTCCACCCCAGTCCAACACCGGCATCTCCACATCATAATCCTATGTAATACAGGGGAAAATTTGCTGTTTGCTATTTACAGCAAAATTATAAACAGGTTTTCTTTATACAGGTCGTTGTGTAAATACTGCACAGCATGAATCTTGCCCCATAGTTACATTATTTGATATTATTTCTCCGATAGATACATTGTCACTCTATCGCTAACCAAAAGAGCTCGGATTTGCTGGTGGTCTTTGTTAATTGACAAAACATTACTGGAGAAGTAAAATCGTTTCTTTTTATTGTGTATGTATTTATGATTTAAAGTTGAAACCTGTTAACACGATTGTACCGATGGAAGTGATTCTTCCATCAGCTTCCTCAAAGAATTCCCTCTGACAACTAACCAGCGTGTTCTGGTGTTGCTCCGTTTCCAGTGAAGTCTGAGCATCGGTTTTCTCGGTTCATTTATTGAACGATGTTGGCTTTTTAATTCTCCATTATCACAAGGAATATTTCTGACCTATTCCTCATTGTCCTGCAACTGTTGATATTTTTTCTTAACACGTCTGAAATAAGATATTCACAAGGTGAATAAGGAGTTAGAAGGTATGTGTGTTTACTGATGTGTAAGTATTGCTTTTCTCCGCTAATAATGACCGACCACGACAAACTCGGATTTAGATAATTCAATGAAAGAAAATCAATGTAACAAATCACAACTGCTTTATGATATCAGTCTCAAACACTTCACTCTTTTTCCCTAATGGAGGACATGGTGAATTACAGAATCCTGCCAAAAATAGTCAAGACATTTGAAGGCACCTGGATTTGAATGACAGCTGAGGCCTCGGGTTCAAATCCATGGTCACTGAATGGGAGTTAATCTGACACCTCGAGACCTGCACACTGTTAATAATGTTTGACGATTAAAGGATTTGATAGGGTCGATAGAGAGAAACTATTTCCTCTGGTGGGAGAGTCCAGAACAAGGGGACATAACCTTAAAATTAGAGCCAGGCCGTTCAGGGGTGATGTCAGGAAGCACTTTTCACACAAAGGGTGCTGGAAATCTGGAACTCTTTCCCCCAAAAAGCTGTTGAGGCTGGGGGTCAATTGAAAATTTCAACACCGAGATTGATAGATTTTTGTTAGCTAAGGGTATTAAGGGTTACGGAACCAAGACGGGTAAATGGGGTTAAGATACAGATCAGCCATGATCTAATTGAATGGCAGAACAGGCTCAAGGGGCTGAATGGTCTCCTGTTCCTGTGACATTTGATGTGCAAGTTAATTTTAGTTAATGTTCTGTGCGGCGCCTTGGGACGTTTTACTACGTTAAAGATGCTATATAAATACAAGTTGTTGTTGTAAATGAACAGTGTAACAGGTGCACAGATTTAGGAACAGTACTGAGTGCGTTTTGTAAATTGCAGCTTAAGGATTGTTACAAAAAAGTTTTCTTTTTTTCCCCCCCATAAAACACAGTCGGGCATGAGCTGAAATCCCGTATACTGGTAAGTGTTCTGTAGCTAATGTGTTAAAGTTTGTCAGGTATTTTTTGTAAGGGGTGGAGTGATGCTGTGCTGCCACTGCTAAGGAGCGAGAGGATGGAGGTTTCATTCATCCTTCTCTGATTTCAGCCGTGGAGAGATCGACTTGGGATGTCAACAGCACATCTCCGAGCAGCCAGCCCAGACAGTGCAGAGGTCTGGAAGCCGACCGCCTGTCTGCTTGATGGCTGTGGTGTGGGATGGGAATAGAATTAATTGCGGGGGGTGCGGGGGAGACTGAGAACAAGTGCCCTTCATTAGAAGCTACATACCCTCCAAAAAATGTTGTTTGTGTTCGCTGTATCTAAACCTTTAGCACCTAATAGTACAATGCAGTGCTGATACCAGTTCAGTTCATAATTACTCGTCTTTTCCACAGGTTATTAAAGCTGCTGAGGATTCTGCTGCTCAATATATGAATTTTATGAATGTTATCTTTGCAGCACAGAAACAGGTAGATTATCTGCATCTTATTGATTCATGTCTAATACTCTTAGACTTTGTACAGGGAAAGAAATCTAAAATTTTAAGAATTTGTGCAGATTGGGAGTAAAAGGGAAGAATTTGCATTTCTATAGAGCCTTTCACATCCTCGGGACGTCCCACAGCTCTTTACAGCCAATTAAGTACTTTTTGAAGTGTAGTCACTGTTGTAATGTAGGAAACACAGCAGCCAATTTGTGCACAGCAAGCTCCCACAAGCAGCAATGTGATAATGACCAGATCATGTGTTATAAATCTGGGATAAATATTGGTCAGACACCGGGGAGAACTCCCCTGCTCTTCGAATAGTGGCCGTGGGATCGTTTACATCCACCTGAGAGAGCAGACGGGGCCTCGGTTTGACGTCTCATCCGAAAGACAGCACCTCTGACAGTGCAGTGCTGCCTGGACTCTCAGCCTGGATTATGCGCTCAAGTCTCTGGAGTGGGGCTCAAAAACCTACAACCTTCTGATGCCGAGGCGAGAGTGCTACCAACTGAGCCACAGCTGACACCTAGTATATAAATAAGATTAGTTTTTGTTACTTACAAAAATTAATTAAACTTTTGGTGATCACTCCGCCCTCCCCTCCCCCCGGGAAGCAGAAGGAAGTTGCAGTGATGCAGCTCAAACATAAGCTCCCTCAACACAGACTAGCAATCCAGCTTGGGAAGGTGCTGGTCTGTGTAGATCAGTACCACAGTGCCTGGTATATTTACACATCCAGCCCCCATGGGCAGTTTGCAAGCTCTGTTTTGTAGTTGTTTATTGCAGTTGGAAACATAGGGGGAGAAATTCAGTATCGCCCCATTTGGGGCGCAATTATCGGCCGGGCGCAAAGATTAGCGCCTGGTGCTAATTATCGCCACCGACTGCAAACTTGACTTTTATCGCCCCTGGAGGTGATTGCAGCGCTATATCAGGCGCTTCACACCTGTCTTAAGGCGCAAAGGCCGAGGAGCGAGGCGCTACCTCAGAGCGCTGGCGAAGCTCATGTAATGTCAGTCAGCAATGGAACACACACACAATGACACGGGCCAGTTCTTAAAGGGGATGGTTAATCTTGCTTTCCATCCACATCCTGCTCATTGCAGCCTTGAATCTCGGCCTGGAGAGACCTGCACATCAAATGTGCTGGAAAGAACAATGGAGAGTACCAGGCAAAGAGCTCAGAGTGCAGCCCCCACAGTCTCTGCTAAATCGATACAAGGAATGGCAAATCAAAATGAACCTGCAAAGTGCTGCTCAGTACCCAAAACTCCTTCACACAACGTTGAATGTCTCCAGAAGTCTCTCCCTCTCTCTCTCAGAATGCGTAGTTCAAAAATGGCACCAACAATAAAAGGCAGGAAGCGGTCACCTTTAAATAGCGCTCCCCCTTTCCCTTCATGACTGCAGAACGCTCCCCTCAACCTGTCGTTGCTAGCATCAGGCGGTAAGGCAGGGGGCGCCACTCAATATCCGCTCCGGGGCGTTGCGCACTCGAGTGACGTCATGATCTGCCGGCGCAGGAGATCGTGGCGGTAGTGTTTAGCGCCGCCGCAAAATGTCTAGTTAATTTCGCGAGCGGCGCAAACTTCGCCGCGCCTGGGCGCTAGATGCTTTGCGCCCCATTAGCGCCCTCTTAAGGCGCTAACGGGAGGCGCAACCAACTGAATTTTTCCCCCATAGAGTCATAGATTTATACAGCACAGAAAGAGACCCTTCGGCCCATCGTGTCCGCGCCAGCCATCAAGCCCTATCCTAATCCCATTTTCCAGCACTCGGTCCGTAGCCTTGTATGCTATGGCGTTTCAAGTGCTCATCTAAATGCTTCTTGAATGTTGTGAGGGTTCCTGCCTCTACCACCTTTTCAGGCAGTGAGTTCCAGATTCCAACCACCCTCTGGGTGAAAAAGTTTTTCCTCAAATCCCCTCTAAACCTCCTGCCCCTTACCTTGAAACTATGCCCCCTGGTTATTGACCCCTCTACTAAGGGGAAAAGTTCCTTTCTATCTACCCTATCTATGCCCCTCATAATTTTGTGCACCTCAATCAGGCCCCCCCTCAGCCTTCTCTGCTCTAAGGAAAACAACCCCAGCCTGTCCAGTCTCTCTTCATAGCTGAAGCACTCCAGCCCAGGTAACATCCTGGTGAATCTCCTCTGCACCCTCTCCAATGCAATCACATCCTTCCTATAGTGTGGCGACCAGAACTGCACACAGTATTCCAGCTGTGGCCTAACTAGCGTTTTGTACAGCTCCATCATAACCTCCCTGCTCTTATACTCTATGCCTCGGCTAATGAAGGCAAGTATCCCATATGCCTTTTTAACCACCTTATCTACCTGTCCTGCTGCCTTCAGGGATCTATGTACATGCACACCAAGGTCCCTCTGATCCTCTGTCCTTCCTAGGATCCTACCATTCATTGTGTATTAGTCCTCCCAAAATGCATCACCTCACACTTTTCAGGGTTATATTCCATTGCCACTGTTCTGCCCATCTGACCAACCCGTCTATGTCGTCCTGTAGCCTGAGGCTTCCCTCCTCGCTATTTACCACTCCACCAATTTTCGTGTCACCTGCGAACTTACTGATCATACCTCCTACGTTCATATTTAAATCATTAATGTACACTACAAACAGCATAGGACCCAGCATCGATCCCTGCAGTACACCACTGGACACAGGCTTCCAGTCACAAAAACAACCTTCAACCATCACCCTCTGCCTCCTGCCACTAAGCCAATTTTGGATCCAATGTGCCAAATTGCCCTGGATCCCATGGGCTCTTACCTTCTTGACCAGTCTCCCATGCGGGACTTTGTCAAAAGCCTTACTGAAGTCCATGTAGATTACATCAACTGCACTACCCTCATCCACACACCTAGTCACGCCCTCGAAAAATTCAATCAAATTGGTTAGACATGATCTCCCCCTGACAAAGCCATGCTGACTATCCTTGATTAATCCTTGCCTCTCCAAGTGGAGACTAATTCTGTCCCTCAGAATTTTTTCCAGTAATTTCCCTACCACTGATGTTAGGCTCACTGGCCTGTAATTCCCTGGTTTATCCCTACTACCCTTCTTGAATAATGGTACTACGTTAGCTGTCCTCCAGTCCTCTGGCACCTCCCCTGTGGCCAGAGAGGATCTGAAAATTTGTGTCAGAGCCCCTGCAATCTCCTCCCTTGCCTCACACAGCAGCCTGGGATATATCTCGTCTGGGCCTGGGGATTTATCCACTTTTAAGCCCGCTAAAACCGCTAATACCTCCTCCCTCTCAATACTAATTTGTTCAAGTATATCACAATCCCCCTGCCTGATTTCTATGCCTACATCGTCCTTCTCCATAGTGAACACAGATGCAAAATATTCATTTAAAACCTCACCACATCTTCCGGCTCTACACACACATTGCCACTTTGGTCCCGAATGGCCCTACTCTTTCCCTGGTTATCCTCTTGCCCTTAATATACTTACAAAACACCTTGGGATTTTCCTTTATTTTGCCCGCCAGTGTTTTTTCATGCCCCTCTTCGCTCTCCTAATTTCTTTTTTAAGTACCCCTCTGCACTTTCTATACTCCTCTAGGGCTTCCACTGTTTTTAGTCCTTTGTATCTGCCAAAAGCCTCCCTTTATTTCCTAATCCATTCTTGTATATCCCTTGACATCCAGGGTTCCCTGGGCTTGTTGGTCCCACCCTTGACCTTTACGGGAACATGTTGGCGTTGTACTCTATTTCCTTTCTGAAGTATCCCACTGCTCTGATGTGGATTTTCCTACAAGTAGCTGATCCCAGTCCACTTTGGCCAGATCCTGCCTTATCATTTTAAAATCGGCCTTCCCCCAATTTAGAACCTTTATTTCCAGTCCATCTTTGTCCTTTTCCATGACTACCTTAAATCTCACCGAATTATGGTCACTGTCACCAAAATGCTTTCCTGCTGACGCTTCTACCACTTGCCTGGCTACGTTCCCTAGAATTAGGTCCAGTACCGCCCCCTCTCTTGTAGGACTTTCTACATGCTGGCTCAAAAAGCTATTATTTAAAAAAAAACATTTTCATTACTTTTTTTAGTTGCCGAACCCTCGTTAATTATGTCCCAGAGATCAGAAAACCCCAGTAAACAATGAATGACTTCCTGTTTTGGGTGGGGCTTTTCCTGGGTCCCAGTAACAGGTGATTTACACCAGTCTGGGAGTAGACGTTACACCACGCTGATCTTTTTTTTATACAATTGACCCGTGTTACTGTAGAGTTTGTACCTCAGACTGTGGAGAGCATTCTTTAGCCAAAGGGAGGTTTGGATGACATCCCAATGATTCTGAGACACTGGTCGGTGCTGAAGTCACTTTCTCTTTTAGCTTAATAATCTGACCCGGCATTTATTGCCCATCCCTAGTTGCCCTTGAGAAGGTGGTGGTGAGCCGCCACCTTGAACCGCTGCAGTTTGTTTGGTGAAGGTACTCCCACAGTGCTGTTAGGGAGGGAGTTCCAGGATTTTGACCCAGCGACGATGAAGGAACGGCCGATATATTTCCATGTCAGGATGGTGTGTGACTTGGAGGGGAACTTGGAGGTGGTGGTGTTCCCATGCGCCTGCTGCCCTTGTCCTTCTAGGCGGTGGAGGTCGTGGGTTTGGGAGGTGCTGCCGAAGAAGCCTTGGCGAGTTGCTGCATTACATCCAGTAGGCACTGCAAACATGATGTACCAGTGGTGGACGGGGGGGGCAGTGGATGTTTAGGTTAGTGCATATTCCTGTAATTTTGCAATATGAAATATCTGGTTACTTTCTTTCAGAATATTCTGATTGACGCATGTGTTTTGGACTCTGAATCTGGGCTACTGCAGCAAGTAAGTAATCATGCACATCTCTAGACTTTGCAGCCTGACATAAACACCAAGTAGTCATTTCATTTGTGTACACCTTGGAAAAATCCCTTTCCTCATTTCTGTCAACACTAACTGGTTGAATAATTTAACCGTAGCAATAAACCAGTTTAGATGCTCTTATGATGGACATGCAGTGCTGTGTTCTCAAACGGAGCCTGGAGTTCTCACTGCGCTGCTGTCAATGCTGCTGCTTCTCGGAGAGTCTTAATATTGAAAGGTAAGCGGAGGTCGGTGTCAACTGGCAGGACTTGCCCGTTGTGGATCTCCGCTGCCTTCGGACCCCTGGACATCACCAGCTTCATGCCGAGCGGCCCTTTGGCTCAGTGGTAGCATTCCCGCCTCTCAGTCAGAAGGTCGTGGGTTCGAGCCGCGCTCCAGACAGTCCCGGCGAGTGGCGACCGGAGCTCCGGCTCGGAATTCTGTCCAGCGGGATCCTCGCGTCCGGTGGGTGATCCCCCTGCCGCCCCCCCATTCATCTTATGGGTTGTGGGAGCCCATAAAACTGGATACTGAATGCTGGAATCTAATCTGCCACAGATCAATCTGGAATGCAATAATGCAGTAATGGGGATCAGGGATTTTTAAACCTTTTATTGAATAGTTTTGTTGTGCTTCTGTTTTTGTCTATAGGCTTCTGATATAACCGGAGGATTATATTTAAAAATACCGCAGATGCTGTCGCTCGCACAATATTTGCTGGTAAGTAAGAGTTACTTAAAAACAGAGTTTGCTTCTTACTGATGTGTTTGGCGGAGCTGTACATGGATGGGTGAGGGGACTTCTGTGAGCTTTTTGCTGTACAAGCCTCCCAACATTGAAAATAAAATACATAAATTGCAAGAATCCGTTGTGACTTCCTCAGGACCATGTGTTTGTGACTCCTCCTCAGGTCGGTGCCCGATGCCTCTGCTTTGTGTCAACTCCTTCCAGAGGAGAGGTTTTGTTTAAGGGCTGTCAGACTGCCACTTGGGGTGGATCCCGAGGAGTAAGGTGGTGAAAGTCCTGGACTGGTAACCCAGAGGTTGAGAGTTCAAATCCCACCATAGCCAGTTGTGAATTAATTCAATAAACCTGACCCACATTGCACTTACTCAGAGCCATCAGGGGTGGGGAGGTAATCGGAAGGTTCAGAGTCCGAGTATTATGTTTGTGCCAATTAATTCAAAGTTGAGGTTGGTTAATGGGCCTGAGTCAGTTTCGTGATGCCTGATGAAAAAATCCTTCGTGTTGTTCTCAGTTGTGTAAGCTCTGGAATTCCCTCCCTAAACCTCTCCGCCTCTCTACCTCTCTCTCCTCCTTTAAAACGCTCCTTAAAACCTACCTTTTTGATCAAGCTTTTGGTCACCTGCCCTAATTTCTCCTTATGTGGCTCGGTGTCAAATTTTTATCTTCTCATACTCCTGTGAAGCGCCTTGGGACGTTTTATTACGGTAAAGGCGCTATATAAATACAAGTTGTTGTTGTGTATCTGCAGCATTTTGTGTGTAATATGATGAACATAGGAACAGGAGGAGACCATTCAGCCCCTCAAGTCTGTTCCGCCATTCTATTAGATCATGGCTGATCTGCACCTCAACACCATTTACCTGCTGTTGCTCCATATCCCTTGATACCCTTACCCAACAAAAATCTATCGATGTAGTGAAGGCTTCATTTTCTCAGCTCTCAAAAGGCTATTTTGTAGGTTCTTGCGGACTTTTTAAAATGTAATCTTCTAACTATTTGTGTTTTTTCCCCCCCAGTGGGTGTTTTTGCCAGACCCAGAGCAGAGGTCCCAGCTCGTCCTCCCGCCCCCAGTTCATGTAGACTATAGAGCTGCCTGCTTCTGCCACCGCAATCTGATTGAAATTGGTTACGTGTGTTCTGTCTGCTTATCAAGTGAGTTTCAGTGCAGATTCTTGTTTTTTTTTTTAATTGATTGCCTGGTGATTAGTCTTTAATGATTTTCTCTTTTTAATTATCAGTATTTTGCAACTTTAGTCCATCTGCACGACATGCGAGTGAGTATTATACAAGGTTCAGTGGCTGAATTCTTTTTGAATGCTTGTCTATTATGATTTTGTGACCATGGTTTTTTGTTTTAAATCCAGGACTGCTTTCAGAATTGCTCTGCCGCCTGTACTGAAAGCCAAGAAGAAGAAGCTAAAGCTCCCGACACTGAACTACTTGACGAGTTGACACCAGTGAAGAGCAATCATTCAGAGGGCCCTTTTCCCATTGGAATCTTTCTCTTTTACCTGCCTCAGGCGTCCACTGGAATCAGTGCAATAATCCAGATGCTGGTGACAAAACTCCCACTTCTCGCTTCTGCAGCCGATATAAGGACACGAGGAGTGAGTTCAGACTGGCACAGGATGTTAAACTCTTTATATATTGCGCTGTGGTTGAAATATGCACAGATTTGGAAACTTTTTTTTACAAGTTTCTTTGACCGATTTGTTGTGTCACTTTTTGTAAATGCTCACGTTGGTTAGAGAATAAACACACGGTACAGATAGCGCTCTGGAAAATTCGTTACTGGAATCAGAAATCTACTGCTTCCACATCATGATTCAGAACGACTTCTGTTCCCTGTTTCAGCTCCTTCCCCAGTTTGTTTATGGATTTCCCCCTGTGCCACACAGCAGAGAGGGAGCAGGAATACCACTCCCAGGAGCCTGCTGAGGTTGAGCATTAGCGAGATGCTAAGTGACATGGGATCCTCTCCCTGTCCAGCATCAGTTCCCAGCTGAAACCAGCACGTTGAGGTGTGGGGGAATTGAACCTGGCTCTGTTTGTTTCCTTTTGGGAAATTACCGTCTCCTGGTGTTGGGATCCGAAGAGAGAGAATTCTGATCTGCCAGGTGGATTTTGTTATAAGTTCTGGATCCAGGTGCTAAGTGTTGTTCCATTAAATGGGGGATCAGTTTACTGCCGTAATTCCCATTCACAAGGTGTTGTATCGCAGGTGAGTGTGGAGGAGCTGCCTAATGGAGGCAATGTGTGAACAGCCTCCTGCACACTTCCCAGCCTCCCCTCTCTCACTCAGAGAATGGTGACTGGCACAGGAAGAGGGAGGAAAACAATGGGAAAGAGGAAAGATATTAACTGCTGATTTTCAGAAAATCCTTTTGGGCAGAATTGGGATTGTCTGCCCCTCACTGAGCTCCTTTAGCACAGGAAAAAAAAGCATAGACCGGGGAGCAAACCGGGCAGGTGCAGAAAGAAACTGGTTCTAAACTTCCAGTAGGGTATCCGGTCATTTCCTAAACAAACGTGGCATTCATCACGTGACTTTAGTTTGATGTCTCCAGTGGTGAGTACTGCTGGATCAGTCCAGATCTTGGATCAGTCTTTGTTCAGTAGAAACCGCTGACGAGCCGCAGATGTTGCTACATGCACTAATTTTAGTAGAAAACACCTTACACACAATACAGTTAAATGTACTTCACACATGTATATTTATTTATCAAACATCTCTCGGTGTTCAGTAACCAAAGTAAAGCACTCACAACGATCAAAAAACACTTGCACACTCTGCCTTTCGTCTCGCCATTTTACCAACAAATGCACAAAAAGGTTAAAGTAAGGATTGAGATCACAGGCCCAATGACGGAGTCAATGACTCATTAATTATTTACTAATCAGAAATACAATTAGTCACATCTGTATTCCCAGTTAGCCACGTGTGGCTCGTGGATAACGTATTGAACAACACGGCCTTAGTGTCACAGAAACAAAACCCGGTTATTGTGTCCTGTGAACTTTATTAACCCTTTGGATTTCTGCACAAAAATCAAATGTGAGAAGCCAACAGCTTTCAACTCAATCCCAAATTACCATTTTCTTTTTGTGCTTTTACATGAAGCAAAAAGGGAGCTTATTTCCTCCAAAAACCCAGTGTTTCTGTATTAAAGATCGAAACCAAAGACAGCAAACCGGAGATCTGGGAGAGAGCTCGATCTTTTCAGAAGCTTTTTACATGAGCAGGTGCAGATGTTCTTGGGCACTGTCGCAGTAAAGTGAGCATGTGGTACCTGAAATAATGAACAAAGCTTCATTGAGGGTTATTCCGTTCTAGCCAAAGCGTAAATCTTTCCAGAGCTGTGTGCTTTGCATTTCACAAACCCGTCTTAAGAATGAACTTTTCCATTTTTTTTCCTTCTGATTTGATTGCGGTTGTAGTTAGCGATCAGTTTGAGATATGTAGCTGCTTTTATTCCATTCTTGACCTTCTCAGGGGGCAACTAGAGGATGGGCAGTAAATGCCAGCCTTGCCAGCGACGCCCACATCCTGGGAATTAATAATAAAAAATAAAATCTCATTCTGTTCCAATATAATTTCAGAAACGGCTCGTGTGGGTCTGTAGAGTACAGGATCTTGGCAAGCCCAGTATTTTAATCTGAACTAAGGCTGTTGTCTGACCCTACACTGCCTGAGAGAAACGTGGACCGTCTGTTTAAATCCACCCGGCTGCTGAAGGAGCTGTTGAGCGGAGACCAGCTATTTGCACGTACAGTGGCGGAGGGGTCGCTGTTCCACAGCTGGTAGCTAGTTACAGAATCCGACAGAATGGTTGCTCTCACACCTGGGGGAGAGTTTGTAGGTGGAAGGGAAAAGCCAGATCAAGCGAAAAGGTGGGAGTGAAGAATAACTGTTTGCAAAGCTGCTTGAAGCTACAACGCCAGTTTCTATTTAGATTTACGCTTACCTTTAAGAGTTTGGATTTGGTGTCGGCGACCTCTGACCTGGCATCAGATGGGCACTTACCCAGATGTTCTGTTCTTGTGCCTTTGCTTCCAGCAGGGGCAGAGAGGTTTACGCTGGAGTAAGTTGCCATCAGGGGTTTTTTGGGAAGGCAGTGTGAGTGTGGAGGGGAAGCCCATCTGTTGACTCTGGGAGCCAGTTTTCTTTTCATTAGAAGAGCGAAGTGCTGCCTTTCTTCATTCAGCTGCCTCATTCTGGTTATTTTTTGATACTCCAGCCTCCTTAAGTTCTAAAATGGAGACCAAATTATCAAGTTAAGCAATTTACTTTCTTGGAGTAACAACAGAAAATGCTGGAAACACTCAGCAGGCCAGGCAGTATTTTGCTATTGTATTACTTTCTTGGAGGATGAGTTTCAGACTCTAGACTTGATTACTCTATGTTATGACTCCAATAATCTCCTTGCTAGCCTTCATAAAATCCAGTTTGTCCAAAACTCTGCTGCCCGTATCCTATCCCGCACCAGCTCCCATTCGCCCATCATTACTCTCCTTGTTGGCCTACATTGGCTCCCAGTCTCCCAATGCTTGAAATGTAAAATTCTTGTCCTTTAAATCTCCCATGACATCATCTCCTATATAGAACCATAGAATGGTTACAGCACAGCAGGAGGCCATTCGGCCCGTCGAGCCCGTGCCAGCTCTCTGCAAGAGCACTTCAGCTAGTCCCACTCCCCCGCCCTTTCGCCGTAGTCCTGCAATTTTTTTTCTTTCAGGTACTTATCCAACTCCCTTTTGAAAGCCACGATTGAATCTGCCTCCACCACCCTTTCAGGCAGCGCATTCCAGATCCAAACCACTCCTTGCATAAAAACGTTTTTCCTCATGTTGCCTTTGGACCTTCTGCCAATCTCTGTAACATCCTCCAACTCCATAATCCTTGCCCACCCACCCACCAAACTCGCCTTCCCTTCACCTAAACTTCTCTGCCTCTCTCCTTAAAACCCACTTCTTTACCCTCCACTGGCTGTTCAGCTGGAAGTACAAGCTCCAGTGGCACTATTCGAAGGGCAGGGAGTTCTCCTGGTGCCCTGGCTGACATTCCTCCCTCACTCTCCCAAAACAAACACCACCAAATTAACTGGTCATTTATCTCATTTGTTGTTGCCACGATCTTGCTGTGTGTAAATTGACTACAATATTTGCCTGAAAAAACAGTGACCTCCCATCAAATGTAATTAATTGGTTAGAAAGTGCTTTGGGATGTCCTGAGGATGTGATAAGGTGCTATATTAATGAAAGTTCTTTCTTGCCTGCCCTCCAAAAGTAGTGTGGGTGTAGAGGGTACAAACCAAAGCAGGCAACGCTGCACATACACAGCTGTTAGTGAAAGGACAAGTCAACCTTCATCAGAACTGAAAACTAAGAGATAAGCAAGCGTTTCAGTGAAGTTGGAGAACAAGGGAAGGGGAAGAATCAACATGTTCCAATTGTTGAGAGGGAGTTGGTGGGGTGAATAACCTGCTGACTGCTTAATAGAAAAGTGTTGCAGGATATAAAAGACCATCAATGAGGCAATGGGAAAACAAAAGAACATGTGAATAGGTTTTTAAAAAAGTACAAAAACACGAGAGGGGCTGACACAAATGAAAAGGTGAGCAAGTGGGGGAAAGGGGAGATTTGTGCACAAATCTTTGAAGGTGACAGGACAGGTTAACAAAGCATATAGGATCGTGGGCTTTATAAATAGAGGCATAGAGTACAAAAGCAAGGAAGTTATGCTCAACCTTTATAAAACACTGGTTCGGCCCCAGCTGAAGTATGTCCCATTCTGGACACCACACTTTAGGAAGGAATGTGAAGGCTTTGGAGAGTGTGCAGAAGAGATTTACTAGAATGGTTCCAGGGATGAGGAATTACAGTTACATGGAGAAGCTGGGGCTGTTCTTAGAACAGAGAAGGTTAAGAGGAGATTTGATAGAGGTGTTCAAAATCATGAAGGGTTTAGATAGAGTAAATAAAGAGAAACTGTTTCTAATGGCTAAAGGGTCGATAACCAGAAGGCACAGATTTAATACGATAGCAAAATACTGCGGATGCTGGAAATCCGAAATAACAACAGAAAACGCTGGAAAAACTCAGCAGGCCAGGCAACATCCGTGGAGAGAGAAAGAGAGTTAACGTTTCAGGTCGAAACCCTTCGTCGGATTTAAGCTGCTTGGTAAAAGAACCAGAGGCAACATGAAGAAACATTTTTTTACAGAAGTGGTTAGGATCTGGAATGCACTGCCTGATCAGACGGTGGATATAGATTCAATAGTAGCCTTCACGAGGGAATTGGATAAATACTTGAAGGAGAAAAAATTGCACAGATATGGGGAAAGAGCGGGGGAGTGGGACTAACTGGATTGTTCTTCAAAAGACTCGATGGGCTGAACGACTTCTTGTGCTGTACTATTCTATGATTCTAATAAAAAAGCAGAAAAGACAAAACCTGCAAATTAAGGTCTGAAATGAAAATAGGAAATGTGAGCGAACATGGAAGACCCAGGTCCATCGAGTTCACCTCCCATCCCGCTAGTCCCATGATCCAACGATAATGGGGTTGCTGACTAATCACAGCAACCAATCTCTATCACTGAGTCTACAACAGACCCAGACATGAGATGAGGAAAATCCCCAGTGGTGGAGAGCTTTGGGAACCAGAGGTTTGAAACAGTATGACCAATCCCGAAAAAGAATCGGACAAAAAAACCTTGCATTTCTATAGCGCCTTTCACAACCTCAGGACATCCCAAAGCGCTTTACAGCCAATTAAGTACTTTTTGAAGTGTAGTCACTGTGGTAACGTAGGAAACGCGGCAGCCAATTTGCGCACAGCAAGCTCCCACAAACAGTAATGTGATAATGACCAGATAATCTGTTTTAGTGCTGTTGGTTGAGGGATAAATATCAGCCCAGGACACCGGTGAGAACTCCCCTGCTCTTCTTCGAAATAGTGGCCTTGGGATCTTTTACATCCACCTGAGAGGGCAGATGGGGTCTCAGTTTAACGTCTCATCCAAAAGACAGCGCCTCCGACAGTACAGCACTCCCTCAGCACTGCACTGAGAGTGCTACCACTGAATCCTGATTAACAACTTAAAGATCAAGATTCAAGACCAACATCAAGGGCCCCTCCCCAAAGTAATTTATACTCTGATTAGAAATAAGTGAGGTTTAAGAACTCCCCATTTATAGTTACAGAGTTAGCAACACTGCTTTAGTAACTGTTCCTGAAAATCTGGGCAGTGTATGAATTATTGGTGTTCATACTGACATCTAAAACAAATTATAGGAAACAATCAAAGTTACCTCTATCAGGGCCCTCTGGTCCTTAATAAACTGGTTGTGAACGGACTGGGGTGCTGCCATTATATCAGCAACGCAAAGAGAATAGACTGGGTCGTTTTTGCATAAGAAGGACAAAGACAGTCGAATGCTGGTTTCTAAATCAGTTGCCATCCTTGGAACAGGACACAAAGTACGTTTTAACTCACGATCCATGGGTGCAAAATACTCTCGCAACGTCCAAAAGGGAATGGGCAAACTGAAATCCTGCTTCAGTGGGATGGAAGTAAGGGAGCAGGAACTTATCAGCAGGAAATCGGTCGGTTAAAAAGGTGGTTTTAACTGGATTTAACATGCACCGAACCAATTCAGAAGTTTATGTCAATGTGTTAGCATTTTTTATTGGCGTTAAACATTACCCAAGGATTAACAAGTAACAGCTTGTCCATTTTATTCGCATTGGGAGTTAGGGGAATATCTACTTTCAAGCCCATCATCTTGAGGAGGTCAGTGTTTTATTGTGAATCTGACAGATACATTGATCTTTCTTTGTGATGTTCCTCATCTAAACAAAGGAAATAAAAACTGCACAACATCTACTGTTGGATCAAATTATTTGTATATGTTTGTCTTACTGGAGATGATTCCAGTTCATTGAGTATAATAAGCTGTCTGATTCATCACCCTTCTGTCTGGAACTGACCACAGGTTGAAACAGCTGGTGCCCTCTGTTAATGCCTAATGTTCAGGCTCAAGACACAATGGGAAACGTGGCAACTCACTGATGTCATCATAAGGTTCAACCCCTAACAGCGAAATAAACACATTGAGAAAAACACAACTAAAGAAAGTAAGTGATACGAAAGGATGCGATCTGACTACTGGGATTCGCTGCAGGATTAGTGGATTAAATATTAATATAGATTCCCAGCAGTGGCATTGCCCCCAGCTGAGAACCACACACAGAGTTACACAATAACTGGAGCTTGAAGAATTGTAATTATCTCGGTTCCATTGTCACTCTCTCCCGGTGCCACATCAGAAAAACCCAAGATAATTACAGACGAGGAGGCCAGGCAGCCCAATGTGGTTCATCCATCCAGACAGACCAACTCTTCCCCCACCAATTATTTCTTAAATTATTCCAGTGCTTTTTGCCTCTGGTGTTGTCCGACAGATATTGCTGACTAGTCACAGCCGTGGCTACAGTGACACCATTTTAGCTTCGTGCACCTCACACAACACTGATTCATGTACTCCACATGTGTATATTTACTTTCTTTTATTCGTTCCTGGGATGTGGGCGTCGGTGGTGGTGAACCGCTGCAGTCCGTGTGGTGCAGGTGCTCCCACAGTGCTGTTGGGGAGGGAGTTCCAGGAATTTGACCCAGCAACGATGAAGGAAAGGCGATATACTTCCAAGTCAACATGGTGTGTAACTTGGAAGGGAACTTGCAGGTGATGGTGTTCCCATGCGCCTGCTGCCCTTGTCCTTCTAGGTGGTAAAAGTCGTGGGTTTGGGAGATGCTGCCGAAGAAGCCTTGGCGAGTTGCTGCAGTGCATCTTGTAGATGGTACAGACTGCAGCCACGGTATGCCGGTGGTGGAGGGAGTGAATGTTTATTAAGGTGGTGGATGGGGTGCCAATCAAGCGGGCTGCTTTGTCCTGGATGGTGTCGAGCTTCTTGAGTGTTGTTGGAGCTGCACTCATCCAGGCAAGTGGAGAGTATTCCATCACACTCCTGACTTGTGTCTTCTAGATGGTGGAAAGGCTTTGGGGAGTCAGGAGGTGAGACACTCGCCGCAGAATACCCAGCCTCTGACCTGCTCTTGTTGCCACAGTATTTATGTGGCTGATTCAGTTGAGTTTCTGGTCAATGGTGACCCCCAGGATGTTGATGGTGGGAGATTCAGCAATGGTAATGTTGTTGAATGTCAAGGGGCGGTGGTTAGACGCTCGCTTGTTGGAGATAGTCATTGCCTGGCACTTGTGTGGCGCGAATGTCACCTGCCACTTATCAGCCCAAGCCTGAATGTTGTCCAGGCCTTGCTGCATGCGGGCATGGACTGCTTCATTATCTGGGGAGTTGCGAATGGAATTGAACACTGTGCAGTCATCAGCGAACATCCCCACTTCTGACCTTATGTTGGAGGGAAGGTCATTGATGAAGCAACTGAAGATGGTTGGGCCTAGGACACTGCCCTGAGGAACACCTGCAGCGATGTCCTTAGGCTGAGATCATCTTCCTTTGTGCTAGGTATGACTCCAGCCAGTGGAGAGCTTCCCCCTGATTCCCATTGACTTCAGTTTTACTAGGGCTCCTTGATGCCACACTCGATGAAATGCTGCCTTGATGTCAAGGGCAGTCACTCTCGTCTCACCTCTGGAATTCAGCTCTTTTCTCCATGTTTGGACCAAAGCTGTATGAGGTCTGGAGCTGAGTGGTCTTGGCGAAACCCAAACTGAGCATCGGTGAGCAGGTTATTGGTAAGTGCCTGCTTGATAGCACTGTCGACGACACCTTCCATCACTTTGCTGATGATTGAGAGTATACTGATGGGGCGGTAATTGGCCAGATTGGATTTGTCCTGCTTTTTGTGGACAGGATATACTTGGGCAGTTTTCCACATTGTCGGGTAGATGCTAGTGTTATAGCTGTACTGGAACAGCTTGGCTAGAGGCGCGGCTAGTTCTGGAGCACAAGTTTGCAGTCTGACAGCCGAGATGTTGTTGGAGCCCGCAGCCTTTGCTGTATCCAGTGCGCTCAGCCGTTTCTTGATCTCAGGTGGAGAGAATTGAATTGGCTTCTGTGATGGTGGGGACGTCAGGAGGAGGACAATATGGATCATCCACTCGACACTTCTGGCTGAAGATGGTTGCAGATGCTTCAGCCTTGACTTTTGTACTCGCGTGCTGGGCTCTGCCATCATTGAGGATGGGGATATTCATGGAGCCTCCTCCTCCTGTTAGTTGTTTAATTGTCCACCACCATTCACGACTGGATGTGGCAGGACTGCAGAGCTTTGATCTGATCTGTTGATTGTGGGATCGCTTAGCCCTGTCTATAGCATGCTGCTGTCGGTGTTTAGCATGCATGTAGTCCTGTGTTGCAGCTTCCCCAGGTTGGCACCTCATTTTTAGGTATGCTTGGTGCTACTTAACAAACAAATAAATATTGTGAGGGTCAGTAACTGAAGGACCATGTGTTATCTGTAAAACCACTTACCTTCTAATGATGCAATCTCTGCCCCAGTCAGGAACTGGTCCAGCTCCCTCTCTCAGGCAGAGAGTCAGCAGCCACTGCACCAGCCAGTAACACATTCCAGAAAAGCAGAACCGGCCAACATCCAGGCTATTCCTATCCTTACATAGTTTAAACTCGTGTTCTCTTTCCTCCCCAATCTATCAAACTGTAAACAACGTCATAGACAATTAATTATTTTGAAGGATATTTTTACATAGGCAAATAAACAACCATTCTGCACATAGCAAGATTTAACAAACAGCGATGAGATGAATGACCAGTTAATTTGTTTCTGAGTTGGCCAGGACACCGGGAGAACTCTCTGCTCCTCTCTGAGTAGTGCAGTGGGATCTTTAATTTCAACCTGAACAGGCAGATGGGACCTCAGTTATCCAAAAAACAACTCCCATGACAGTGCGGCGCTGCCTCAGTACTGCCCCTCT
The DNA here is from genome assembly GCA_030390025.1 of Squalus acanthias. Classification (NCBI taxonomy): domain Eukaryota; kingdom Metazoa; phylum Chordata; class Chondrichthyes; order Squaliformes; family Squalidae; genus Squalus; species Squalus acanthias. The sequence continues at coordinate 99,584,996 of CM059437.1, forward strand.
GACAGTGCGGCGCTCCCTCAATACAGCCCCTCCGACAGTGCGGCGCTCCCTCAGTACTGCCCCTCCGACAGTGCGGCGCTCCCTCAGTACTGCCCCTCCGACAGTGCGGCGCTCCCTCAGTACTGCCCCTCCGACAGTGCGGCGCTCCCTCAGTACTGCCCCTCCGACAGTGCGGCGCTCCCTCAGTACTGCCCCTCCGACAGTGCGGCACTCCCTCAGTACTGCGCTGGAGTGTCAGCCTGGATTATGTTCTCAAGTCTCTGGAGTGGGACTTGAACCCTTAATCTTTTGACTCAGAGAGACTGACACCTAAGTGTATAAAATAATGGAAAAGTGAACTGTTTAAAATATGTTTGCAATTATTTAGCTGAATAATTTGCTGATGAGATGAACACTTTCTTTCTGCCCGCACTGACACTGATGGTGTTACTGCTCCTCCCTCCGCCAGAGGGCGCTCGAACCGCCACTGCGCTCCATAGCAACCGGCCGCCGCGGCACCGCCATTCATGGTGAGCGTTGATTGGCTTGCCGTTGCTGCGTGCCCCGAGCGGCCAATGGCAGGGCGCCTTGCTGCGGGGCGGGCGGGCAGGCGCTGTGAGCCGGTGCGATGGGCCGCGGGCTCGGCCCGATCATCTGCCAGCTCTGCTGCAGCCTCCTGCTGGCTGCGGCCGCTGGCCGTGTGGGTGAGCGGTGCTGACAGGAGGCGGCTGGGGGGGATGGGGGTCAGGGGTCAGGGTTTGGAGTGTGAGGGGATGGGGCGATGGCTGAGGTGTGAATGGGACGGTGGAGGGATGGCGAGGGGGTGAGGGAGGGGGACTGGGGGGTGAGGAGTGGGAGGTGAGGAGTGGGAGGAGGGTGAGGAGGGGGGGGGTGAGGAGATGAGGGGGTGGGGAGAGGAGGAGGAGGTGAGGAGGAGGAGGTGAGGTGATGAGGAGGAGGAGGTGAGGGGATGAGGAGGTGAGGAGGGGGAGGTGAGGGGGTGAGGAGGGGGAGGAGGGGGTGAGGAGGGGGAGGAGGGGGAGGTGAGGGGGTGAGGAGGGGGAGGTGAGGGGGTGAGGAGGGGGAGGTGAGGGGTGTGGTAGGGAGTGCGGCTGTTGGGCTGGGCTGGGCTGTGATTGGGACGGTGGGAGGGGGGTGAGATCGGGAGCTACCTGAGGGTGGGCTGTGATTGGGATGGTGAGGGGTTATGGTGTAGGGGATTGGGGAGGGAGTAATAGAGTCATAGAGTTATACAGCACAGAAAGAGGCCCTTCGGCCCATCGTGTCCGGGCCGGCCATCAAGCCCTGTCTATTCTAATCCCATTTTCCAGCACTTGGTCCGTAGCCTTGTATGCTATGGCGTTTCAAGTGCTCATCTAAATGCTTCTTGAATGTTGTGAGGGTTCCTGCCTCTACCACCCTTTCAGGCAGCGAGTTCCAGATTCCAACCACCCTCTGGGTGAAAAAGTTTTTCCTCAAATCCCCTCTAAACCTCCTGCCCCTTACCTTGAAACTATGGCCCCCTGGTTATTGACCCCTCTACTAAGGGGAAAAGTTCCTTTCTATCTACCCTATCTATACCCCTCATAATTTTGTACACCTCAATCAGGTCCCCCCTCAGCCTTCTCTGCTCTAAGGAAAACAACCCCAGCCTGTCCAGTCTCTCTTCATAGCTGAAGCGCTGCAGCCCAGGTAACATCCTGGTGAATCTCCTCTGCACCCTCTCCAATGCAATCACATCCTTCCTATAGTGTGGCGACCAGAACTGCACACAGTATTCCAGCTGTGGTGTAACTAGCGTTTTGTACAGCTCCATCATAACCTCCCAGCTCTTATATTCTATGCCTCGGCTAATGAAGGCAAGTATCGCATATGCCTTTTTAACCACCTTATCTACCTGTCCTGCTGCCTTCAGGGATCTATGTTCATGCACACCAAGGTCCCTCTGATCCTCTGTCCTTCCTAGGATCCTACCATTCATTGTGTATTCCCTTGCCTTGTTAGTCCTCCCAAAATGCATCACCTCACACTTTTCAGGGTTAAATTCCATTTGCCACTGTTCTGCCCATCTGACCAACCCGTCTATATCGTCCTGTAGCATGAGGCTTCCCTCCTCGCTATTTACCACTCCACCAATTTTCGTGTCATCTGCGAATTTACTGATCATACCTCCTACATTCATATTTGAATCATTAATGTACACTACAAACAGCAAAGGACCCAGCACCGATCCCTGCGGTACACCACTGGACACAGGCTTCCAGTCACAAAAACAACCTTCGACCATCACCCTCTGCCTCCTGCCACTAAGCCAATTTTGGATCCAATGTGCCAAATTGCCCTGGATTCCCATGGGCTCTTACCTTCTTGACCAGTCTCCCATGTGGGACTTTGTCAAAAGCCTTACTGAAGTCCATGTAGACTACATCAACTGCACTACCCTCATCCACACACCTAGTCACGCCCTCGAAAAATTCAATCAAATTGGTTAGACATGATCTCCCCCTGACAAAGCTATGCTGACTATCCTTGATTAATCCTTGCCTCTCCAAGTGGAGACTAATTCTGTCCCTCAGAATTTTTTCCAATAATTTCCCTACCACTGATGTTAGGCTCACTGGCCTGTAATTCCCTGGTTTATCCCTACTACCCTTCTTGAATAATGGTACTACGTTAGCTGTCCTCCAGTCCTCTGGCACCTCCCCTGTGGCCAGAGAGGATCTGAAAATTTGTGTCAGAGCCCCTACAATCTCCTCCCTTGCCTCACACAGCAGCCTGGGATACATCTCGTCAGGGCCTGGGGATTTATCCACTTTTGAGCCCGCTAAAACCGCTAGTACCTCCTCCCTCTCAATACTAATTTGTTCATGTATATCACAATCCCCCTGCCTGATTTCTATGCCTACATCGTCCTTCTCCATAGTGAACACAGATGCAAAATATTCATTTAAAACCTCACCTACATCTTCTGGCTCTACACACAGATTGCCACTTTGGTCCCTAATGGGCCCTACTCTTTCCCTGGTTATCCTCTTGCCCTTAATATACTTATAAAACACCTTGGGATTTTCCTTTATTTTGCCCGCCAGAGTGTGGGTGTCAGGTTTGCAGTTCGAGAGTTGGGGAAGTTGCTGTGAGGTGGTGAAGGTGGGTGCTGGGTTTGTGGGGCTGAATTGTGGGCAGATGGGATTCTTCCTGCTCGGTGGCAGGTATCGCGACAAGCCCATGTCCTGATGGGTAGCACCTCGGTGGCTGGACTAGCAGTGGGAAGTTCCCCAGTGCTGCACCGTGCTAGCTGGTTAAACTCCAGCATTATCCCCGGTGCAGCTTTGGCGTCTCTAAAACTTGGCTGTTGCCATTTACACCTAAGCTCACTAGATTTGGTTTTTTGGGGTGTGTCGGGGCTCCCCCCTGACCCCGCATCTTTCTCTAGTTTCTCTCCTGTTTTTCCTCATGCCCTCACTGAGCTCATCTGCTTCCTTGACTCTATTCCCACTAAACTGCTGACCGCCCCCCCCCAACTTCCCTTCCTGACCCCCATGTTAGTTGATACTGTTAACGGTTCTGCTCAGGTACTGTCCCCCTCTCCAATAAATCTGCCGTCATCACCCTTCTCCCCAAACTAACAGCCCTTGTCTCCTCTGCCCTTGCAAACTACCGCCCATCTCCAACCTCCCTTTCTTCTCCAAATTCCTTGAACGTGCTATTGCCTCCAAAATTAGGGCCCACCTTTCCTGCAACCCCATGTTTGAAACCCTGCCACAGATCTGAAACGGCCCTCATCAAAGTCACAAATGACATCCTCTGTGACTGCGACCATGGTGCACTTTCCCTCCTCATCCTTCTAGACCTGTCTGCCGCCTTTGACACAGTTGACCACACCATTCTCTTCTAACGCCTCTCCTTCATTGTCCAGCTGGGTGGGACTGCACTCACCCGGTTCCATTCCTATCTATCCAGTCGTAGCCACAGAATCACCTGCAGTGGCTTCTCTTCCCTCTCCCTCTCGACCCCTCCACTGTATCTGTGTTGTCAGACTGCTTGTCCAACATCTAGTCCTACTGAGCAGAAATTTCCTCCAGTTAAACGTCGGGAAGGCAGAAGCCATTGTCTTTGGCCCCCATCACAAACTCTCCACCGATTCCATCCCCCTTCCTGGCCACGGTCATGGGCTGAACCAGACGTGCCTTCAACCGTCCAGGTCCTAAACGCTGAAAGTACTTCCCTGCACCTCTCCGTCTTTTCACCTCCCTCTCCTTCTTTAAGACCCTCCTTAAAACCTACCTCTGACTGAGCTTTCAGTCACCTGTCCTAATATTTTCTCCTTTGCCTTACTATGCTTCTGTGAAGCACCTCAGGTACTTGAAGAAGAAAAATTTGCAGGGCTATGGGGAAAGAGAGAATGAGTGGATCTAAGGGGAGAGCTCTTTCATAAGAGCCAGCACAGGCACAGTGGGCTGAATAGCCTCCTTGTGTGCTGTAAGATTCTATGATTCTTAGCTGCTGATGACATAATGCTGTAACTATTCTACTTTTCATTCAGTGTTCCAGCCATCTTTCCTGATTGCCTCAGAACCTGAAGTAAATGTGTACCTGGTGGGCGAGACCAGCTCTGTTAATCTCAGCGTGGAGACATTTGATGCTGGTACGGCTCCCTTATTGTTCCGGTTTACGGGTACATATATTTCAGAAGTGGGACAGTCCGTGAATAGAAGCTGTTATTAGCTTTAAATAACCTTGTAAAAACAAAATAATTAGAGTAACATCCTTATGAAAGTTCAAGTCGGAACTATATATCTAAAAGATTTTTTTTTTGCACTCTTCCTCTTTTAATTCCTCCTCCCAAACCATTCCTTCCTTGTATTCCCTTAAGTTTAGAAGGAATCTTCTAAAGAGCCAGTCTTGACTTTGTGCTCGCCAGACATCTATCTACACGAGTACTCTGCAGGTATAGCATTCGGGAGCAGAAAGCATGGCTGATTCTCCCCTCCCAAGCCCAGGAAACAGAAGTTAGTTATAGTGTCTCTGCTGCCACTGCAACTCAGACCAGCTAACTCATCACAGACTGGCAATTCAGACTTGAATGTGTGGCTCAGTTACGTGTCTTCTTTACCAGGATGGATCCATTTCTGTGCAGCCATGTATGGGAATTCTGGTTGTAGCTAACGTTTCTCATGTCTGATTCTTTTGTGTCCACTTATCTGCGACATCCCTTGGCCTGCAAAAATAAAGCACGCTTACTGCGGCAAATCTCTTGTTCTTTGCCCATTCATTAACTGAGGACAGTGTTTTTGTAACTAATGCTAATAATTGCTCTGTCACTGTGGTGATTTGGAGATTAGAGAGAGTATCAAGGGCACATGCTGCGATTTAAAATGAGAAAACTGAACTTCATTACGTTTGGTTTGTTTTCTATTTAGAATTGTCCCAGTCTGACTGTACGCCGACAAATACCACTGTTCAGTGGGTACTGACAAGTTCAGTTGATGAGGTTAGTACTTTTTAATGAAACTTTCTCATTTTTTTCTTTATGGGGTCATCTATTTGTGATAAAACTTCTTCCAACCAGATTGCTGGGATGTTAAACTTGCCTTATATTAAAAGGACTCCAAAGAAGGATCCATGTCAGTAGACTAAACACTGCCTGCTAGTCCACTAACTGCAGTACAATCTGACTTTCTTGCTTTCACCAGCAGAGATTTCAGAAATAAGGGTAGAGCTGGGTGCCGAAACTCCTAGGAGCATAGAAACAGGGATAGGCCATTCAGCCCCTCGAGCCTGCTCCGCCATTCAATGAGATCATGGCTGATCTGCGATCTAACTCCATATACCTACCTTTGGCCCATATCCCTTAATACCTTTGGTTAACAGAAAACTATCAATTTCCGATTTAAAATTAACAATTGGCGTTTGCGGAAGAGAGTTCCAAACTTCTACCACCCTTTATGTGTAAAAGTGTTTCCTAATTTCACTCCTGAAAGGTCTGGCTCTAATTTTTAGACTATGCCACCTAGTCCTAGAATCCCCAACCAGCGGAAATAGTTTCTCTCTATCTACCCAATCTGTTTCCCTTAATATCTTGAAAACTTCAATCAGATCACCCCTTAACCTTCTAAATTCTAGGGAATACAACCCTAATTTGTGTAATCTCTCCTCTTAACCCTTGAAGTCCGGGTGTCATTCTGGTAAACCTACGCTGCACTCCCTCCAAGGCCAATATATCCTTCCTATGGTGTGGTGCCCAGAACTGCTCACAGTGCTCCGGGTGTGGTCTAACCAGGGTTTTGTACAGCTGCAGCATAACTTCTACCCCCTTTTCTACCCCCTTGTATTCTAGTCTTCTAGATATAAAGGTCAGCATCCCATTAGCCTTTTTGATTATTTTCTGTACCTGTTCATGACATTTTAATGATCTATGTACCTGGACCCCCAAGTCTCTTTGGACCTCACTGTTTTTAGCCTTTCACCATTTAGAAAGTACCAAAGTGGATGACCTCACATTTGCCTACATTGAAATCCATTTGCCTCCGTTTTGCCCATTCGCTTAATCTGTCGATATCCCTTTACACTGCCTACAATGCCGCCTATCTTTGTATCATTGACAAATTTGAATATATGACTTTCTATGTCATCATCTAAGTCGTTAATAAATACTGTGAATAGTTGAGGCCCCAACACAGATTCCTGCGGGACACCACTCGTCACATCCTGCCAATTTGAGTACCTACCCATTATCCCTACTGCCTGTCTCCTGCCGCTCAGCCAATTTCCTAAACAGGTCAATAATTTGCCCTCAATTCCATGGGCTTCTACCTTAGTTAACAGTGTCTTATGTGGGACTTTATCAAATGCCTTCTGGAAGTCCATATAAATAACATCCATAGACATTCCCCTGAATACTACTTTAGTCACCTCTTCAAAAAATTCAATCAGGTTTGTCAGGCATGACCTACCTTTCAAACCTCAAAAATTTTCAGTTGATCAGAGACAGCCAGCATGGATTTGTGAAAGGTAGGTCATGAACTCCTGACTATTATTGCAGCATAGGGCAGTAAGGATTTTGCAAGGCGTTAAATGGCTGCCTTCTAATTGTTGTGGGCTGCAAACTGAGGTGGATCAAGCTCAGAGCTTGGAAAACATTGGCAAGAAAGCCCAGGTGAACATTACAAAAGCTGGGAACCTGATGGAACTGCAGCCCCAGAGTATTGTTGCCAACTCTGGTTGGAGGTATTCCTGGAGGTTTGATCACGTGACACTTGATCAGTTGGCACATTATTGCATTTGTCGTATAAAGGTTGGGTGCCCTGTACTCGAGTGTCTTTGCTCGTGGTTTCACGCCAGCAGCTGTTGTGTGAGAAGTTCGGAGAACCAGGAGACCTCCCACGAGCAGGTGAAGAAAGGTGCAAAGCACAGGTGTGAATGTGAAGTGCGAACTCTACTTTTTTCTGTGGTTGCTAATGTAAGATTAGGATCACAGGTCACACACACATTACCCAAAGGGTCTTAGGAGTTGTAAGACTTTTTATTAAAGAGCTACAGTTTTAAAGCATAATCAGATACTACATGTGGTTTAAGCTAAGTATAATAGACATACAACCCATGACAGTAGAAAGTGATCTACGACTCCCGAAGCGGAATGCCGCGACCGGACAGACGGTGAGGTAGTACGGTGGTCTCGGATTGGGTGGATTCCTGCAGTCTGTTGCAGCGGTCACTTCCGTTGGGTCATCCCTCGAGCTGTTGGAGGTGTTAGGCCGTCAGCCACCTCAGAGGCTAAACTTGACCAAGGTGTTAGGCCGTAGCCACCTCGGGGAAGCTTTCGCCCCGAACTGCCTGATTTCCTCTCTCGGTTGTCTATATTTATAGTTTTTTCGGTAGGCTGGTGACTACCTGGTGAAAATCATTTGTTCCCCATCCTATTGTCCAATTACAAGGGAGAGGCTACCTATGACAGCCCCCTCCCAGCCTCATGAGGTCATTTTCCTCCTTCTCTCTGTTCTAAAGGTCTTGTTGCCCTCTTGTAGACAGCTTGTTTATCCTACAGCTCCTTGCTGCATCCCGTATCAGGCCTAGTTATGCCCACTCGAAGGCCTGTTTTTGTGTTCTGACCTTGTAATTCAACTCTCTGTACAGCTATTTTTCTGACATGACTGGAATCTTTCTGTGTCATCAACTTAGGCAAACTGCTGATCTAGGGAACCCATAACAGACTATTATTTCTTTCAATCCACGATTTCTTACACTAATAACAATGCCCGGGACGGAAGATCAGCCTTCTATTCCAGGAGGGTTGGCAACACTATTAATAAGAGCTCCAGCAATGATCCCTGGTCATCCACTCAGTACCTGACCCCACATCACTCTCCTAGCGAGTACCCATTGCTTCCTTCCCTTCAGCCAATTTCTTCCCCATCCCCTGATTTTACCTTCGATCGCCACCTTTTAACAACTGTCAGAGGCTTTTGCAAGTGATTAACATTAAGGAACTTGAAATGTGAGAAATGCTGTATGATTCTACGTGAATTTTCTGGGCCACAGAGTGAATGAACTGCCTGGCTGAGGTCAGTAACATTCCCAGTTCCCAGCGACCACCTCCCTCGGTCCTTCCTCCTCACGCCCTACACTGAGTGATGTGTGGCTGCAAACCTCCTTTGGAGACAACAGCTTGCGGCTAACACCACCCCATCACCTGGTCCGCCGACGGGATTTGTTTGAAAGCAATTTGCCTATGAAAAGTAAACGGGCAAATTCCGGAACCAAATCCAGCTGAACTATTTGCACGAGGACGAGACTTCGGGATCCTGCAATGCAATTGGATAAGACCACATCCGGCATGATTTTCATATTCACTTGGCACCGGCCGTAGGCGGGATGTTGTACTTTTATCCCGGGTTGTGAGCAACAGTGTCCGGGAGATTCATCCTCCATTCCGGAGATTCCTGGACAATCCGGGAGTGCTGGTACCCCTACCCCAGAGAAAGTGGCTGGGTGGACAGAAGTTGTTACAAGGATTTTCAAGACAAAATATGCCCTTTCATGATCAGGTTTAACTAGTTCAATAATCCCCTTCGTGGTCAGCTTTAACTAGTTCTTGCCAATTTTTTGTGTGTTTGTTTAACTTTTTAGATCAGCAGATCAAAGTAGCACAACTGCTTCAAAAAAATCTGGGCAAAGTTTTTTTTGAGCATTTGGGCACTGGGTTGGACAGTAGGCGGAGCTGGGCACTGGACGGCATAGGGCTGGGCGGGAACGGGTACAGACAGCAGCTTTGGAGCCAAACTTGAGCGCCACACCAGTGACTGAAGATGACTTCAGTTTCTACATGTCATGTTATAAATTATTAGCTGTGTGTTGTCAGCTGACTGAAGAAATAAGGTGGCGGCTGAAAATGTGATTTCATTACTTTGTTTTATTGACTGCTGATTCCTGATTGGAAAACATATTCTTGATATCGTGTCCAACTGCTGAAATGTTAGTTCTGTATTAATTTATTACAGATCGATCAGTCGACTCGCAACGTGCTGTTGACTCTGGACCGACCGCTAGTACTGTGTGAAAATTTATCAAATGAAACCAACTGTTGTCCGGAACCTCTGTGCATTATTGAAACTCTCCGTGTGATTGCTTGTCTGAATCACAAAGTTGTAGCGAGTCTGCTCATTCAAGTTATAATATACGTGAACTCGACTTTCAGTGGGATTATAAATGGTAAGTGCTTGGTATGGTGCGCTTGAGAAATCTGGCAACAACCAATACTAACTTGAAATGAGAAACTCTGACTGAGCTGTGACTAATTTCATAGAATGTGGCAGTGGTGGTGAGAGGTTGCCAAGTCCCATACCCATTAATTGCTTTCTGCTGCTGCTTATTTTCCCAGGTGTGCCATTGTGGGCAGCAAGCATTGTATTGACTCTTATTGGCTGTTTATAACCCCCGTGAGACACACTAGTACCTTTACAATCGCTTTTTTACCCACTGGAGACGTGGGAAACGACTGCTGACCACTAACTAGTACGTCATTCCACTTACTGAGAGTACAATGTTTCAAGTAAGGCCGGTCTAATTATTATAATAGCACGGATTTATTAAAGGCAAATTATGTCTGACAAACTTGATTGCGGTCTTTTGAAGTAATGGAGAGGGTGGATGAGGGTAGTGCGGTTGATGTGTATATAGACTGTCAAAAGGCATTTGATAAAGTACCACAAATAGACTTGTTGGAAAAATTGAAGCCAGTAGGATTAAAGGACAGTGGCAGCATGAATACAAAATTAGCTAAGGGACAGAAAGTAGAGAGTACTGGTGAACGGCAGGGAAGTGTACAGTGGTGTCCCTCAAGGGTCGGTATTAGGACCACTGCTCTTTATGATGCATATTAATGAACTGGACTTAGGTATACAGGGTATCATTTCAAAGTTTGCAGATGACACGAAACTCAGAAATGTAGTTAACAATGAGGAGGAGAGTAACAGACTTCAGAAGGACATAGACAGGCTGGTGAAATGGACAGACATGTGGCAGATGAAATTTAATGCAGAGAAGTGTGAAGTGATACATTTGGGTAGGAAGTAGTGAGGGGAGGTAATATAAACTGAATGGTACAAATTTAAAGGGGGTGTAGAAACAGAGAGACCTGGGGATGTATGTACACAAATCTTTGAAGGTGGCAGGACAAGTTGAGAAGGCTGTTAAAAAGGCATACGGGATCCTTGGCTTTATAAATAGAGGCATAGAGTACAAAAGCAAGGAAGTTATGCTAAACTTTTAAACTGGCACGAGGGTCGGTAACCAGAGGACACAGATTTAAGGTAATTGTCAAAAGAACCAGAGGGGAGATGAGAATTTTTTTATGCAGCAAGTTGTTGTGATCTGGAATGCGCTGCTTGAAAAGGCGGTGGAAGCGGATTCAATACTAAGGGGGTGATTTTCTCAAAGGAGAGCTTTTGGAGGCGGGACTCCCACTTGTTGGGTTTCAGTCCCGCCTCCATCAACTTCTGGCCAACCCACGCTATTTTCCCTTGATTGACCTTGTTAAGCCCGCCCAGCGGGCTTAGCAGGCCAATTAAGGGAAAGCCGGTTGCAGAGAACGTCGACGTATGACGTTTCATCTGTCAAAATTGTCATCGTTTGACAGCTCTGTGAAGCTGTCAAACAGTGACATTCTCTGTAGTTTGATGAGGTCTTGAATTCAAGACCTCATCAAACTTCTTTCTTTTACAAAAATGAGATGGTTGTTGCATTGGAGAATGCAACGGCCATCTGTCATCTCCAACACGGAGGTCCGAGACTCTCCGCATACACACCGACTGAAGCCTGCAGGAAGAAACAAAGGTAAGTACACTTTTACTAACACTTTGCACTTACCTCAGATACTCACCTCTCCACTCTTGCACCCACCACTTACCTTCACAGCACACTTTTGCACCCTGCAGACCCAGTACTCGCCTTGCTGACCTGACGGGTTTCGGAGCCTTCGGGAAGCCCACACTTGTGAGGGCAAAAAGGGGATAATCCTATTTTCTGCCTGTTAACTACCTGTTAACAGGCAGTTAATAGGCTTTAATCCCTTCCCGCCTCCAAGGAGACAGGACCCGGCGCGGGACGGCTACCCGCCTCCTGGCAAGATGGCATGGAGGTGGGTTGGGCACCCGCCCCCCAAATTCTGCCATTTTCCCGGCAGTCCCGCCTCCCCAGGGCTGGCAAAGTCGCCCCCTAACTTTCAAAAGGGATTGGATAAATAGTTGAAGTGGAGAAATTTGCAGGGCTATGGGGAAAGAGCAGGGGAGTGGGACTAATTGGAGAGCTCTTTCAAAGAGCTGGCACACGCACGATGGGCCGAATGACGACCTCCTGTGCTGTACCATTCTATGTTTAATTTAATATTTTTTAGCAGCTAAGAGGAAAGTCAAGCTGGAGGATCTTGGCAGAATCAGTATTGCTGTTTAAGGACCTGTAGAGTTCCACTGGAGTCTCCAGGTTGGAATATTGCTTTGAAGCTCGGTTATCCAGAAACATGTCCTTGCCTTCAGCCTAGTCACCGTTGTAGAATGGTGGTGGTTGTAGCAGTGACTGGGCCTATAGGATGCTCAATGGCTCCCCATTAAATACAACATTGTTTCTGTAAGCAGGTTGACTGCAAAATGTTTGTCAGTCAGTCTCTGTAGTGGAAATTAAAAACCATAAGGAATCATTGTGTGTTATGTTGACTGTACTTGCTATTTGGTGGGGGTTGGGCATTAAATTTAACTTTTAGAGTTTTTTAAAATCACTATCAACAAAATGAGAAATCAGTCGCCAATGATTAAGGTTTTGTGCTGCAGCAATTGCAAAAGCTCCCAGTCCAGGTGAGTTTTTAATAAATGTAATGTTTGGGAGGGGCGCTTTACTTTCAACAATACGAGCGACTGCCCTGAATGTCTAATTGTGAAGTTAATGTTGTAAAATATGTTGTGTAAAATGGCACTTCATTAATATCCACAGTCAGATTTTATCCAGTTCTTTGTGTTTAAACTATAAATGTATCTTTCTGTTTGTCCAGATTCAGAAATGGTTAATTTTATTTGATGTGACAGAGCTTTGCCCCCTCTGATTTTCTCTCTTTCTAGCTGCTCTCCTGAAGGCATTGTCTCTTTCATTGGGTGTGGTTCCACAAGTACTGGCGCCCTCTAGTACCTTGCTCAGTGTTCAATCTTCCCAAGAGTAAGCCTGGGCGACTGAACTGTGGTATCGCCACAGCCGTGTGATCCTGTCCTTAACTGACGTCCACACGTGCCCTTCCAGCAGGAGTCACCAGATAATGAACAAGAGAAGGGAACTGCCAACTAACTCCCCCTCTAGTCTGGGGCTGCTCAGGCCTGTTGTAGCTCCTTTGCCACTGTCCTGGTTAAGATTGGCTGACTCTGCAAAGACAAGTGATCCATAGTGAGACCTTCCTGCTCTGAATGGCTCTGTGCCACCCCACTTGTTGCAGTTTTTGATTAATGGTTGTCATGCTAATTATTGAACGTTGTTATTTTTATTTCGATAGAAAACAAGATGCTGATTCCAAAACAAAAATACAATCCCCTCGGCCCCTGCCCGTGCAACATAACCGCGCGAGCTTGTGACGTACGATGCTGCTGTGATGAGGTATTTCTATATTTTAAATAATACTGTCAAGTTATACAGCCACGCGTAGATTTTTAATTGTTTTATACAGAGTGTGAAATTTAAGCATTTTACTCTGTTGAGTGAACAAGAATGCAAATCGAATTGACCGTGCTGTTTATTTAAATAGACGCAGTATCTGCATTGTGTGGTGTAACTGCATCTGTCACTTATTCCACGTTTCACTTTCTCTTCTGTGATGGATTGAGGAGATATGAAATAATTATTGGACTCGTGGTTGACACTGGTCCAGTTTTGTGGCTTTATTGAAAACTAGCAGTTGTGACATTTGCTTTTCACTGACAGTTGAAATCTTTGTGGAAAGCTAGCCCATAATAGGTACTCCTTTTTGTGCTATTTATAGTGAAATTCTAAACACCTTGGCACATCTTTCCCCCATTACATTCTGGATCACAGTATGCAGGAGAATGTTGTAAGGGATGGATTAGTAGAGTCTGTGTGTTACCTCTATAGACCGCTGGAAATAGAAGATATTTTCCACATTGCACTGTGCACCTTACAGCTGGAGAGATGCACTCAACTCTGAGCACCATTGTTTAGTTTCCCCCAGGTAGTTGTCTGTAATGCTTGGCTATTAGGAAACATGATTCAAGTGGGCCAGATGGACGGGGGTAGTTTTGCAAGGACCAAATTTGGAACTCGGTGGCCCAAAGTCTTGGTGCTGTGCTGTGCCGTGCTTTGCCACAGTGTCGTATTAGTGAGGTTTCTGCAGGCAGCGTAATCTCCTGGATAGACATTCCTCCAGAGTAAAAAGCAACGGGTGAGTCCACTCGCATCACTAGAGCACCTAATGGTATCTAGTTCAGGCAGGTAACGGGAAGGGACTACGAGCAGGTTATTTCTCTGACCTCTGCCAAAAAATAATGCAATGCGTGGCGTGGAGGGGGGGTGGCGGGTAGAGAAACAGGAGTAGTCGAGAAAATATAAAAAATGAGGAGGGGCTTTAAGAACAACTTGTACCATCTTTTTAAAATAATGTAAAGATTTTTTTTGTTACAAGTAATCTTTTAAATTTGTGTATTAAACTCTCTTGCTTCGAATTTCTGATCAGCGTTAACAGGAGCATTCCTGCTCTATACTTCAGTGCCCTGCCATGGAAAGTGAAAGCCATCGGAGGAGTATCATTTATTTGGTCTGAGTCATGTTTAGTTAAGTGAGAAAGATTTGAGCGAACTCATAATCTCAAACTAAATTCATTTATTTCTGTCATGAACAGACAGAGAATCAAAAGAGTATTTTTTTAAACACTATCCATTCCCCGTTTAAATGGCAGTCTCGGTCTCAACGCCACTTGTGGTAAAGCATTCCATGTTCTAATAACCCTCTGTGTGAAATATGTCTGGCTTGCTCTCCACCCCTTGTTCAATTTGTGCTGATCCTCGGTCAAGCCCCTCTTTTTACCAATTCACAAACCAGTGGAAACTATTGTTATTTACCCTCTCAAAGCCCCATCATCCTTCTCTGTTCCATTGAAAAGTCCAAGTGTTTTGGGCTTTTCGTCATAGATTTAATCTCATTTTTTGGTATCATTTTAGTAAATTCCCATCGTTCCCTTTCCAGAGCTCAAATAAGCTGCCTAGAGCTGCATGCAATACTCCAAATGAGGTCCAAGTGCAGATCCCTGGGGAGCACCTCCACCCAGATCCTGCCAATTCTGAAAAACACCCATTTACCCCACTCCTTGCTTTCTCTCTTTAGTCATAGCTCTATCTGTGCAGTAGCTCTCCCTCTCGTGTGGTGCTTAGTCAAATGCTGATCAGTTGCTGCACCGTTGTGTGAAGCTGCCACCTAAATATGATTTTAAAGTGTGTATATGTGACAAGTCATTAGGCACTCTACAGTGAGAAATTGTATCTGTGTGGAAAGATTAAAAAATGACTTGCATTTATTATCGTGCCTTATCAAGTCACTCAAACAGCCCAAAATGCTTCAAACAATACACTTTTTGAAGTGTAGTCACTTGCTTTAGGCAAATGCTGCAACCAGTTTTCACACAACAAGATCCCACAACAGCATTGAGATGAATGCCATGAGATCTTTAACATCTGTTTGAACATATGGAACAGGCAGACATGTTTAATGTGTCAACCTCTGAGAGTGCAACACTCCCCCAGTACTGCACTGGAGCGTTCCAAGACCGGGAATGGGGTTTGAACCCATTCCCGGGGAAAATAGAGTATGAGAGTAAGCTTGCAGGGAACATAAAAACTGACTGTAAAAGCTTCTATAGATATGTGAAGAGAAAAAGATTGGTGAAGTCAAGCGTAGGTCCCTTGCAGTCAGAATCAGGGGAATTTATAACGGGGAACAAAGAAATGGCAGACCAATTAAATACATACTTTGGTTCTGTCTTCACAAAGGAGGACACAAATAACCTCCCAGAGATGTCGGGGAACATAAGATCTAATGAGAGGGTGGAACTGAATGAAATCAGTATTTGTAGGGAAATGGTGTTAGGGAAATTGACGGGATTGAAGGCCGATAAATCCCCAGGGCCTGATAATCTACATGCTAGGGTACTTAAGGAAGTGGCCCTAGAAATAGTAGATGCATTGCTGGTCATCTTCCAAAATTCTATAGACTCTGGAACAGTTCCCATGGATTGGAGGGTAGCTAATGTAACCCCACTATTTAAAAAAGGTGATAGAGAGAAAACGGGGAATTATAGACCGGTAAGCCTGACATCGGTAGTGGGGAAAATGCTAGAGTCCATTATAAAAGATGTAATAGTAGAGCACTTGGAAAACAGTGACAGGATTGGACAAAGTCAACATGGATTTACAAAAGTAAATCATGCTTGACTAATCTACTGGAATTTTTTGAGGATGTAACTGGTAGAATAGATAAGGGAGAACCACTGGATGTGGTGTATTTGGACTTTCAGAAGGCTTTCGATAAGGTCCCGCATAAGAGGTTGGCGTGCAAAGTTAAAGCACATGGGATTGGGGGTAAGGTACTGACTTGGATAGAGAACTGGTTGGCAGACAGGAAGCAAAGAGTTGGAATAAATGGGTCTTTTTCCGAGTGGCAGGCAGTGACTAGTGGGGTACCGCAGGGATCGGTGCTAGGACCCCAGTTATTCACAATATATATTAATGATCTAGACGAGGAAACTAGATGTAATATCTCCAAGTTTGCAGACGACACAAAGCTGGGTGGGCGTGTGTGCTGTGAGGAGGATGCATTGAAACTCCAGTATGATTTGGACAGGTTGGGTGATTTTGCAGATGCATGGCAGATGCAGTATAATGTGGATAAATGCGAGGTTATCCACTTCGGTGGCAAAAACAGGAAGACAGATTATTATCTGAACGGCAATAGATTGGGAAAAGGGGAAGTTCAACGAGACCTGGGTGTCCTTGTGCACCAGTCGCTGAAGCTAAGCATGCAGGTGCAGCAGGCGGTTAAGAAGGCAAATGGTATGTTGGCCTTCATAGCGAGAGGATTCGCGTACAGGAGCAAGGATGTCTTGCTGCAGTTGTACAAGGCCTTGGTGAGACCACACCTTGATTATTGTGTGCAGTTTTGGTCACCTTATCTGAGGAAGGATGTTCTTGCCATGGAGGGAGTGCAGCGAAGATTCACCAGACTGATACCTGGGATGGCAGGAATGACGTATGAAGAGAGATTGGGTCGATTGGGCTTATATTTGCTAGAGTTTAGAAGAATGAGAGGGGATCTTTTTGAAACTTATAAAATTCTAACAGGACTAGACAGACTAGATGCAGGAAGGATGTTCCCGATGGCAGGGGAGTCCAGAACCAAGGGTCACAGTCTAAGGATAAGGGGTAAGCCATTTAGGACTGAGATGAGGAGGAATTTCTTCACCCAGAGAGTGGTGAACCTGTGGAATTCTCTACCACAGAAGGCAGTTGAGGCCAATTCATTAAATATATTCAAGAAGGAGTTAGATATATTTCTTAAGGCTAAAGGGATCAAGGGATATGGGGAGAAAGCAGGGACAGGGTACTGAATTTGGATGATCAGCCATGATCTCATTAAATGGCGGAACAGGCTCGAGGGGCCGAATGGCCTACCCCTGCTCCTATCTTCTATGTTTCTATGTTAAAACCTGACTCCGAGTGCTATCCATGAGTTCTTTTGATGGTGCTAGTGTAGTGGATTAACGATGGGTATGTTAGTAGCAGGTAATGGTAGCGGTGACCTCGGAGAGGGACTATCTGTTTACATACAGGACTGAATGGGAGAGCTTGTTCAACAACGCTAATGCTAATCTGATTAGTATCAGCTGTTTCCTGATTTCTGTTTGTCATGCGACTATTTCATTAACTAACTGTGATTGAATTGACTTCATGAAACTTCTTGCCACCCTGTTGACCCAGTGCTGACCTTTAAACCCAGATCCTATCCATCATAAAAACTGCTTACTTCCACCTCTGCAGCATTGCCGCCTGCTGCTGCTGCCTTTGACTCCCTACCCCACCCAACGCTGAAAACCTTTATCGCCTCTACAGCAACAACTTCCATTCATCTAGCTCCTTTAATGTAAAAACAACATTCCAGGACTCCATTTCTGCAGTGTCCTTGTTGGCCTCTCATTCTCCACCCTTTGTAAACTTGTTCAAAACCTACACTGCCTGTGTCCTGCTCTGCTCGCCCATCACTCCTATTCTCATTGACTTACAATGGCTCCCTGTCCTCCAACTCCTTCAATTTGAAATCTTCCAATCTCTCCATGCCCTCACCCCATCCTAACTCTGCCACCTTCTGCAGCCTTCCATCCCCTGCTGCACTTTATGGGCCTCTGGCCTTTTGTAGCCCCCCCTCCCTTTGCCCCACCATTAGTGGCAGAGCCTTCATCTGCCTTAGTCCTACCCTCTGAAACTCCCTCTCTGAACCCCTCTGCCTCTTAACTTCTCTCTCCACCTTGAACAACCTTTTCAAACTCAGGTTTTTGGTCACATCTGCTAACTCTCCCATCTTGGTTCATTGACTATCCCTTTTATGCTTTTTTTTTTCAACCCCTCTCTCTGAAGCTCCTTGAGATATTTTCTACTTTGAAGGCTCTGTATAAATGCTGTCCTTTGAACATGGGGTGAATTGATTAATATATAGTGTTCACTCTTAACTCCCTTGTAGTTTTTGCAGAACTTTGCACTGAAATATTACACAAAGTTACATGTAAGTTTGTGTTGTGTGACCGAGGAAATGCAAATGGTGAAACTGATTTATCTGATTGATCAGATGCTTTATTTTTTGTCTAGCAGCTCTGATGTTTTTCAACCAGTTTGTAAGAGAAATTAAAATGAATATTTTTCACCAGAGTGTGTTTGTACATCATGAGTGCTCTGATACTGCATATATAACTGCTGGTCTGTTAGTATCATTGATTTGATCTCGTGTTCTGAAATGTGCATTATGCTAAGTAAATTTCCCTTTTTTATTTCAGGAATGCACACCCAACATGATACGGCTGTTTCATTCCCACTGCTTTTCAGGAGTGTTTGGTGGGAATGTGTCCCAACCCTTTGACCAGTTATGCTCTGCTCATTCTGTAAATAATGCTCCTGACTGGTTCCCTTTCCTCTGTGTGCAGTCTTCTCTTGATAACTCGCCGTACTTGGGGCTGTTCTATGATGGTGATACTGTGTAAGTTTGTAAAACTGGGGACAAAGCATTTATAATTAGCGAAATGAGTTAGTCTACTTAATCTGTTGTGCCTTAGCTCTGGTGTTCATCTTCAACGACTGGATTGATTTCTCTCTCTCGTTTAATGCCTTATACTACTGCACAACGCTCAAGATTTAACCGTGTTCCCTGCTACCTCTGTTTTCCCTGCTATGTTCTATTTTCTACCTCAATCCTCCTTGTGTTGCATCCTATCTTTGAATTTGTATCGGAATATGTATCTGTACTTCAATATGTTAAAAAGGTACATCAGGCGCACAGCTGCCACTCTCTATACAGGTGCAAAGCAACTGTGATGTACTGCAGGTTTCTGATCTTCACCTCTAACCTCCAGCCTAAACCTGAACAGCACATTCCAATCGGCACAATTAAACTCTGAATTTAAAACAAAGAGATAATGCTGGAACTCGGAAGGGTCTTGCACCCAAAATGTTAATCTGACTGACTGACCTCCTATATGTTTCCATCACTTATCTTATCTTATTATTTCAGCTCATTTTCCCCCTTTTCATATTATTTTGCTTTATTTTGTTCTCTTTTGAATTAAACTCTGACTTGAGCCTCTGCTTAATTAATAGGTAGACTTATAGCCTAAAGAGTCACAGCTCCATAACCAAATAGTATGTTCTGCATTGCATGGTATAACGGTCCTGTCCTCATAGTGTGCAATTCGATTTACTGTGAACAAACCCACAGGACATCAATAAATGGTGCCACCCCCCCCCCCCCAAAAAAAAGCTTATCTCAGTCTGTCAGCTATCACAGTAGAACTCTGGACTTCTACCTCGAAGATTTGTGGTTCTGTTTGTACTTGTGCTGCTGAAATGTGCTCCCTGGTGCCCTGAAGGTGCAGACGAAGATGAATGCAGAAAACTAGGTGTGAAGAAATACTGACCTGAGAATTGTAAGGGAGCTGAATTGATGTTGGCAGAGACTGTCGGGAAGCCAGATGATGATAACTAGCACAGGTGGCTTGCCAACTAATCCAGGCCAGTCTTCCAGTAATGTCCTTAGCGGTCACCATTTAAAAGGAAGCATCAGTAGGGATGGAGTGAATGAAGAATGTGGTAAGCTATTTGTAATTGATTTTTGAAAATGATATTACATCACAGAAACAGGCTTTTGGGCCCAACGGGTCTACTATGCTGATGTTTATGCTCCACACGAGGCTCCTCCCACTCTATTTACTTCATCTCACCCTATCAAGATAACCTTCTGTTCCTTTCTCCATCAGGTTCTTATCTAGCTTCCCCTTAAATGCATCAATGCTATTCGCCTCAACCACTCCCTGTGGTAGCGAGTTCCGCATTCAATTCCATGTTGATGCTAATGCTGCCTCTTTGAAATCTGTGCTCTGATACTAAATGTATTTGACTGCACCCCCTCTATCCTTGCCTGTGTGCCTGCGAAGCAATGTGATAAATTCTTATTGCACTGGAATTTCATCTCTCTCTTGAAATTTCCTTTCAACAGCAGCGTTTCTCAAGACCTTTCCTTTGGGATAGCCAGGTCTGCAGCCATAAGTGTGGTCGTTGGCTATCGTCAAGGAGATCCTATTATTCGAAATGAAGAAGAATACTTCACTATTCCACAGGTAAGAATGACAGTGCACCTTCACTATAACATAGAATTTTCAAGGAAGACAAAAGGTATATTATACCCTGGGTAAGATTGTAGGTGAGTTTCATAGCTTTCAATGGAGCAACAGTCTAACTTATCACTAGTCTAACTGGACAGGGTATAAATTGAGTTTAACTTCTAAAATCTAATATTCCTAAGAGAGCTGGAAACAAAGAATATGCATTGGCACAGTGCCTTATCACCTTCTCCGACCATCCCAAAGTGCTTCAGATCCAATGAAGTATTTTTTGAAGTGTAGTTGTTGTTATGTAGGCAAGCACCACATTCTGATTGTGCACAGCACAAAGGACATTTCAATTTACTATTGGAGGAATGTGGCTAAGTTCACGTGTTTGATGGGGTGGGTTGGTGGAGGTGTTTTTTGAAAGGAATCGGGATGATGTACAATTTATTAAAATGGTTTTGTACAGGGCCACAGTTTTTTTTGTTTTGATAAATGACTTTCCCTTTCCATCCCTGCCCCATTTAATTTCTCTCCTTTTATCTTGCTGGTTGGGAGTGACCTCCTCTCAGACCTCTGCCAGCGCTGCTCCGAATCAGAGTGAGGGCAGGCCAGTGATAACTGTTGCTCTAATTTCCTTCCTCCTAAAGCCAAAGTGCCTCTGGTGCTTCTCCACTGCGGCATATGCAAAATTGAGCCATCAGCGCTGTGTGGTTTGTCAGTGTGAACCCATGTCCCACCAACTCTTTTCTCTCACCAGTTTTCTGCCTTTCCCATCTCTCATGATGGCATGGACTCCTTGCTGGTGTGTGGTTCTACAGATGCCAGTTCTCCCCTGGTACCGCACCCATTATTGATGTGTGAGCCTTGTCAGTGAGTGCCGGCACCAGATATACAGGAGAGCCAGGTCTGGCGGAGTGGGTGGACGATGGATACATGATAAACTATTGGGTATCATGGACGCTGTTCCACTGGGCTGACCTAGTAATTCATGAGCAACAAAATTGTGCATGAGATATGACCAGTGCACCAAGTATCCAAAAATACTTAATCAAATATTTTTTTTTGCCATGTTGGGCACATGAATAAAAAATAACTTTACGTGCAAACTGTATTGGTCTGTGGGTTGTCAATGGCGGCAGTGACTTCCCGGTGAAACTCTTTCTCACAATACAGATTGTTTACAGGTATGACCATCTCTGAAATACTTAAAGGAGATAATATCATGACTAGTGTAATAAGTGGTATATAGGCCTCCAAATAGTAAAATAGAGGTTGGGGAGGGCATCACGAGGGAAATTAGAGAAGCGTGCAATAAGAGCACAGCTGTCATCATAGGTGACTTTAACTTACATATAGATTGGACTAGCCTAATCAGTAAAAATAATGAGGAGGAGGAATTCCTTGAGTGTTTAAGGGATGGTTATCTGGATCAATATGTCGAGGAACCAACTCGGGAACAGGCTATATTGGACTGGGTACTGTGCAATGAGAAGGGACTAATTAGTAATCTTGTTGTACGGGGACCCTTGGGTCAGAGCGATCATAACATGATCGATTTCTCACTCGAAATGGAGAGCGAAGAAATTGACTCAGAGACTAAGGTCCTGAATTTAAACAAGGGGAATTATGATGCCATTAGACGGGAACTGAGTAGGTCTGATTGGACAACGTTCCTGGGAGGACTGGAGGTAGATAAACAATGGCAAGCATTTAAAGATAGAATGACAAAATTGCAAAAATTGTTTATACCAATCTGGCATAAAAGGAAATCTAAAAAGGTGACTCAACCGTGGATAACAGGGGAAATTAGAGACAGCATAAAATCCAAAGATAGGGCGTATAAAATAGCCAAAAAAAGCGCCAGAGCGCAAGATTGGGAACAGTTTAAGATAGAGCAAAGGAGGACAAAGGGCTTAATCAAGAGGGGCAAAATAGCTTACGAAAGCAAGCTGGCGGAAAATATAAAAACTAACTCCAAAAGCTTTTATAAGTATATCAAGAGGAAAAGACTGGTGAAAACCAAAGTTGGTCCATTGCAGTCAGATACGGGGGAATATATAACGGGAAATAAGGAAATGGCAGACCAACTAAATGCATACTTTGGGTCAGTCTTTACGAAGGAAGACACAAAAAACCTCCCTGGGATATCGGGAAAAATAGGGACATTGGCAAAGGAGGAACTGACGCAAATCAATATCTCTAAGATATGGTGTTAAGGAAGCTAAAGGGATTGAAGGCGGACAAATCCCCAGGGCCTGATAACATGCATCCTAGGGTACTGAAGGAGGTGGCCCTAGAGATAGCGGATGCACTAAGTATGATTTTTCAGAATTCATTAGACTCGGGAACAGTGCCCATGGATTGGAGGGTAGCTAACGTTACCCCACTATTCAAAAAGGGGGGTAGGGAAAAAGCAGGTAATTACAGACCTGTAAGCCTTACATCAGTTGTGGGCAAAATGCTGGAGTCCATCATTAAGGATGAAATAGCGGAGCACTTAGCAAATGGGGACAGGATAGGACAGAGTCAACATGGATTTACAAAGGGTAAATCGTGCTTGACTAATCTATTGGAATTTTTTGAGGGAGTAACTGGTAAAATAGATGGGGGAGAGCCAGTAGATGTGGTGTACCTGGACTTCCAAAAGGCCTTCGATAAGGTCCCACATAAAAGATTAGCATGGAAAATTGAAGCTCATGGGATAAAGGGGAAAGTATTGACGTGGATAGAGAACTGGCTGTCAGATAGAAAACAGAGTTGGAATAAACGGCTCATTTTCTGAATGGCAGGCAGTAACAAGTGGGGTACCACAGGGATCTGTCCTGGGTCCCCAGCTGTTCACAATTTACATTAATGACCTGGATCAGGGAGTCGGATGCAGCATTTCCAAATTTGCAGACGACACTAAACTAGGAGGGGGGGTGGGCTCAGAGGAGGAGACCAGGAAGCTCCAGAGCGATTTGGACAGACTGGGTGATTGGGCGGATAAATGGCAGATGCACTATAATGTGGACAAGTGCGAAGTTATCCACCTTGGGTGCAGGAACGGGAGGGCAAATTATTATTTAAATGGCAATAAATTGGGAGAGGGGGAAGTACAGAGAGACCTGGGTGTTCTTGTACACCAGTCACTGAAGGCGAGCATGCAGGTGCAACAGGCGGTCAAGAAGGCAAACGGTATGCTGGCCTTCATAGCAAAAGGGTTGGAATACAGGAACAGGGATACCTTGCTGCAGCTGTACAGGGCACTGGTGAGACCACACCTCGAGTACTGTGTACAGTTTTGGTCGCCTCATCTGAGGAAAGATGTTCTTGCCATGGAGGGGGTGCAGCGGCGATTCACCAGGCTGATACCAGGAATGGCGGGATTGACCTATGAGGAGAGACTAAGTAGTTTAGGGATGTACACACTGGAGTTTAGAAGATTGAGAGGGGACCTCATAGAAGTGTATAAAATTCTGACAGGTCTAGACAGACTAGATGCAGAAGGAATGTTTCCCTTGGCGGGTGAGAACAGAACTAGAGGACATAATTTAAGGATAAGGGCTAAACCATTTAGGACAGAAATGAGGGGGAATTTCTTCACTCAGAGGGTGGTGAACCTGTGGAACTCATTGCCACAGAGGGCAGTGTACGCCAGCTCATTAAATATATTTAAGAGGGAATTAGATATATTTCTACAGGCAAAAGGGGTTAAGGGTTACGGAGAGAAGGCGGGGACGGGATACTGAATTGGAGGATCAGCCATGATCTCATTAAATGGCGGAGCAGGCTCGAAGGGCCGGATGGCCTACTCCTGCTCCTATCTTCTATGTATCTATGTAAGTTTTAATATAACTACTTTACCTAGTTTTTTTTTACCAACATTGCTCTTAAATACTTCATTTAAACTGTGTAGGTTTAAATGTGCATTCAGTGTTTTCTCATTCTCTCTGAAGGTTTAAAAAAAACTTATCAATTGCAAAACTCATTCCCTATTGCAGCTTAAGTGACAGATACAGCTGTGTGCATGTCACATCTGTCCCTATTACAGTACCTGAGAACTGTCACAGTCTGGTCAACCTTCCTAGTTGCAGATGATCCCTGGTGGAGTTTGGCAGATTGCTGGTGCATTGCCCAATTAAGACATACTTTTAAAGAGAACCTTTGGTGAAAAGCATCTTTTGAAATTCTTTATTAATCAAATTAACTATTTTAAAATGTGAATGGTAAAAACAAGGGTAATCTGGTGCACACCACAAATGGCTATTTACTGCCACCAATCGGCCCAACTGGTCCATCTAGTGTTTATGCTCCACACGAGCCTCCTCCCACCCTACTTTATCTCGCCTATCAGCATATTCTCTTCAATTTCTAAAATATTAGATAATCAAGTAAGTAATATTGAGTTTCAGGTTTCTAATAACGTGTTTGTATCGTCAGTGGTTGAGAAGTCAAAGGGAAAATGGCCCAAGAAATGTTTGTGAAGTGATGCTTTGTAAAACTGGATAAGGAAGAAAGCTGTTTCATCTATTTTACTTTTTATCTGTACGTTTGCGCTGTAGAGATCTTTGAGTGGCCAATGCTTGAGGAATGCACCTGTGGCTTACCTTGAAGATTTTGACACACACTGTGTGACTCCACTAACAGCTGCAGCTTGTACAGATACCTATGGAATTGGTGAACCTATCCAGAATGGCCAGGGAAGTACGTTCCACGTTTATTGGAAAGAAATGACACTGTTTGAGTCGAACCTTTTTTTGTTGCCTCATCTGAATAAATTGACGGGTTTTGATAGAGTAAATAGGAAGAAACTGTTTCCATCGATAGGAGGATCGGTAACCAGAGGACACAGATTTAAGATCATTGGCAAAAGAGGTGGTGGGGAGATGAGAATCTTTTTACGCAGCGAGTTGTTGTGATCTGGAATGCGCTGCCTGAAAGGGCAGTGGAAGCAGATTCAATAGTAACTTTCAAAAGGGAAGTGGATATATTTGAAGGGGAAAAATTTGCAGGGCTATGTTGAAAGAACAGCGGGTGTAGGACTAATAGGATAGCCTCTGTTTAGGGTATTATTCTTCCCTATCTTGGGGGTGGCGGGGGTGTGATTGGCGCGTGCTGATACTAGCTGAGCAGATAACTGAGTCTCCGACCTCTGACACTCGAAATCTGGTGCTGGAGATGTGCGGGAGCAGCCCTAGGCAACTCTTTCTCTGCTTCCCCCCTGAACGCCCCCCCCCCCCCGCCCCCCCTCCAAGTTGTAGCCACCTAACTTCCACCTACGTTTTCCTAAGGCAGCACATCTGGAGTTGGAGTCTCCGCATGTGGATAATTGTGGCTGTGTAACAGCAAACTACCACTTCATGATGCAGGTCACGGCCACATCACACTGCTCTACTTATGTGACTATTTAAAAAAAATACATAAAGCATTTTTGTTGAGGAATTGTACAGCCTTGCAATGTATTGAAGTTATTATGCGGTGACAAAGTAACAAGTGGGTAGTAACAGAATGCACTAAAGTTGGAAGGACAGCATGGTGCTAAATGAATACCCACAGGAACAGCTGGTGTGGGGAATGTTGTATTAGTTCAGTAAGGGAGTTGAGGCCTGTTTTTTGGGACAAAATAGAGGGTCATTTACTCTGCAATATAACATGCACTATACCTGCCTGCTGTGATGAGTACACTATTCACTCTCCTAAGCATGCGTGTCTTTTTAAAATTGTTTAAAAAAGCTACCATCTTCAAATTTAAACAATGTTCATTGAAACGACTGCAAACTATGATTTTCTACTAAAGTAGCAAAGTTTAAAAGCTAAATAAAATGGATATGTTTATTTTAAATACAAGTGAAATGAAAGGTGTATGGAATGAGATTGCAGGAATAATTGGACTGCCTTTTCTTCCGTGTAGCTTTGATACCGACTTTCATAACCTACCAGAATGCCACAGACCTTAGCAATTTCATCACAGCAGCCTCTTCACCTTTAGGGTCAAGCCTTGAAAGTCAGTCCTTGTTTCCCGAGCAGCAGAATGTCACAGCTTCTTTAGGTATGAGCTTCCGGCCTGATGATTGTTGATTTTGTTTTGCAATGTTTTAAATGAGTTTTCATTTCAGGTTGGCCATAATGAGCAACCCATTAACTACGTTGCTAAAATGCTGGAGTCCCGACTTTGATTCCCAGCTTCTGCTGAGATTTACATTTGGAATTCCCTGGAGGATGAAGTTGCCAGTTTTGCCCTGATCAGCTTGGGGGAAATAGGGAACGTGTGCAAGGGAGAGAGGCCCCGCCGTGTACTTGCCTACCAAGGAGTGACGTCCATGGTAACCCTAGACAGATGTGTGAAGCGCCAGATAAACTGGATCTCAATATCACAAGATGGACTTGGCTGGAGAAGGCCGTTCAGCCCATTTGATCTCCTCTCATTTCCCAGAATACCAACCCTCCCATCTTCCCATTACAGCATCTAGTATTTAACTGAGTCTGGTGTCTCTCCTCAACCATTCTTCCTGGTTCCAACTGTTGATCACCCTCTGTGTGAAGAAATACTTCCTGGTCTCTGCCCTAAACTTGCTCTTCATACCCTGACCCTGTGCCCTTCTGCTCCGGTGCATTTGAAAGTATTATTTTGGGTTTGCTTTCTATGTCCCGTTAAGTACCTCCATAAGGTCCCACTGAAATGTGTCTTTTTGAGGATGAAAATCTCCAGCTTATCAAGTAGCTCCTCTTAGTTATTCCTCCTAACACCTGCGTTTAGCTTTGTTGCTCTCCTCTGCACTGGCACTAGGGTCTGAGTGCGTCCTTATTCTGTGGTGGCCAGACAGTACACAATACTCCAGGTGTAGCCTGACTTGGGCTGTGTACAGTTTTAGCAGGAGCTCTGGAGATTTGACCTTGACGGACTTGCTTATTGCCACCTTGCACTGTTGTGAGACGGTGAGCAATGAGTCAGCTAACACTCCCTTGGCTACTTCTATTCCACCCACATGTGCCTCATATTGTCTACTTCTCGATATGCAGTAACGTGCATTTGTCTGTAATAAATTTAATTTGCCACTAATCTGCCCAGATGCAAACCATGTCCAGATTGCCTCTGAATGCTCCACTCTCCCCTTCAAGCTTGGTGCCATCTGCAAGGTTACAGTAGAACTGTAGAGGTTTATAGCATGGTAGGATCACTAGTCCCATCATGTATGCTGGCTCTTTGCTAGAACAATTCAAAACTAATCCACTGACTAGTGATGTGACTTGTTTGTTTTCTCCAATACAGAACTGGTTGATAAATCAGATCCCAAACTTGTAGCGGGAATGTGTGAAAACATGATTTTGGGGGCTGAATATGTCTTCTTCTGGAAAGGAACTACGATATTTAATGTCACTTTGCTTGTCACAGTGGGGAATGTTCCCTTAGATTCACCAGGTAGGACATTCCTCCATCTGTTTGCAATAACTGTTGTACATGCAATGATTTTGATCATAAATTTCTATTTGGTGATGAAGTGATCGCCAGTTTTACACTTGTCTTACTGATGGAATTTAACACCTGAGTACCCTGCAGTCTGTGTCTGCCTCATCTCCATCTTCATCTCAATCTCTAATGTCTTACTTTCCAGCTACTTTGACCCAAAGATTCAGTGCGATTTTCATCAACACAGTAAATGACCGTCTACCCGAAGTGGCTCAGTCTGGCAATCCAGGTGAGACTGCAGCTTATTGCATCTTCTTGCAGTACATTCTGGGAAAGTTTTATCAATGAAAGTTTGGAGTTTGTGCCTCCTACTTAAAAAGGTAAGTATTTAAAATAACAGCTGAGCAGGCATCTCGTGCTGAGGCAGATTACAAATTAATTTCTGTTGGTGAGGCAAGTTTGCAAAGTGACCTGGAGCTGGAAATTTACAAGCACCTGTCAATCTGCAAACTTCACTCAGTAAAAGCGAAGCGATTAATCTGTAATTAACCTATTTAGACTGCTTCCTCTTGGGGGATATCTCAACAGCGACCTTTAAAGTTAGCAGCTAAATGTTACACCAGTGCTGCAGGCCCCAGGCTACCCATGAACAGCACACCTCCGGTCCACCCCTTTTGCATTGCCCGAGGATTTCGGAGCTTTTCTGGGGGTGGGGGGGACAGAGTTTGTTTTGCCCAGCAGTGTTTGCAGGTCTATCACAGACATGCGCCTGAGGCGGAAGGGGACATTCCTACTGGGGAGTGGGACTAATTGGATAGCTCTTTCAAAAAGCCTGCACCAGCTCGATGGCCCGAATGGCCTCCTTCTGTGCTGTATCATTCTATAATTCTATGTGTGACCGTTTGTAAAATACACTGAAAGATGTAATGGTGTCTGTTGATTTCAGGTTACCAGACTGGCAAACCCGTTTTAGCTGCATTTGCGAATGGCACGACCTTACAAAAGGCTCCCTTAAGTATATGGCAACCAGGTGATATATTTTCTTGTGGACATTAGAATAACAATCTCTTTTCACCCATTTCATCTCCAGAGGAGCGGGCGCAGGAAAACAAATGGGTCATGCACTGCCCTACAAATTCTGATACTGTTGCTTCCCTTCTGTCAGTTGATGGACAGTCTTCCTGTCAAATAGAAACAAGAGGAGTTCAAATACATGTAAGGAGGTAAAATGAAGAAAGAGGAAGCTAGAAATGTTCAAAATAGGCACGAGACTTAACTTCTGTGCTGAGGTGTTCATCAGCTAGCGAGGGAAATTTCCCATCAGTTGTAGTCCAAAGATTGCAATTTTCTTATTCCTGATTAGATTTCACTTTATCCTCCTATAAGTTAGTTGTCCTGAGATATTAAAATGTGACACTAAGTTTGTGCAGTATTGATGCACTGTCACTAGTGCACTATTACACCATGCTGTCCTCACACACTGTGCACTTTTACACCATGCTGTCCTCACACACTGTGCACTATTACACCATGCTGTCCTCACACACTGTGCGCTATTGCACCATGCTGTCCTCACACACTGTGCACTATTACACCATGCTGTCCTCACACACTGTGCACTATTACACCATGCTGTCCTCACACACTGTGCACTATTACACCATGCTGTCCTCACACACTGTGCGCTATTACACCATGCTGTCCTCACACACTGTGCACTATTACACCATGCTGTCCTCACACACTGTTCACTATTACACCATGCTGTCCTCACACACTGCGCTATTACACCATGCTGTCCTCACACACTGTGCACTATTACACCATGCTGTCCTCACACACTGTGCACTATTACACCATGCTGTCCTCACACACTGTGCACTATTACACCATGCTGTCCTCACACACTGTGCACTATTACACCATGCTGTCCTCACACACTGTTCACTATTACACCATGCTGTCCTCACACACTGCGCTATTACACCATGCTGTCCTCCCACACTGTGCACTATTGCACCATGCTGTCCTCACACACTGTTCACTATTACACCATGCTGTCCTCACACACTGTGCACTATTACACCATGCTGTCCTCACACACTGTGCGCTATTACACCATGCTGTCCTCACACACTGTGCACTATTACACCATGCTGTCCTCACACACTGTGCACTATTACACCATGCTGTCCTCACACACTGTGCACTATTGCACCATGCTGTCCTCACACACTGTGCACTATTACACCATGCTGTCCTCACACACTGTGCACTATTACACCATGCTGTCCTCACACACTGTGCGCTATTACACCATGCTGTCCTCACACACTGTGCACTATTACACCATGCTGTCCTCACACACTGTGCGTTATTACACCATGCTGTCCTCACACACTGTGCACTATTACACCATGCTGTCCTCAGACACTGCACTATTACACCATGCTGTCCTCACACACAGTGCACTATTGCACCATGTTGGCAGCTCATGTCACTTGTTTTGTCGCTGCTTGAGCACTGAAGTAGGTGTGATTACAGTTTCTGGAGATCTGATTGTCAGGTATCCTGACTAGAAGAGGCGGCTCAATTAGAGCATCTCCTGGCCGTACTGGTGTTGAGGTGAGCAGGTCTGGCCTCCATCCCACTCTGGCTCAGTACGGATCAGGACCCAAGTCCGAAGGGGGTTTAACCGCATTAGCAAAACGACAGTAACTTTAATGAAATTAAATTTCTGCTTGTATGTTTTCTTAAAATCATTTTCATCCCTTTTTGTTTTGTAGTTGGAAATGGGTTGTGTTCATTAGCTCAGACAAGATCAGTGTTGTTTGGAGAAGACTCGACCTCTGGCTGCCTCTTGAGGCTCAGCATTGACAATTTTGAAAACTGTACTAATCTCAGGTGTGTAACTTGCCCATGTATGATGCTCTTAAACATTAAACATCAACATTTATTGGCTAGAAACCTAGAATACCTGTGGAATCTGCAGGCTGTGTCACTGTCGGAGTTTGCCACAGTGACGGTGTCCGTCTACAGTTCAGTCTTGCTGTTTGAAAAAAAAACCTGTAATTGACTAAACCGTACACGTTGTGTCCAAGTGATGAAGTAAGTCGCTTCTGAAAGTGAAAATGGAGGAGCCAGGACAGGTAAGATGATGGTACCACAGTGTGGTGGAACATGAGTGCTACACATCACTGAGTTACTAAGACCAGCTGTGGGTTGGATACCTCTACTATACCACAGGGGTCCAGGAAAATCTGAGGATGTGTTGTCACACTGCACCTAGCTGCTGGCTCTAGAATGGCTTACACGGAGACCTGGGAGAAGGTATTCTGTTGACCCTTGGCAGCAGAAGAAAACAAAATTAAATGATGTGATAAAGAAAGAACTTACATTTCCATAACGCTTTTCACGAACTTGGAATGTCCCAAAGTGCTTCACAGTCAATGAAGTACTTTTAGAAGCGTAGTCACTGTTGTAATGTAGGGAGATAAAATGAAAAGCAAGCCGTATGGAGCACGTTAGTGTGTCTTAAAACAGCGGCACCAGCTCAGAAATGTAAGGGCTGCAAAATTCAGACCTACTGTGGCTATTTTTAACTTTTCTTTTACTTCCAGCTACATATTGGTTGGAATTTCTGAATAAGAGACTGGAGAAGCTGGGATTGTTCTCTTTGGGGGGAAAAGAAGGTTAAGGGGAGATTTGATAGTGTTTAAAATCATGAACGATTTTGAGAGAGTAAATAAGGAGAAACTGTTTCCAGTGGCAGTAGGGTCGGTAACCAGAGGACACAGATTTAAGGTAATTGACAAGAACCAGAGGGGAGATGAGAATTTTTTTTTAACACAGTGAGTTGTTGTGATCTGGAACACATTGCCTGAAAGGGTGGTGGAAGCAGATTCAATAGTAACTTTCAAAAGGGAATTTACTTGAAGGGGAAAAAATTGCAGGGCTATTCGGACAGAGCAGGGAAGTGGGACTAATTGGAGAGCTCTTTCAAAGAGCCACCACAGGCACGATAGGCCGAATGGCCACCTTCTGTGCTGTACGATTCTATGGAATTGTAATTTGTTTAACGTAGTTCACAAACTGCCCTTCATTCATAGTTACTTGTGGTTTTCTCCTCTACCGTCTCCTCTGCTTTCCATCTCGGCCAGGCCATGGTCTCAATCTTTGTAATACAAATAAAAAGAAATGCATAGCAGTTCTGCTATTGTCTGAGAAGAGAGGAGACGGGTTAATGTTTCAAGCATAGGCCAGTTGTTGGAATATTCTGTTCTGTTCCGCACCTGAAGTGTTAACCAATCTTTTCAGATGCTGCTCTATATTCCCAGCACCTTTTGTCCTTATGTCATGTTCATTGTGCCTGACGGAGCGAGTTCTGTATAACATTTTTCTCGTTCCTTTCTCAGATGAGCTCTCTTTTTCCACCCCCCACCGCCTAACCCCCACCCCTAGTGAATCTAGTGAGTCTGAATGACGGTTGAGGCTCGGTTATTGAGAGTCCATTGCTTTGCTGTAACAGGTATTCCCATATCCCCTTTGAATTAAGACGAGTCGACACCAATGTTCCCTATAAGCTGTGCGGCCGTGCAGCTGTCTGGGGCTCCCGCACAGCCAGCTCACCGGCTTTTAAATGCAAAATTTTGATTTTGGAAAAAAAAATTAGAGGGAACATTGGTCTACGCTAAAACTACAACATCGAACTGCTACTAAAATTTAGGGTAACTTGGGACCTGATTTTCCAGAAGTGGTGTGAAACTCTCCGGAGGGTGTGCTGTTACATCACTGGGAGTGGAATTTCAGTGCTTTGTTACCACCAGGTTTATAAAGTCTCCAGGGGCACCTTGGATCACTTGAACTTGGCTGGGACCAACACGGCAGCTATAGAGAACACTGCCACCTATATAAATACGGTGTCACAGCGCCACTAATATATAATGACACTGCATCAGTTCCAGTGCCCACCTTTTTGTATGTGTTTGTTAGAAATGAAATATTTATACTCTTCTGCTTTATGGCAGGTCAATTGTTCATGAAAACCTTCTGAACCTTGTGCCAGCAAATTATGTAGCAAGGAGAGGCAATTCAAAGCCTACTGATCTGTCGGAATGGGTACCATTATTCAAAGGTATGTTTTTCCTTGCAGCTGAAGTGTAGCATTTGGTACATTTATTTACTAAATAACTTCATAACATTCTGTATAAAACATAGAGCAAATTCCTATTTAATTACCCTCCACATACCATAAGCAATGATCTAAATCCAAGGACATGTAGAAGGACGGAGTTTGTATTTATAGTGTACGTCCTCACGATGTCCCAAAGTGCTTCACAGCCAATTCCTTGCTTTTGAAGTGCAGTCACTGTTCTGTAGGCGAATGCAGCTGCCAATTTCCCCACAGCAAGGTCCCACAGACAGCAATGAGATGAATGTCCAGTTAATCTGCTTCAGTTGAGGGAGAAATGTTGGGCAGGACACCAGAACTGGCTGCTCTTTGATTAGTGGGAGCTTCTGCATCCACCTGAACAGGGAGGTGGGGCCTTGGGTTTAACATCTCATCCGAAGGGAGGCAGCTCTGACAATGCAGCACTCCTTCAGTACTGCACCTAGAAGGGATGTTTTCCAGATCTGTCCTTTACACCGTGTATATTTCACCATTTCCCTGCGCTGTGTAGAGAGGGCCTCGGGCCCCCTGATGGTGGCTTGTTGGCCTTTGTTCACAAATTTGCTCTTCCTCTTTCCGACTGAAGCGGACAGGTTTACTGTCTGAGGTGGAAGGCAGATTCTCTCATCGCTGCATCGCCCCAGTTTTTCATCTGATGGTGTGTGTGTTGAACTGGAAAGATTCAAGTGCTCAATGCTTGCAGCATAGGCTATTGGAATCCAGAAAATCTACCATCAAAAGTGGAAGGTGCTTGCTCGCTTAACCTTCAGTCAGAGGGTTGTGAATTCAAGCCCCACTTGAGTACATAATCTGGGTTGACATTTCAATGCAGTACTAAGGGAGAGCTGCACTGTCTGAGGCACTGTCTTTCAATGATGCATTAAGCGGAGGCCCCAGTTCCTGTTCAAGTGGACATAAACAATGCCATGGTTCTATTGAAGAACAGGAAGTACCCTCTGTGCCTTGGCCAGCATTTCTCCCTCAAACATCTCCACCAAAAACAGATTACCTAGTTGTGTATCTCATTTGCTGTCTGTGGGACCTTCCTGTGTGTAAATTATCTGCTGCGTTTGCCTACAGAACAACAATGCCTACACTTCAAAAGCAATTCATTGGTTGTTTAGCACTTAGGAATGCCCCAAGGGCATGATCAAGTGCTACATAAATTCAAGTTCTTTATATTCTAGGGCTATAAGCGAGATCCTTTTGTTTTCCAAAATTCTATAGATTCTGGAACGGTTCCTGCAGATTGGAGGATAATAAATGTAACCCCGCTATTTAAAAAAGGAAGGAGAGAGAAAACGGGGAACAACAGACCTGTTAGCCTCACATCAGTAGTTGGGATAATGCTGGAACCTATTATAAAGGATGCAATAACTGGGCACTTAGAAACTAATAGTAAGATTGGGCAGAGTCAACATGGATTTATGAAAGGGAAATCCTGTTTGCCAAACCTATTGGAGTTCTTTGAGGATGTAACTAGTGGAGTAGACAAAGGGGAACCGGTAGATGTGGTGTATTTGGATTTTCAGAAGGCCTTCGATAAGGTCCCACACAAGAGGTTGGTGAACAAAATTAGGGCACATGGAATTGGGGGTAATATACTAGCATGGATTGAGAATTGGTTAACAGACAGAAAACAAAGAGTAGGGATAAACGGGTCTTTTTCAGGATGGCAGGCTGTGACTAGTGGGGTATCGCAAAGATCGGTGCTTGGGCCCCAGCTATTCACAATCTATATCAATGATTTGGATGAGGGGACTAAATGTAACATTTCCAAATTTGCTGATAACACAACGGCAGTGTCCGTTGCGAAGAGGATGTGGAAAGGCTTCAAGGGGATCTCGACAGGCTCAGTGAGTGGGCGAGAACATGGCAGATGGAATATAATGTGGATAAATGTGAAGTTATCCACTTTGGTAGAAAAAACAGAAAGGCAGAGTATTTCTTAAATGGTGAAAGATTGGGGAATGCAGATGCTCAAAGGGACCTGGGTGTCCTTGTACATGAGTCACTGAAAGTGAATGTGCAGGTGCAGCAAGCCATTAGGAAGGCAAATGGTATGCTGGCCTTCATTACAAGAGGATTTGAGTACAGGAGTAAAGAAGTCTTACTCCAATTATATAGGGCCTTGGTGAGACCACACCTGGAGTACTGTGTACAGTTTTGGTCTCCTTACTATATAGTGATAGGGGACTCAATTGTAAGGGGAATAGACAGGAGTTTCTGTGGCCGCAACCGAGATTCCAGGATGGTATGTTGCCTCCCTGGTGCAAGGGTCAAGGATGTCTCGGAGCGGCTGCAGAACATTCTGGAAAGGGAGGGTGAAGAGTCAGCTGTCGTGGTGCATGTAGGTACCAACGATATAGGTAAAAAGCGGGAAGAGGTCCTACAAGCAGAATTTAGGGAGCTAGGAGCTAAATTGAAAAGTAGGACCTCAAAGGTAGTAATCTCTGGGTTGCTACCAGTGCCACGTGCTAATCAGAGTAGCATGAACAGGATAGCGCGATTAAATACGTGGCTTGAGCAGTGGTGCAGGAGGGAGGGATTCAAATACCTGAGGCATTGGAACCAGTTCTGGGGGAAGTGGGACCTGTACAAAAGGGACGGTCTGCACTTGGGCAGGACTGGAACCGATGTCCTCGGGGTAATATTTGCTAAGGCAGTTCGGGAGGATTTAAACTAATATGGCTGGGGAATGGGAACCTATGTAGCGAAACAGGGGGAAGTAATATGCAGTCAGAAACAAATGTTAGAAGGGTGAGAAACAATAAGGGAAATCCGAGTAAACAAAGGCAAGAAACACAAAGGGCCATACTAAATCATAAGTCTAAAAGGACAAAGGGTGTTAATAAAACAAGCCTAAAGACTCTGTGTCTTAATGCAAGGAGTATCCGTAATAAGGTGGATGAATTGACTGTGCAAATTGATGTTAACGGATATGATGTGATTGGGATTACAGAGACGTGGCTCCAGAACAATCAAGGCTGGGAACTGAATATCCAGGGGTATTCAACATTCAGGAAGGATAGAATAAAAGGAAAAGGGGGTGGGGTAGCATTGCTGGTTAAAAAGGAGATTAATGCAATAGCTAGGAAGGACATTAGCTTGGAGGATGTGGAATCAATATGGGTTGAGCTGCAGAATACCAAAGGGCAGAAAACGTTAGTGGGGGTTGTGTACAGACCTCCAAACAGTAGTAGTGAGGTGGGGGAGGGTATGAAACAGGAAATCAGAGGTGCATGCAAAAAAGGCACAGCAGTTATCATGGGTGACTTTAATATGCATATAGATTGGGCTACTCAAACTGGAAGCAATACGGTGGAGGAGGATTTCCTGGAGTGTTTAAGGGATGGTTTCCTAAACCAATATGTTGAGGAACCAACTAGAGGGGAGGCCATCCTGGACTGGGTGTTGTGTAATGAGGAAGGACTAATCAGCAATCTTGTGGTGCGAGGCCCCTTGAGGAAGAGTGACCATAGTATGGTGGAGTTCTACATTAGGATGGAGAAGGAAACAGTTAATTCAGAGACCATGGTCCAGAACTTAAATAAGGGCAACTTTGAGGGTATGAGGCGTGAATTGGCGAGGTTAGATTGGCAAGCGATATTTAAGGGGTTATCAGTGGAAGGGCAATGGCAGACATTTAGAGATCGCATGGATGAACTACAGCAATTGTACATCCCTGTCTGGCGTAAAAATAAAAAAGGGAAGGTGGCTCAACCATGGCTAACAAGGGAAATCAGGGATAGTATTAAAAGCAAGGAAGTGGCATACAAATTGGCCAGAAGTAGCAGCAAACCCGGGGACTGGGAGAACTTTAAAACTCAGCAGAGGAGGACGAAGGGTTTGATTAGGGCAGGGAAAATAAAATATGAAAGGAAGCTTGCGGAGAACATTAAAACGGACTGCAAAAGCTTCTATAAATATGTAAAAAGAAAGAGGTTAGTAAAAACAAACGTAGGTCCCCTGCAGTCAGAAACAGGGGAAGTCATAATGGGGAACAAAGAAATGGCAGATCAATTGAACAAGTACTTGGTTCAGTGTTTACTGTGGAGGACACAAACAACCTTCCGGAAATAAAAGAGATCAAAGGATCTGGTAAGAGGGAGGAGCTGAGGGAAATCCTTATCAGTCGGGAAAAGGTGTTGGGGAAATTGATGGGACTGAAGGCTGATAAATCCCCAGGGCCTGATGGTCTGCATCCCAGAGTACTTAAGGAGGTGGCCTTGGAAATAGTGGATGCATTGACGATCATTTTCCAACATTCCTTAGACTCTGGATCAGTTCCGAAGGAGTGGAGGGTGGCTAATGTAACCCCTCTTTTTAAAAAAGGAGGGAGGGAGAAAGCAGGGAATTATAGACCGGTCAGCCTGACATCGGTGGTGGGTAAAATGATGGAATCAATTATTAAAGATGTCATAACAGACCATTTGGAAAGTGGCGACATGATAGGTCCAAGTCAGCATGGATTTGTGATAGGGAAATCATGCTTGACAAATCTTCTGGAATTTTTTGAGGATGTTTCCAATAGGGTGGACGGGGGGGAACCAGTAGATGTGGTGTATTTGGACTTTCAGAAGGCCTTCGACAAGGTCCCACACAAGAGATTGGTGTGCAAAGTTAAAGCACATGGGATTGGGGGTAATGTGTTGACGTGGATTGAGAACTGGTTGGCACACAGGAAACAAACAGTGGGAGTAAATGGGTACTTTTCAGAATGGCAGGCAGTGACCAGCGGGGTACCGCAGGGTTCGGTGCTGGGGCCCCAGCTGTTTACATTATATATTAATGATTTGGACGAAGGGATTAATTGTAATATCTCCAAATTTGCAGATGACACTAAATTGGGAGGCAGTGTGAACAATAAGGAGGATGCTAGGAGGCTACAGAGTGACTTGGACAGGTTGGGTGAATGGGCAAATGTATGGCAGATGAAGTACAATGTGGATAAATGTGAGGTTATCCACTTTGGTGGTAAAAATAGGGAGGCAGACTATTACCTGAATGGTGGCAGATTAGGGAAAGGGGAGGTGCAACGAGACCTGGGCGTCATGGTACATCAGTCACTGAAGGTGGGAAGGCAAGTGCAGCAGGCAGTCAAGAAAGCAAATGGCATGATGGCCTTCATAGCAAGGGGATTTGAGTACAAGAGTAGGGAGGTGATGCTGCAGTTGTACAGGGCCTTGGTGAGGCCACACCTGGAGTATTGTGTGCAGTTTTGGTCTCCTAACTTGAGGAAGGACATTCTTGCTATTGAGGGAGTGCAACGAAGGTTCACTAGATTGATTCCTGGGATGGCCAGACTGACATATCAAGAAAGACTGGATCAACTGAACTTGTATCCTCTGGAGTTCAGAAGAATGAGGGGGGATCCTATAGAGACGTTTAAAATCCTGACTGGTTTAGACAAATTAGATGCGGGCAGAATGTTTCCAATGTTAGGGAAAACTAAAACCAGGGGTCATAGTCTAAGGATAAAGGGGAAGCCATTTAAGACTGAGATGAGGAGGAACTTCTTCACCTAGAGAGTGGTGAATCTGTGGAATTCTCTACCACAGAAGGTTGTTGAGGCCAGTTCGCTAAATATATTCAAAAGGGAGTTAGATATAATACTCACAACTAGGGGGATCAAGGGGTATGGCGAGAAAGCAGGAATGGGGTACTGAGGTAGCGTGTTCAGCCATGAACGCATTAAATGGCGGTGCAGGCTCGAAGGACCGAATGGTCTACTCCTGTACCTATTTTCTATGTTACCTAAGGAATGATATACTTGCCATAGAGGGAGTGCAACGAAGGTTCACGAGATTGATTCCTGGGATGGCGGGACTGTTGTATGAGAAGAGATTGAGTAAACTAGGCCTGTATTCTCTTGAATTCAGAAGAATGAGAGGGGATCTCATTGAAGCATACAAAATTATTTCAGGGCTTGATAGGGTGGATGCTGGGAGAATGTTTCCCTTGGCTGGGGAGTCTAGAACCAGGGGCCACAGCCTCAGGATAAAGGGTAGGCCATTTCAGGACTGAGATGAGAAGAAATTTCTTCACACAGAG
Organism: Squalus acanthias; assembly: GCA_030390025.1. NCBI lineage: Eukaryota > Metazoa > Chordata > Chondrichthyes > Squaliformes > Squalidae > Squalus > Squalus acanthias. The sequence continues at coordinate 99,623,990 of CM059437.1, forward strand.
GGTGGTGAATCTTTGGAATTCTCTACCCCAGAGGGCTGTGGAAGCTCAGTCATTGGGTATATTCAAAACAGAAGTCAATAGATTTCTGACTAGTAAAGCATCAAGGGATATGGCGATAGGGCCGGTGAATGGAGTTGAGGCAGAAGATCAGCCATGATCGCATTGAATGGCGGAGCAGGCTCGAAGGGCCGAATGGCCTACTCCTGCTCCTATTTCTTATGTTCTTATGTAAATTGGTCAAGAACTCCTACACTAATTCATGTGTTTTTTTTAAAGATATAAATGCAGTTCCATTTAATAGTTCAATTGAAGATAAGTTAAAAGGATTCTGCAGGGAGATTCCTGCCAACTTGAACATTCGGTTCCTTACAGCGGTCGTTGGTGCAATTGAAGGAGTGCCACAACGAGAGATACTTGGAGCTGAAGTTAAGTAAGAAGATGAGCATTGCAATTGCATTGGCTAGTTGGCATCTCTCAAAATAAATACTCTCTTAGGATTTAAATGCTGTAAAGGAACTAATTTTTAACATACAGCAAATAAATTGCACGCGGATCAGTTCTGATTAATTAATGAAGGAAAGGTTTTCCCAATTATAATGGGAATGCTTGCATTTTTGGCTGGGGGATGGGGTGCTACAAGAAAAAGTAATTGGAATTTAAAGAGATTCTCTCCACCAGAAGAGAACCTGTGGGAATTCTTCATAAACTACAGATTCATCTCCTGTCCCTATCTCATTGCATGAGGGTGGGGAAAAATTACACTAGGCAATGGATTTTCAACTCTGTCCATTTCTGCTCATAACTCAATCTTTCTGTCTCTGCTCCTTCAACCGTTTCACTCGAGTCTCACTTTTTGCCACCTGAGTCCTCTTGACAGCTTTCCCCATCTATCACATCCTCCTCTCTTCATATCTCTGATTGTCATTCAAAGACTGAACCAAATAAATCAATGAGAATAAAGGGAGAATGAATGAAAGAAGGAAATTAAAATGTGGTGGAAATTAAATAGAAAAAGCAAATAGCACAGTCAGGAAAGCAAAATTAAAATAAAACTCGGCCGATAGCTCTTTGGCAATGCTTGTCCTCGGCTCGGAATCTTCCCACAGAGGCTGAGATCAGTAGCTCAGCATCTGAGGACTGTGGGCTTGAGTCCTGCTGTGTGGTGAATTGTGGCAGTACTGCACAATAGGAGGCCATCTGGCCTAATCCCACACCCCCTCGCTCTTTCCCTGCAGATTTTCCCTTTTCAAGTATATATACAATTCCCTTTTGAAAGTTACGATTGAATCTGCTTCCTCGAGCCTGCTCCGCCATTTAATAAGCGCATTCCAGATCACAACAACTTGCTGCATAAAAGAACATTTCTCCTCAGCTCCCCTCCATCTCCTATTTAAACAAGTAGGGTGAATCGATTTGTCTTCAGTTTTTCCACAGTGACCTGGCATATCCAGTGTGGGGGAGGAAATACAGCCGCCTGTGGGACCAATTACCTTCTTCAATCCTTTTCGGTCAGCACATCAGTTCAGTTTATCCAAATACCAGCCCAGCCTGAGCCAATGGAAACCAGGTAGAAGAAACTGCAGCATGAATTGTATCAGATAATGTCAAATGTTCTTGTATGGAAATAATAATAAGTCTTTCGTTACGAACCAAAATGACACAAACTTCTAATGAGAGGCACAGTGGTGGTCCCAACATGTCGGACCATGGCTGGTATAATGGGAACTTGCACCTGCAGGTTCCCCACATACAGATGCCAACTCTGGTTGGACATATTCTTGGAGGTGTCATCACATGACCTGCCTCCATTTGTCCCGCCCCCAAGCTCCCGCCATTGGCCACCTGACACCTCCATCCTCACGGCGCCACGCCTTTCCAGCCCGCCAGACTCTTCATTACCCAATTGGACGAATTTTGCCCATCAGTCAAACAGCCTTTTGTCCCATCTCTGATATTTTTATAACTAAAGTGTTCAAAGAATTTTTTTTTTTAGTTGCCCCTATGATTTTCTACTGGGTTTACTCGCAGCAGTGTCCTGGAGATTAATCTTTAATTACTGGAGACTCCAGGCCAATCCTGGAGGGTTGGTAACCCCTATCCATACATGGTGATTTCCAAATCTCCACTGTCTGTCGTGCAGGTGCTGAGCAGCAGAAAGCTGTCTCCTCATAGTAAGGAAGGAAGATAAGTACATAAGAACATAAGAATTAGGAGCAGGAGTAGGCCATACGGCCCCTCGAGCCTGCTCCGCCATTTAATATCATGGCTGATCTTCTACCGCAACTCCACTTTCCCGCCAGATTCCCATATCCCTTGATTCTCCTAGAGTCCAAAAATCTATCAGTCTCAGCCTTGAATACACTCAAAGACTCAGCATCCACAGCCCTCTGGGGTAGAGAATTCCAAAGATTCACAACCCTCTGAGTGAAGAAATTTCTCCTCATCTCGGTCCTAAATGGCCGACCCCTTATTTTGAGACATGTCTGCTGGCTGCTGATCACTAGATGGATACAGGCGTGGGAGGCCATTTGGCCCATCTTAGCTCGCACATCAGAATTTAAAAAAGAAATGCCTTACTTTCCTTTCACCCCATCCCAATCATATCACCTGATTGTTATGTGAATGAATCAGTGGGTCATTCTGTAGCACGCCTGGGGTCTGGGAGCAGGTCATTTCCCCACAGACTCAGCCAGGAAATTCATGGCACAACAAGATCTTCAGAGTGGAGTGAAATAATGTAAAACTATAGATAATAAATAATAAACCAATAAATCCAATAGGGAATTCAGGAGAAACTTCTTTACCCAGAGAGTGGTGAGAATGTGGAACTCGCTACCACAGGGAGTGGGTGAGGTGAATAATATAGATGTATTTAAGGGGAAGCTGGATAAACACATGAGGGAGAAAGGAATAGAAGGATATGTGGATAGGGTGAGATGAAAAGGGGTGGGAGGAGGCTCGTGTGGTGCATAAACACCGAATGGACCAGTTTGGCTGAATGGCCTGTTTCTGTGCTGTAAATACTATAAGATTAAAATCACTTCTGTGTGTTTCTGACGTATTTCAAATTAAGCTAAACCCCTCAGTGGCCGAAGGGTAAATGTCTCCAATGCTGCGATAGAAAACACACAGGCCCCCCAAGGCCTGGGTCTGAGGCCTACGAAACACTGAGTCAGGCAGTCTCAGCCAGACAACTGGTCTCTGTTGCACTGGGTTGGGGAAGGACGTAGGTCAGAGTTCCTGCTCCGGAGTGCCACACGGAAATTCCTGTCTGCAGTGGTTTGGTGAGAACAGGATTGGTTTTGAATGACCCATGAACACATGGTGCTTGGGAATGGCCTCTTGTGCAGGAACTAGTGGGCTGTGCCTCAACCAGGGAGGGGAAATATGGGAAGGATTTATTGGGAGAGGGAAAATTTTAAAACCCAATGGAAAAACTTTAAAGAGCCAGGCAATTCTGATTTTTTGTGAAATGAGCATACTCCCAACTAGCTGGATTACTGACTTATTGTGATTGAACATCACTGTGAAATCATTTTGTTGGCTAGTTTCCAGATTAATTACGTTGAATACGACTGCTCTCGAAATGACGTTTGTTGGCCTGAGCTTGCTTACCCATTGACCAGACGTTACACAGGTAAGGAGGTTGTATTGATCCTAAAGTTCACTTCTTCAACCTGGTTCTCGTAGCTTGTGTAGCAGCAGCAGTACTGGGCATGTTTAGTGCATTAAAGAATAAAAGAAAGAAAGACTTGCATTCACAGCCAATGAAGTACTTTTGAAGTGTAGTCACTGTTTTAATGTAGGAAGGTCCCACAAACAGCAAATGAGATACATGACCAGGTAAATCTGCCCCTCACAGTCCTGTGCCTACCATAGCCCTGAACCCCCGGTCTCTCACTCTAGTTTCATCTATTTTTTTTCCATCTCCCCATACCACATCCCAGCCTCTCTCAGCTCATTTCATCTGTGAAACTGATCTCGACCCCATTTCTACTAACTCCAGATCATCCAACTTCCCTTCCTCGCCCCCATTTTTTCTGGCATTGGAAATGGTTCCCTCTCTCCGAGCACTGTGCCCCTGCTTTTCAAAACCACTGTCATCATCCCTCTCCTCGAAACAACACCCACCCTCGATCTCTCTGTCTCCGTTAATGACCATCCCGTCTCCAACCTCCTTTTCCTCTCCAAGTTCCTTGAATGTCTTCTCATTCTCCAGATCCCTCCACTGCCTCTCTGTGAAGGGATACATACTGGAGCATTCGCGATGCTGAGCACATCGTGGATAACACGTTTAGGGAGTTGGTCACACCGCAGGTAAAGGCTGCACAGGCAGGAAGGGAATGGGTGACCACCAGACAGAGTAGTAGGCACAGGCAGGTAGTGCAGGGGTCCCCTGTGGCCATCCCCCTTTCAAACAGATATACCACTTTGGATATTGTTGAGGGGGATGGCTTATCGGAGGAAGGCAGCAGCAGCCAACTTCCTGGCACCATGGGTGGTCCTGCTGCACAGGACGGGAGGAAAAAAGCGGGAGAGCTATAGTGATAGGGGATTCTATTGTAAGGGGAATAGATAGGCGTTTCTGCGGCCACAAACGAGACTCCAGGATGGTATGTTGCCTCCCTGGTGCAAGGGTCAAGGATGTCTCGGAGCGGCTGCAGGGCATTCTGGAGGGGGAGGGTGAACAGCCAGTTGTCGTGGTGCATATAGGTACCAACGATATAGGTAAAAAACGGGATGAGGTCCTAAAAGCTGAATATAGGGAGTTAGGAGGTAAATTAAAAAATAGGACCTCAAAGGTAGTAATCTCAGGATTGCTACCAGTGCCACGTGCTAATCAGAGTAGAAATAGAAGGATATTTCAGATGAATACGTGGCTAGAGGAATGGTGCAAGGGGGAGGGATTCAAATTCCTGGGATATTGGAACCGGTTCTGGGGGAGGGGGGACCAGTACAAACTGGGCGGTTTGTACCTGGGCGGGCCCCGAACTGATGTCCTTGGGGGAGTGTTTGCCAGTGCTGTTGGGGAGGGTTTAAACTAAAATGGCAGGGGGTTGGGAACCTGTGCGGGGAGACAGAGGAAAGGGAAGCAAGGATAGAAACAAAAGACAGGAAGGAGAAAAGCAAAAGTGGAAGGCAGAGAAATCAAGGGTGTAAATCAAACAGGGCCACAGTAAATAATAATTCTAAAAGGACTAAGAGTGTTAAAAAATCAAGCCTGAAGGCTTTGTGTCTTAATGCGAGGACCATTCGTAATAAGGTGGATGAATTAGCTGCGCAAATAGATGTAAATGGATATGATATAATTGGGATTACGGAGATATGGCTCCAGGCTGACCAAGTCTGGGAATTCAACATCCAGGGGTATTCAATATTCAGGAAGGACAGGAAAAAAGGAAAAGGAGGTGGGGTAGCATTGCTGGTTAAAGAGGAGATTAACACAATAGTAAGGAAGGATATTAGCTCTGATGATGTGGAATCTGTATGGGCAGAGCTGAGAATTACCAAGGGGCAGAAAACGTGAGTGGGAGTTGTATACAGACCCCCAAACAGTAATGCTGAGGTTGGGGATGGCATTAAATGGGAAATTAGAGATGCGTGCAATAAGGGCACAGCAGTTATCATGGGTGACTTTAATCTACATATAGATTGGGCTAACCAAATTAGTAACAATACTGTGGAGGAGGAATTCCTAGAGTGTATACGGGATGGTTTCCTGGACCAATATGTCGAGGAACCAACTAGAGATCAGGCCATCTTAGACTGGGTATTATGTAATAAGAAAGGATTAATTAGCAATCTTGTTGTGCGAGGCCCCTTGGGGAGGAGCGATCATAATATGATAGAATTCTTCATTAAAATGGAGCGTGAAGTAGTTGACTCAGAGACTAGGGTCCTGAATTTAAATAAAGGAAACTACGATGGTATGAGGCACGAGTTGGCTAGGATGGATTGGAGAACGTTACTTAAAGGGTTGACGGTGGAGAGGCAATGGCAGACATTTAAAGATCGCATGGATGAACTACAGAATTTGTTCATCCCTGTTTGGCATGAAAATAAAACAAAAAAGGTGACTCAACCGTGGCTAACAAGGGAAATTAGGGATAGCATAAGATCCAAGGAGAGGACGTATAATTTGGCCAGAAAAAGCAGCAAACCTGAGGATTGGGAGCAGTTTAGGATTCAGCAAAGGAGGACAAAGGGATTAATTAAGAGGGGGAAAATAGATTGAGAGTAAGCTTGCAGGGAACATAAAAACTGACTGTAAAAGCCTCTATAGATATGTGAAGAGAAAAAGATTGGTGAAGTCAAGCGTAGGTCCCTTGCAGTCAGAATCAGGGGAATTTATAATGGGGAACAAAGAAATGGCAGACCAATTAAATACATACTTTGGTTCTGTCTTCACAAAGGAGGACACAAATAACCTCCCAGAGATGTCAGGGAACATAGGGTCTAATGAGAGGGAGGAATTGAATGAAATCAGTATTTGTAGGGAAATGGTGTTAGGGAAATTGACGGGATTGAAGGCCGATAAATCCCCAGGGCCTGATAATCTACATCCTAGGGTACTTACGGAAGTGGCCCTAGAAATAGTAGCTGCATTGCTGGTCATCTTCCAAAATTCTATGGACTCTGGAACAGTTCCCATGGATTGGAGGATAGCTAATGTAACCCTACTATTTAAAAAAGGTGGTAGAGAGAAAACGTAGTGGGGAAAATGCTAGAGTCCATTATAAAAGATGTAATAGCAGAGCACTTGGAAAACAGTGACAGGATCGGACAAAGTCAACATGGATTTACAAAAGGTAAATCATGCTTGACTAATCTACTGGAATTATTTGAGGATGTAATTGGTAGAATAGATAAGGGAGAACCAGTGGATGTGGTGTATTTGGACTTTCAGAAGGCTTTCGATAAGGTCCCGCATAAGAGATTGGCGTGCAAAGTTAAAGCACACGGGATTGGGGGTAAGGTACTGTCTTGGATAGAGAACTGGTTGGCAGACAGGAAGCAAAGAGTTGGAACAAACGGGTCTTTTTCCGAGTGGCAGGCAGTGACTAGTGGGGTACCGCAGGGATCGGTGCTAGGACCCCAGCTATTCACAATATATATAAATGATCTAGACGAGGGAACTAGATGTAATATCTCCAAGTTTGCAGACGACACAAAGCTGGGTGGGCGTGTGTGCTGTGAGGAGGATGCAGAGAAACTCCAGTATGATTTGGACAGGTTGGGTGATTGGGCAGATGCATGGCAAATGCAGTATAATGTGGATAAATGCGAGGTTATCCACTTCGGTGGCAAAAACAGGAAGACAGATTATTATCTGAACGGCAATAGATTGGGAAAAGGGGAAGTGCAACAAGATCTGGGAGTCCTTGTGCACCAGTCGCTGAAGGTAAGCATGCAGGTGCAGCAAGCGGTTAAGAAGGCAAATGGTATGTTGGCCTTCATAGCGAGAGGATTCGAGTACAGGAGCAAGGATGTCTTGCTGCAGTTGTACAGGGCCTTGGTGAGACCACACCTTGAGTATTGTGTGCAGTTTTGGTCGCCTTATCTGGGGAAGGATGTTCTTGCCATGGAGGGAGTGCAGCGAAGAATCACCAGACTGATACCTGGGATGGCAGGAATGACGTATGAAGAGAGATTGGGTCGATTAGGCTTATATTCGCTAGAGTTTAGAAGAATGAGAGGGGATCTCATTGAAACTTATAAAATTCTAACAGGACTAGACAGACTAGATGCAGGAAGGATGTTCCCGATGGCGGTGGAATCCAGAACCAGGGGTCACAGTCTAAGGATAAGGGGTAAGCCATTTAGGACTGAGATGAGGAGGAATTTCTTCACCCAGAGAGTGGTGAACCTGTGGAATTCTCTACCACAGAAGGCAGTTGAGGCCAATTCAGTAAATATATTCAAGAAGGAGTTAGATATATTTCTTAAGGCTAAAGGGATCAAGGAATATGGGCAGAAAGCAGGGACAGGGTACTGAATTTGGATGATCAGCCATGATCTCATTAAATGGCGGAACAGGCTAGAGGGGCCGAATGGCCTACTCCTGCTCCTATCTTCTATGTTTCTATGTGCTGTCAAACTGCTTGTCCATTATCCTTGGATGAACCATAACTGACTCGACCTAAACATTGGAAAGACCAATCTTTGGCCTCTGCCACAAACTCCGCTCCATCGCCACCAACTCCATTCCCCTCCTCACCCACTGTCACAGGCTGAACCAGACTGTGCAACTTTGACCCCGAGCTGAGCTTCTGATCCCATATGGTCACCATCACTTCCACCACTAAGATTGCCGACATCAGCCTATCTGCCGTTGAAACTCTCATCCAATGCCTTTGTCACTGCCAGACTCAACTATTTCAATGCTCCTGGCTGGCCCCTCATCCTCTATAAACAGCAACTCATCCAAATCTCTGCTACCTGCATCCTATCCCACAACAAGTCACAGTCGCCCCATCATACATGACCTCTGACCTGCATTGGCTTTTGTCCCCAACACCTTAAATTTAAAAATTCTCATCCTTGTGATTAAGTCACTCTGTAGCCTCACCTCTCCCCAACCTCTGTAACCTCCTCCAGTCCTACAACCCCCCCCCCTGCCCCGAACACTCCATTCCTCTGACTTTAGTCTCTTGTGCACTCCCCCCCCCCCCCCCCTTTTTGCCCCACGTTTAGTGACAGCGCCTTTTGTCCCCTAGATCCTGATTTCTGGAATTCCCTTCCTAAACCCCTCTGCCTTTCCACCTCCCTCCCTTTCTTTAAGCTCCTTCGTAAAACCCACCTCTTTGACAAAGCACCTTCCTCCTTTCTTTTTCTTTGGCTGGGTGTTGATTTTCGGTACTCCTCTGAAGCACTGGGATATTTTTCTGCTTTAACAGCTCTGTATCACTGCAAGTTTCTGTTGTATTAGAGGCAGCAAAGCAGACCAGTGGCTGACGTGACTGAGCTCTGGGATGTGGGTCCTCTGCAGCCCCAAGTTATCAGGTCACCTGAACTTAATACCTGGCCTCGAGCACACCTGTGTGTTGTAGGACTCGAGGGGTCTGCCACAGCATCCCAGGAGTCCGGAAGATTTGCCTGTCACCCGATTTCTGCATTTATTAACTTGCTACTAATTATTTTCCTTGCTGTAAAGGAGCAAATGTTTTCTGCAATTATAGTACTGTTTCCTTTTGGGTAACTGACACTACCTTTCACAAAGAATAATGAACTTGCATTTGTATAGTGCCTTATCACATCCTCCGGATTTCCCAAAGTGCTTCCAGCCATTGGATTATTTTCAAAGTGTAGTCACTGTTATGTTAGCAAACATGGCAGCCAATGGTGTGCACAGCAAGATCCCACAAACCAGATAATCTGTGTTTAGTGATGGTCTTTGAGGAAGGAATATGGGCAAGGAGCCCATGAGAACACCTTGCCCTTCAAATAGTGGCAATGGTGTCTTAATGTCCACCGGAGAGGGCAGACGGGGCCTCGGTTTAACATTTTATCCAAAAGACGCACTCCTGACAGTGCAGCACTCAGTCAGTACTGCGCTGAAGTGTCAGCCTGGATTAGAGGGCTTGGTTTAGAACAGGAAGCCCACAGGATTGTGTCAGTATTTCTGAGAGTGTGTTACTATTTGCTGGGGCCTCTCGCACAGAATTTGAAAACCTGTATGTTAAGACGCAGATGTTTTTATTTGCTTTTAAACAATAAAAGTGCAGGCTCAAGTTGACTTCTGACATGTATTCATAACAGGAAAAGTTGCACCTCCTCTTAAAGGGATCAAACATATAAAAGTCCAACGTAACTTGTGATTTCTGTGTCCTTTACCAGGTGAAACATACTCGCGATCAATTGCTCAGGGAATGTTGCTGGTGTTCCTCTTCCTGGTGACCGCAGTGTTGGGAGGCCCCTGGAGCAAAATCCGCAAAGCTTGGAAAAACGCCACCTTTTATTAGACTATGCAGCAAATGCATCCCACAAACATTTCATTGCATTCTGTTTACTCCTTTTTATTCAATAACTTGTTCTACAGAAAGGTTCACCAGACACAGGGGACTAGGAAGGCCATTTAACTCATCCATGCAGTCCCTCCTCGCCTTCTTCCCAACACCCAGCTGATTCTTAAATGGTTCCAAGGTTTTTGCCTCTGTCGTTCCACGAGGTGATCGCTCCTTTGGTGAAGACCATTCTGGTGTGAGTCTTAAAGTTGCCTTTTGCCAGGATTGTTGATGTTTTACATTTTTCATTACACTGTGTACTGTATAAGCTTGCAGCTTTAAAATATCTGCTTGCATCTGTTCTGATCATTTGACAATGTTAGTATATATAGAATGTAACATTTCAGTAACTTTAATACTAACTTTGTAAATGATAGATTTTACTACATATTTATGTTGGCGTTGTGTTGAGGTGCAAGTGAATATGTAAAACCCGATTTTTGAATAAATTTTATTTTATACTTAATTTTGGGCAGTGCATGGCATTTTGGGTCTATGCACTATCTTCACGTCTCCAGACACACTAACTTTGGTATGCCTTAGCAAGTTAAAAAATCAGACTGACCCATGGTGATGAAAGCTCACAGCAGATGGAAGGGGAATTCCGTTTTGAGTCCTGAGTGAATTAAAGCTGTGTATCTCTACTTTTGTTGGAAATGGAGTGACCAAAAAGGGCTGTGTGCACATTTACGAAGCTTTATCAACAGTACAATTCGTGTGTTGTACTTTATAAGCTTGCTGGACCTACATAATGAACCTAATGTATGTGCCTTGAAAGGGACACTGTTAAGATTGCCAGGGGAGGGAGATGAGATAGGACAGCTGTACATCATCTGAGACAGCTGTGCGATCTGATTTGAACAAACAACTCTGTGAATGCGGTATCTCCAATACACTGACTGGGCAAAACTACCCAAATCACTGCAGGCAGTTTTAAATTATTTTGTTGTAAAAGGGGAAAATGCAATTCCCGACCCCCCACCCCCAAACTGCCTCAGACACTGGAACTTCCGCCTCTCTCTCTCAACTGATTCTCCCAAAACCGACACTGTTGTCTCCTTCACCTCATCCTGTGTTCCGATTCCTCCCTCTCCCACTGCTGATCTGTGTACAGCTGGGACTCTTAAATTGTCATGTCAAAGCAGGAAATCATTTAAACTTCCACAACAACAATAACTTGCATTTATATAGTGTCTTTAAAGTAGTAAAACATCCCAAGGTGCTTCACAGGAGCCACATAAGGAGGTATTAGGACATAGGAGCGTCTTAAAGGAGGAAAGAGAGGCGGAGAGGTTTAGGGAGGGAATTCTAGAGCTTGGGGCCTAGGCAGCTGAAGGCACAGCCACCAATGGTGGAGCGATGAAAATAGATGGGCAAGAGGCCAGAATTGGAGGAGCGCAGAGTTCTCGGAGGATTGTAGGGTTGGAGGAGGTTACAGAGATGGGGAGGGGCAAGGCAATGGAGGGATTTGAAAACAAGGATGAGAATTTTAAAGCTGCAAAGGTTTGCCAAATACTTTCCGTGTGACCGAGGGGGGCGTATATGGTAGATACAATGATTTAATCTTGTCAATGCTATTTACTGTACATACACTAAACAGCAAATCCCACTATGGACTGATCACAATTCTATTTATTGACTGGTGTCAAATATTATTTTCAAATCCTCTACCTTTGAGGAATGGCCTGAACACTTTGTATGTTCATCAAATTTTATGCAATGGACTTAAATTTTGTGCTGAATTTTAATTGGCTACTCTGACATTTTAAGGACTCAAACACTTGACTTGTATCAATAATAGTTCTATCTCGGCATTCGTGTTGAAAAACTGGCACTAAAGTTTATAATTGACACAGCTGCTCAGTTTGATGTTTGGATGTGCAAATTTTTTTAATCCAATTTGGTTTGCAAAAGCTGGACGAACAACAATTTTCTGTGAAGCAGCAAACAGCAAAAGACACAGAGTGCTGTTTTGTACAAGTAAATGATTTTGAGGTAATGGGTAAAAGAGAAGTATAAAAAGTGGAAAAACTGCTAATTCCTAGGAATCTGAAACAAAAACAGAAAAGGCTGGAAATTGACGGGAAGTCAGTCAGCATCTGTAGAGAGAAAAGACAGGGTAATAATTCAGGCAGGGCCTTTCAGCACTGAAAACCGCAAGGTGAACAGGCAATTTATTCGAGAGGAAAAGGGGAAGGAACAAACTGTTCTAATCACAGAACAAGCGAATAGCTTGACCTATATGTTTAAAAGAGAAGCAAGCGATTGTTAGAGGCTATGACAGATCATCTCAGGTAGACATTAAAGAAAAGAGAATGTGCAAATAGTGAAGAGTGAGGAGCCTAACCAAGGAAATGGGTGAAATTGGTAAGAGAGAGCCTGTAGACATGGGTCTAAGATGAAAATTTAAATGTTGGGAACACCAGTAGGTGTCGGTCACACAGGCAGAAAATATTAAAGATAAAGAAAACTTGGGTTTAACAATGTGGAGTTTTAGGTGAAGATTTGTCATTTTTTACAGAACTCCCTTTATTTCTGCTAATTCACTATGGAACATGTATTCCTCTGTAAACATACAAAAGTCACAGATTTGGGACTATGCCCCTCATCTAATGGTGATTTGACACTAATAGATATAAAGTTGTACCAGAAAACTCAAGTACTCTATAATATATTTGAAATTGTTACGAGAGGTCTCCCTCGGGACCCTGCTGTGTTGGAAAGAAAGTAAGTACAGGAAACTTTTGTTTATCCGGCACCCAAATATCCGGAATTCTCGCTTAACCGGCAAAAATCATCCTCCGAAAACTCCTCTCAAATAACCGGCAATGTTGCAGAGTCGCAGTCGAGTCTCCGCGAACGCCGAGTACTCCGAAAACTCCTCTCAAATAACCGGCAATGTTGCCGATCCCGAGTCCGAGTCCGCGAACGCCGATTTAGTCAGCAGGGGTAGTTTTCAAAAGTGCCACTACTCGGCCTCCTGGCGCTGTCGGAAGTATACTGCACATTTCTTGATTTATTTATTTTTCTTTGTTAAAAATAGCCTCGGTAGATATAACTCTCCGTTATCCGGTACTTTCGATAAACCGGCACCACGCCGGTCCCGTCGTTTCCTGTATTTGCATTCATATCGCACCTTTCATATCCTCAGGATGTTCCAAAGCACTCAACAGACACTGCAGTTTATTTTCTCGACTGCTCCTGGAAACAGTTGTGCAACAATTTGATCCGCGGTTAATTTGGTTTCCTCTTGGTGTATGTTTAAGGGCCTGACAGCGCGCTGCACATCGTGGCTGCCACAATTTTGAAGAGCAGTTACGTACACAAATGCATCAGCCAATTTGCGCACAGCAAGAAGGTAATGACCAGTTGGTTGAGGGGTAATGTTGGCTGGGAGAAATGCTCTGCTATTCATTGAATAGTGCCATGGGATCTTTTGCATGTACCTGAACGGTTTAATATCTCATCCAAAAGACATCACCTCCAACAGTGCAGCACTCCCTCAGTACCTTGAAGTGTCAGCCTAGATTCTACACTCAAGTCCTGGAGTGCAGCATGAACCCACAACTTTCAGGTGTGAGAGCTATTACTGATAGTGTCAGACCGTTGTTGTATCCCTCTGCAATGAGATAGTTAGAGGTCTTATTCCTCTTCCCCAACCAACCCCAAAACCTGCCAATCTAACATAGAAAAAGCAAAACTTTCACATTTTGTTGTAACATTACCCAGGGGTCGGTTCTAGGACCACTGCTTTTCTTGATCTATATTAACTTGTACAGGGCACAATTTCAAAATCTGCAGATGGCAAAACTTGGAAGTATAGTCAACAGTGAGGAGGATAGTGATGGACTTCAAGAAGACATAGACAGGCTGGTGAAATGGGCGGACACGTGGCAGATGAAATTTAACGCAGAAAAGTGTGAAGTGATGCATTTTGGTAGGAAGAACGAGGAGAGGCAAAATAAACTAAATGGGACAATCCTGAAGGGGGAGCATGAACAGGGACCTGGGGGTGTGTGTGTGTGTGTGTGTGTGCACAAATTGTTGAAGGTGGCAGGGCAGATTGAGAAAGCAGTTAAAAAAGCATACGGGATCCTGGGCTTCATAAATAGAGGCATAGAGTACAAAAGCAAGGAAGTTAGGATGAACCTTTTTATAAAACACTGGTTCGGCCTCACCTGGAGTATTTTGTCCGAATACTGGGCACCGCACTTTAGGAAGGATGTGAAGACCTTAGAGAGGGTGCAGAAAAGATTTGAGAATGATTCCAGGGATGAGGGACTTCAGTTACGTGAATAGACTGGAGAAGCTGGGGTTGTTTTCCTTGGAGCAGAGAAGGTTGAGAGGAGATTTGATAGAGGTGTTCAAAATCATGAGGGGTCTAGACAGAGTAGATAGAGAGAAACTGTTCCCATTGGTGGAAGGGTCGAGAACCAGAGGACACTGATTTAAAGTGATTGGCAAAAGAACCAAAGGCAACATGAGGAAAAACTTTTTTACGCAGCGAGTGGTTAGGATCTAGAATGCACTGCCTGAAAGGGTGGTGGAGGCAGATTCAATCACGGCTTTCAAAAGGGAATTGGATAAGTACCTGAAGGAAAAGAATTTGCAGAGCTCTGGGGAAAGGGCAGGGGGAGTGGGACTAGCTGAAGTGCTCTTGCAGAGAGCCGGCACGGGCTCGACAAGCCGAATGGCGGCTTCCTGCGCTGTAACCATTCCATGATTCTATTAACAACTTCAAATAAAAGTTGTCTTATTATCCATTAGTTCTATAGAAATAAACAAGCTCATCAGCATCAGTTATTTAAAAAGAATTCATTGTGTCAAAATGGAAATTGCAGTTAAATGTATATGAGTGAATCTCATGGCTTCGGTCATGATTGGTTGGAATAAATGGTCTGTATTCGGGGAGTCACAATTGAAACACTAAATTGTCGGTTATCTCCAAAGGCATTGCTTGACCTGTTCCAATATTTTATGTTTTTGTTTCAGATTTGCAGCTTCTCCAGTATATATTGATTTTGCTGCTATGTCTTTTTTCATTGTTTGTTGTAACTGGCTGAGAGGGGTTAGAGCACCACTTCTGGAGCAAGTAAGGGGTACAGTAACATAGTGGTTACTGGACTAGTAATCCAGAGACGTGAGTTCAAATCCCACCACAGCAGCTGGGGAATTTAAATCCTGCCATCCTTACCCTATGTGTGACTCTGGACCCACAGCAATGTGGTTGACTTTTAACTGCCCTCTGAAATGGCGGCTCACCACCACCTTCTCAAGGGGCAATTAGGGATAGGCAATAAACGCTGGCCTTGCCAGCGGCGCCCACATCCCATGAATGAATAAAAAAAAATACAGGCAAGACAGACGTGCAACAGTGCTACCTATAGACAAAGTATGTGTTGCAGGAGTTACCTGTTATCCGGTTAACCTATTGCAACCAATGTAAAGAAGGGATGCTGGAATGCACTACCTGAAAGGACGGTGGAAGTGGATTTACTAATAACTTTTAAAAGGAAATTGGATATACTATAAATTGCAGGGCTCTGGGGAAAGAGCAGGCGAGTGAGACTAATTGGAGAGCTCTTTCAAAGAGCCGGCACAGGCACGATGGGCCGAATGGCATCCTTTGGCGCTGCATCATTCTATGATATTGCTGGAAGCTTTACTCAAATGATACCAGTGACAGAAACACGTTACTAAAAACTACAAAGGATATAGTTGTGATAATTGGCAAGCCTCAAGAATACTGTGTGTATATCTATATATTTTTAATTCTTAAGGCTTTTTACAGTATGACTTTAATTGATTACTGCAGACTTGGTTCTTCTGTTGGAAGGGAATCCACCGTCACATGTCTGGCTGAAGTTTAAAGACCGTTTCAGGTGTGTCGGTCACCTGCTGAGAGCTAGCTGGTGCCAACCATTGGCTCTGAGTGATTAGGTGTTAGAATATATGTTATGTTAAATTTTCACTCACTCTGGTCAGTAAGTTGTTCAGAGGCAGCGAGAAGAGATAACGCTACTTGCCAACTCATCGTGGGAGGGTATAGATTTGTTGTAGTAGACATGTTTGGCTCTTTTGATCATGCTAGTTGACTGATACATGCCCAGCCAGAGAGAGAGAACCTCTGCTCTTGGCCAGTCCAGCAGCACCTCTTGTTCTATTGTGCTGCCACCTGTGAGGGTGAGTGCGGTCACCTCTAAACATATAAACTTTGTGTTAGGGGCACTGGTGCTGGTCCAGGGTGAGGGTTATTAGAAGAGTTAGTAAAGTGTACGTCTTTTATTTTGTGAATGGAGGAGCTATAAGCTAAGTGTTGTAATCAAGTGAAATCTGCTGTGTTGATCGCTTGCTGTTTAACTTTTACTTTAATATGCCTAAATTATAGCCTAAGCCCTTTTCTGACTGCTATCAGGTGAGGTGCGGTGAGAGTGACTGCCCTCGACATCAAGGCAGCATTTGACTGAGTCTGGCATCAAGGAGCCCAAGTAAAATTTAAGTCAATGGGAATCAGGGGAAAAACGCTCCACTGGCTGGGGTCATACCTAGCACAAAGGAACATGGTTGTGGTTGTTCGAGGCCAATCCTCTCAGCCCCAGGACATTGCTGCAGGAGTTCCTCAGGGCAGTGTCCTAGGCCCAACCATCTTCAGCTGCTTCATCAATGACCTTAACTCCATCATAAGGTCACAAGTGGGGATGTTCACTGATGACTGCACGGTGTTCAGTGCCATTCACAACTCCTCAGATAATGAAGCAGTCCATGCCCGCCTACAGCAAGACCTGGACGACGTTCAGCCTTGGGCTGAAAAGTGGCAGGTAACATTCGTGCCACACAAGTGCCAGGCAATGACTATCTCCAACAAGCGAGAGTCTAACCACCGCCCCTTGACAATCAACGGCATTACCATCGCTGAATCCACCACCATCAACATCCTGGAGGTCATCATTGACCAGAACGTTAACTGGACCAGCCACATTAATACTGTGGCAACAAGAGCAAGTCAGAGGCTGGGTATTCTCCGGCGAGTGTCTCACCTCCTGACACCCCAATGCCTCTCCAACATCTACAAGGTACAAGTCAGGAGTGTGATGGAATACTCTCCACTCGCCTGGATGAGTTCAGCTCCAACAACACTCAAGAAGCTCGACACCATCCAGGACAAAGCAGCCCGCTTGATCGGCACCCTCTCCACCACCTTAAACATCCACTCCCTCCACCACCGGCGTACCGTGGCTGCAGTGTGTACCATCTACAAAATGCACTGCAGCAATTCGCCAAGGCTTCTTCGGCACCACCTCCCAAACTCTTCCACCTAGAAGGACAAGGGCAGCAGGCGCATGGGAACACCACCACCTCCAAGTTCCCCTCCAAGTCACACACCAGCCTGACTTGGAAGTATATCGCCGTTCCTTCATCGTCGCTGGGTCAAAATCCTGGAGCTCCCTACCTAACAGCACTGTGGGAGTACCTTCACACACGGACTGCAGCGGTTCAAGAAGTCGGCTCACCACCACATTCTCAAGGGCAACTAGGGATGGGCAATAAATGCTGGCCTTGCCAGCGACGCCCACATCCCATAAACAAATAAAAAAGATCTGAAGGCGTGGGGGAGATGTGGGAGCTTGTGTCATTTATAATAAGCAAATTCCAGTAAGAGTGGTGTTCTGTTTAACCCAGATTCACCTTGATGGCCGGCCGACCACCCTCCACCCTCCATAAGCTTCAGCTCCTCCACCTGTCAATCATGAGGCAGGGGGCGGAGTCAGGTACCACTTGTCAATCATGGAGCAGGGTGGAGTCAGTCATTATCTGTCAATCATGGGGCAAGGGGCGGAGTCAGTCACCACCTGTCAATCATGGGGCTGGGGGCGGAGTGAGTCACCACCTGTCAATCATGGGGCTGGGGGCGGAGTCAGTCACTTCTTCTTAGGCAGTCCCTCAGAACTGAGGATGACTTGCTTCCCCATTAAAAATGAGTTCTCAGGTGACTGAGTCCAATGCTGGGCCTACAGTCTCTGTCACAGGTGGGGCAGACGGTGGTTGAAGGGGCAGGTGGGTGGGGTGCTTGGGTTGACGTGCGCTGCCTGCGCTTGGCTTCCGCTTGTTCCCGGCAGAGACTCGAGGTGTTCGGCGCCTTCCCGGATGCTTCTCCTCCACTTTGTGCGGTCTTGGGCCAGGGATTCCCAGGTGTCGGTGGGGATGTTACACTTTTTCAAGGAGGCTTTGAGGGTGTCCTTGAAGCATTTCCTCTGCCCACCTGGGGCTCTCTTGCCGTGCCGGAGTTCCGAGTAGAGCGCTTGTTTTGGGAGTCTCGTATCGGGCATGCGGACAATGTGACCCGTCCATCGGAGCTGATTGAGCGTGGTCAAAGCTTCGATGCTGGGGATGTTGGCCTGAGTGAGAACACTGACGTTGGTGCACCTATCCTGCCAATGGATTTGCAGGATCTTGCGGAGGCAGCGTTGGTGGTACCTCTCCAGTGCTTTGAGGTGCCTGCTGTACATGGTCCATGTCTCTGAGGCATACAGCAGGGCGGGTATCACTACTGCTCTGTAGACCATGAGCTTAGTGCCGGGTTTGAGGTCCTGGTCTTCAAACACTCTCTTCCTCAGGCGACCGAAGGCTGCACTGGCACACTGAAGGCAGTGTTGGACTTCGTCGTCGACGTCTGCCCTTGTTGACAGTAGGCTCCCGAGGTATGGAAAGTGGTCCACGTTGTCCAAGGCCTTGTCGTGGATTTTGATAATCGGGGGGCAGTACTGTGTGGCGGGGGCAGGTTGGTAGAGGACCTTTGTCTTACGGATGTTTAGTGTAAGGCCCATGCTCTCGTACGCGTCAGTGATCTATCTAACAGAAAGCAAAGAGTTGGGATAAATGGTTCATTCTCAGACTGGCAATCAGTAACTAGTGGTGTTCCACAGGGGTCAGTGCTGGGTCCCCAACTCTTCACAATCTATATTAACGATTTGGAGGAAGGGACCAAGTGTAACATATCAAAATTTGCAGATGATACAAAGATGGGAGGGAAAGTAGTGAATGAGGAGGACATAAAAAACCTGCAAGGGGACATAGACAGGCTAAGTAAGTGGGCAGAGATTTGGCAGATGGAATACAACACTGGAAAGTGTGAGGTGATGCACTTTGGCAGGAAAAATCCTAGAGCAATTTATTATCTTAATGGCAAGAAACTGGAGAGTACTGAAGTGCAAAGGGATCTGGGGGTCCTGGTGCACGAAACTCAAAAGGTTAGTATGCAGGTGCAGCAAGTGATTAAGAAGGCAAATGGAATGTTGGCTTTCATTGCTAGGGGGATAGAATATAAAAATAGGGAGGTATTGCTTCAGTTGTACAAGGTATTGGTGAGACCGCACCTGGAATACTGCATACAGTTTTGGTGTCCTTACTTAAGGAAAGACATCCTTGCTCTCGAGGCAGTGCAAAAAAGGTTCACTCGGTTAATCCCGGGGATGAGGGGGTGGTCATATGAGGAGAGGTTGGGTAGATTGGGACTCTACTCATTGGAGTTCAGAAGAATGAGAGGCGATCTTATTGAAACATATAAGATTGTGAAGGGGTTGGATCGGGTGGATGCGGGGAGGATGTTCCCGATGACGGGTGAGACTAGAACTAGGGGACATAGTCTTAGAATAAGGGGCTGCTCTTTCAAAACTGAGATGAGGAGGAACTACTTCACTCAGAGGGTGGTAGGTCCATGGAATATGCTGCCACAAAAAGCTGTAGAAGCTACAACATTAATTAAATTTAAAACAGAAATAGACAGTTTCCTAGAAGTAAAGGGCATTAAGGGTTACGGGGAGCGGGCAGGAATTTGGACATGAGTCTAGGTTCGGATCGGTCATGGCCCTGTGGGTAGTGGAGCGGGCCCAGGGACTGTGTAGCCTGATTCTGCTCCTATTTCGTGTGTGCAATTCTGTTAGATGCAGGAGATGGTTCTGTGATAGTAGATTGGCGGTTAGGATCAGATCAGCCATGATCTTATTGAATGGCGGAGCAGGCTCGAGGGGCCGATTGGCCTACTCCTGCTCCTATTTCTTATGTTCTTAAGGTGTTGACGATGGTTTGGAGTTCGGCCTCAGAGTGTGCGAAGACGCAAGCGTCGTCTACATACTGTAATTCGACGACAGAGGATGGGACGACCTTGGATCTGGACTGGAGGCGACGGAGGTTGAACAGTTTCCGGTTGTTCTGTAAATTAGCTCCACTCCAGCGGGGAGCTTACTGAGGGTGAGATGGAGCATTGTAGCCAGGAAGAGCAGAGTCAGTCACCACCTGTCAATCATGGAGCAGGGGGCGGAGACAGCGTGGTAGCGTCACTGAGCGTCTGAGGTCAGGACGCCAGCGTGCGCACCCGGAAGCGGAGTGAGGCCGCGCTCGGTGCCGCCTCCCGGGCTGAGGGGACGCGCTGTCGACGGAGCGGCCGCGGCTCGGAGCGGTTCGGCGGGCGAGGATCGGCGGGGCCGAGTGAGGAGGATGGGCTCGGTTTTCCGCAGCGAGGAGATGTGCCTGGCCCAGCTCTTCCTGCAGGCCGCCTCGGCCTATGACTGTGTCAGCGAGCTGGGGGAGGCCGGCCTGGTGGAGTTCAGAGACGTGAGTGACTGGTAATCCCATTGACTAGTGATCCCACTCACTGACTAGTAATCCCATTGACCAGTGATCCCGCTCACTGACTGATGATCCCACTGACTGATGATCCCACTGACTAGTGATCCCACTCACTGACTAGTAATCCCACTGACTAGTGATCCCACTCACTGACTAGTAATCCCATTGACCAGTGATCCCGCTCACTGACTGATGATCCCACTGACTAGTGATCCCACTCACTGACTAGTAATCCCACTGACTAGTGATCCCACTCACTGACTAGTAATCCCATTGACTAGTGATCCCGCTCACTGACTGATGATCCCACTGACTGGTGATCCCGCTAACTGACTAGTAATCCCATTGACTAGTAATCCCACTGACTAGTGATCCCACTCACTGACTAGTGATCCCACTGACTAGTAATCCCGCTCACTAACTAGTAATCCCACTGACTCCAAGTAATCCCACTCACTGACTAGTAACCGGTTTAAAGCAGCAGCTTTATTATTTAATCTATAAGGTGCTACTGTATAATGTATAAGGTGTTATTCAACCTATATTAATATATGGTGTATAGAGTGATATTCAATCTATAAAGTGTAAGGTGCTGCTATATAATGCATAAGGTGTTACTATATAATTTATAAAGTGTTATTTCATCTATAAAGTGTTAATATGAAATGTATAAAGTGTTACTGTTTAATGCATAAATTGTTATTTAATCTAGAAGGTATTACTATATAATCTATAAAGGTGGGAATGTAAACTGTGAGGAGGATGCAAGGAGGCTTCAAGGGGATATAGACAGGCTAAGTGAGTGGCAAATGGAATATAATATAGAGAAATGTGAAGTTATCCACTTTGGTAGGAAAAATAGAAAAGCAGAGTATTTTTTAAATGGTGAGAGATTGGGAAATGTTGGTGTTCAGAGGGACCTGGGTGTCCTTGTACACGAATTGCTGAAAGTTAACATGCAGGTACAGCAAGCAATTAGGAAAGCAAATGGTATGATGGCCTTTATTACAAGAGGATTTGAGTATAAGAGTAATGACGTCTTACTGCAATTATATAGGGCCCTGGTGAGACCACACCTGGAGTATTGTGTACAGTTTTGATCTCCTTACCTAAGGAAGGATATATTTGCCATCGAGGGAGTGCAACGAAGGTTCACCAGACTGGTTCCTGGGATGGGGGGATTGTCCTATGAGAGAGATTGAGTAGACGAGGCCTATATTCTCTAGAGTTTAGAAGAATGAGAGGTGATCTCATTGAAACATATAAAATTCTTACAGGACTTGACATAGTAGATGCAGGGAGGATGTTTCCCCTGGCTGGGGAGTCTAGAACCAGGGGTCACAGTCTCAGAATAAGGGGTTGATCATTTAGGACTGAGATGAGGAGAAATTTCTTCACTCAGAGGGTGGTGAATCTTTGGAATTCTCTACCCCAGAGGGCTGTGGATGCTGAGTCGTTGAGTATATTCAAGACAGAGAGCGATAGATTTTTGAATACTAAGGGAATCAAGGGATATGGGGATAGTGCAGGAAAGTGGAGATGAGGTAGAAGATCAGCCATGATCTTATTGAATGGTAGAGCAGGCTCGAAGGGCCAAATGGCCTACTCCTGCTTCTAATTCTTATGTTCTTATATTCTATAAAGTGTTACTGCACAATATAAGATGTTATTTAATGAGGTAGTACTATATAATTTATAAGGTGTTATTTAATATTTAAGGTATCAAATCTATAAGGTGTTTCTACGAATGCACAAGCGATTCCTATGTAATCTATAAAGTGTTACTAACAATGCATTGCTATGATATTTAGCATTAGTTAATATGTAAGGAGGTAATGTTAAAGTGCTATTTAATATGTACCCCACTATAGGTAACAATAACATTTTCTGGTTATGAAATGACAGTATAGACTCAGATGTGATTGTTGTTTGTATTGGGGTTGGTTTCACTCCAGTTTATTGCAGCAATCGCAAGCCCTGGATCTGCCACTGTGGGTTGAATTGTGACTTCAATATTTTAATTGTAGAAAGTATTTACATTGTTAAAAAATGACTGGAGAGAAGTTACTGATGTTTTCTTTACATGTTTAAAAGGCTGTTCAAACACCAGGTGCTGCATGCTGTGAAGTAACTATGGAGAGAGAGGTCATTACCAGTGATCTGGTGGCTGTAAATGGCAGTTTACCATTGGTGCTAGTTTACCGCTGCAATATTAAACCTGAGAGCTCAGTGCTGTAAATGATCAGACACAAATAGAACTTGTGTGAATGATTTCTAGTAACACCCAAGAAAGAACTTTCAGAATGTACCTCAGAACTTTGAAACTATCACCCAACTACTTATTACAATTTAAATATGTTTTACAATAAAAATGTTGAAGTCACAATTTGACCCACAGTGGCAGATCCGGGTCTTGGGATTGCTGCAATAATACAAGCAACAATCACATCTCTCAGCATAACTTGTCATTTCACAACCAGAAAATGTTATTGTTACATATATAATGCAAACCTCAATAATACTCATTTTTAGTTTTTAAAATGTTGGACAGTCACTCCCACTTGACAGTGTTTTGTCACCAGACTAACATTTTAGAGTCTTGCTCAGATTTGGGTACCTAAACACAGGAGTGACTTCATATTTATGGTGTCCAGTAGTTGGTTTGTACTGCATTGTGCAATGCAGATTGTATTTTCAGGATGTGATGTGGTTGGGACGGGAGTATTTTCAGAGAGGCTGAGTCCTGTGGTTATTGAAACTCTCAGCCACTGTGATCATCTGGGAGAAGGCTTCCCTGCTTCACACCAACTATTGCAATGGTGACTTTTAGTAGAACTGTTAGTGGCAGACCCAGTCAGTAATTCAGTTACATCGGATCATCAATCTTACTGCTGCTCCAATTACAACCGTAGGTCAAGTGACTTCTTCAGAAAAAACAAACTGCAACTTTATTTTTGAATTTTACATGTAAGATCTTAAGGGGGAGAAATTCAGTATCGCCCCATTTGGGGCGCAATTATCGGCCAGGCGCAAAGATTAGCGCCTGGCGCTAATTATCGCCACCGACTGCAAACTTGACTTTTATCGCCCCTGGAGGTGATTGGAGCGCTAAATCAGGCGCTTCACACCTGTCTTAAGGCGCAAAGGCCGAGGAGCGGGGCGCTACCTCAGAGCGCTGGCGAAGCTCATGTAATGTCAGTCAGCAATGGAACACACACACAATGGCGCGGGCCAGTTCTTAAAGGGGATGGTTAATCTTGCTTTCCATCCACATCCTGCACATTGCAGCCTTGAATCTCGGCCTGGAGAGACCTGCACATCAAATCTGCTGGAACGAACAATGGAGAGTACCAGGCAAAGAGCTCAGAGTGCAGCCCCCACAGTCTCTTCTAAATCGATACAAGGAATGGTAAATCAAAATGAACCTGCAAAGTGCTGCTTAGTACCCAAAACTCCTTCACGCAACGTTGAATCTCTCCAGAAGTCTCTCTCTTTCTCTCTTAGAATGCGTAGTTCAAAAATGGCACCAACAATAAAAGGCAGGAAGCGGTCACCTTTAAATAGCACTCCCCCTTTCCCTTCATGACTGCAGAACGATCCCCTCAACCTGTCGTTGCTAGCGTCAGGCTGTAAGGCAGGGGGCGCCACTCAATATCCGCTCCGGGGCGATACCGGGGCGTTGCGCACTCGACTGACGTCACGATCTGCCGGCGCAGGAGATCGTGGCGGTAGTGTTTAGCGCCGCCGCAAAATGTCTAGTTAATTTCGCGAGCGGCGCAAACTTTGCCGCGCCTGGGCGCTAGATGCTTTGCGCCCCATTAGCGCCCTCTTAAGGCGCTAACGGAAGGCGCAACCAACTGAATTTTCCCCCCTAAGTGTTTTAGTAAAAAGGCAAATTTTGGTATAATTTGTGCTCATGAAGTTGAGAGAAGTGATATTACCGATCTTCGGCAGCATTGACCATTCCTGGACCAAGAGTCAAGGATTGGATCAAGAGTACGATAGCAAAATACTGCGGATGCTGGAAATCCGAAATAACAACAGAAAACGCTGGAAAAACTCAGCAGGCCAGGCAACATCCGTGGAGAGAGAAACAGAGTTAACGTTTCAGGTCGAAGGGTTTCGACCTGAAACGTTAACTCTGTTTCTCTCTCCACGGGTGTTGCCTGGCCTGCTGAGTTTTTCCAGCGTTTTCTGTTGTTATATTGGATCAAGAGTGTTCTTTCTGCCAAATCGCAGAGGAGAATTCCACACCGGTGACCCTTGTTCCTTGAATGAGACAATTAGGGCGAGTTTTGTGCTGTAGTTTCACGACCTCTTATGAACAGGATAGAGAATTAATTTAACTTGGCCCCTTTTCAAATGTGGGAGATCGCCGTCTTTCCTTCCACCAGTTTGGGCAGGTCCCAGAAGCAAGAGGGTCGAGCCGGGAACCCTTGTAAAAGTGAGACAAATCCATGATCGGCCCTCGAAGATATTAAATCTCTGTGGGAACATTTAAGAACATAAGAAATAGGAGCAGGAATAGGCCACTTGGCCCCTCGAGCCTGCTCCGCCATTCAATAAGATCATGGCTGATCTTGGGCTCAAAGCCACTTCCCCGCCCGCTCCCCATAACCCTTCACTCCCTTATCTTGCAAAAATTTGTCCATCTCCACCTTAAATGTATTTAATGACCCAGCCTCCACGGCTCTCTGGGGCAGAGAATTCCACAGATTTACGACCCTCTGAGAGAAGAAATTCCTCCTCATCTCAGTTCTAAAAGGGCAACCCTTTATTCTGAAACTGTGCCCCCGCGTTCTAGATTTCCCCACGAGGGGAAACATCCTCTCTGCATCTACCTTGTCGTGCCCTCTCAGTATCTTGTATGTTTCAATAAGATCACCTCTCATTCTTCTAAATTCCAATGAGTATAGGTCCAGCCTGCTCAACCTTTCCTCATAAGTCAACCCCCTCATCTCTGGAATTAACCTAGTGAATCGTCTCTGAACTGCCTCCAATGCAAGTATATCCTTCCTTAAATAAGGAGACCAAAACTGTACGCAGTACTCAAGGTGTGGTCTCACCAATACCCTGTACAGTTGTAGCAGGACTTCCCTGCTTTTATACTCCAACCCCTTTGAAATAAAGGCCAACACTCTATTTGCCTTTTTGATTACTTGCTGTACCTGCATGCTAACTTTGTGTTTCATGCACAAGGACCCCCAGGTCCCTCTGAACTGTAACATTTTGGAATCTCTCTCCATTTAAATAATAATTTGCTTTTTTATTTTTCCTGCCAAAGTGGATAACCTAGCACTTTCCCACATTATACTCCATCTGCCAAATGTTTGCCCACTCACTTAGCCTGTCTACATCCCTTTGCAGGTTCTTTGAGTCCTCTGCACAACTTGCTTTCCCACCCATTTTTGTATCATCCGCAAACTTGGCTACATTACACTCGGTCCCTTCATCCAAATCATTAATGTGGATTGTAAATAGTTGAGGCCCCAGCACCGATCCCTGTGGCACCCCACTAGTTACCGTTTGCCAACCGGAAAATTACCCATTTATCCCGACTCTCTGCTTCTGTTAGTTAGCCAATTCTCTATCCATGCTAATATATTAACCCCAATTCTGTGAGCTCTTATCTTATGCAGTAACCTTTTATGTGGCACCTTATCGAATGCCTTCTGGAAATCCAAATACACCACATCCACTGGTTCATCTTTGTCCACCCTGCTCGTTACCTCCTCAAAGAACTCCAGCAAGTTTGTTAAACATGATTTCCCTTTCATAAAACCATGCTGACTCTGCTTGACTGCATTATGATTTTCCAAATGCCCTGCTACTGCTTCCTCAATGAAGGACTCCAGCATTTTCCCAACGACAGATGTTAGGCTAACTGGTCTATAGTTTCCTGCTTTCTGTCTCCCTCCTTTCTTAAATAGGGGTGTTACATTTGCGGTTTTCCAATCCGCTGGGACCTCTCCAGAGTCCAGGGAATTTTGGCATATTGCAACCAATGCATCCACTATCTCTGCAGCCACTTCTTTTAAGACCCTGGGATGCAGGCCATCTGGTCCAGGGGACTTGTTGTCTTTTAGTCCCATTATTTTACCAAGTACTATTTCCATAGTGATTGTCTTTAGTTTCCCACTCCCTGTGGCCCCTTGATTATCCATTATTGGGATGTTGTTAGTGTCTTCTACCGTGAAGAGAGATCCAAAATATTTGTTCAGAATCTCTGCCATTTCTCGTTCCCATTATTAATTCTCCAGTCTCATCCTCTAAGGGACCAATGTTTACTTTAGCTACTCTCTTCCTTTTTATATACCTGTAGAAGCTCTTACTATCTGTTTTAATGTTTCTTGCCAGTTTACTCTCATAATTCATCTTCTCTGAGTCCAAAGAATAACTATTTGGAGCTTAATTTAATGAGATGTCAGATGCCAAATGCCACGTATGTGTATTGTAGATCACTGCGAAGATATCTCGGTGCCAACTGGAAAAACCTGCTCAGTTTGTGGTACTCCTGCTGTAGCAGGGCAAGACTGGGTAGAGTTACTGTGCAGGCTTGAGATAGTGGGCTCGAGTGTACGTGTACATATTTAGTGCACGGAAGGTTGCATTGACACGAGTGTGTAAAAGTGCATTGCCATTTGTGTTCAGCAGAGAGAGAGGGGATAAATAGCTAAGCAAATGCCTCAGGCAGATTAATGGAGCAGTCAGGAGCTGTGGTCAGGTATGTAAATGGAGATGTTTGTCACCTCTTGCTACTCGTTATGATGGTGGCTATTTCACAGCACGCTTTTGCTCTGACTGTGAAACTTTTTACTGCACAAATATGTGGGTGAAAGGTGCGTATCCTGCCCCCAGGCGCTGACTTCCCTGAGGCACACAACAGCATTGGTGGGGAGGTCCCTTACACCCTATGACAGCCCACGGCAGAAGAAAGATTCACATTTCTACAGCACCTTTCACAACCTCAGTCCATCCCCAAGTGCTTCACAGCCAATGAAGTACTTTTGAAGTGTAGTCACTCTTGTGAAGCAGCCAATTTGCGCACAGCAAGGTCCCACAAACAGCAGTGTGATAATGACCAGATTACCTGTTTTTGATGTTGATTGAGGGATAAATATTGGCCAGATTACTGGGGAGAACTCCCCTGCTCTTCTTCCAATAGTGCCCATGGGATCTTTTACGTCCACCTGAGAGAGCAGACGTGGCCTCACTTTAACGTCTCATCTGAAAGATGGCACCTCCGACAGTCTGGCACTCCCTCAGCACTGCACTGGATGGTGTCAGACGTGGCTCAGTGGGCAGCACTCTCGCCTCTGAGTCAGAAGGTTGTGGGTTCAAGTCCCCACTCCAGAGACTTGAGTACAGTGCTGAGGGAATGCTGCACTGTCAGAGGTGCCGTCTTTCGGATGAGACGTTAAACCGAGGTCCCATCTGCTCTCTCAGGTGGATGTAAAAGATCCCTTGGCACTATTTCGAAGAAGAGCAGGGGAGCTGGCCAATATTTATCCTTCAATCAACATCACTAAAAAAAACAGATTATCTGGTCATTATCATACTGCTGTTTGTGGGAGCTTGCTGTGTGCAATTTGGTTGCCACGTTTCCTACATTACAACAGTGATTACATTTCAAAAAGTACTTGATTGGCTGTAAAGCGCTTTGGACGTCTGGTGGTGGTGAAAGGCGCTATCGTAATGCAAGTCTTTCTTTTTCTTTTTTGGGGAGTGTCAGCCTAGATTATACCAACAGGGATAGGACCAGTAACCGGCTGGAGTGGGGGGATGAGGTTTTAGGCAATGCATCCCACTTCGCTGCATTTTCTTAACCCAGACACTTAAAGTAACATTTTTAGACCGCTTTGTTCTAAAGATGTGCTGCAGTGGAATGGGAAGTGATGGGGGTGGTGGACTGTTTCTCTCGGGAGATTAAATCGGTGCAGTAGAGTCCATGATGGAATGGACGGCACATGTTGTGTGGGTTTGATCAGTTAAGAGCCCTTTCTTTTACGCTTCCTACATTCTGTTTAAAAGTTGAGGTTGCTTCCTGTGTGAGCTGAATATTCCTAGCCTCGGCAAACTGGGACAGTGAGATCTCTCTCTCTCTCTCTCTCTCTCTCTCCGCAAACTGAGACAGTGATCTCTCTCTCTCTCTCTCTCTCCGCAAACTGGGACAATGATCTCTCTCTCTCTCAGCAAACTGAGACAGTGACCTCTCTCTCTCTCTCTCAGCAAACTGAGACAGTGATCTCTCTCTCTCTCAGCAAACTGAGACAGTGATCTCTCTCTCTCTGCAATCTGAGACAGTGATCTCTCTCTCTTTCTCTGCAAACTGGGACAGTGATTCTCTCTCTCTCTCTGCAAACTGAGACAGTGATCTCTCTCTCATTCTCTCTTGGCAAACTGGGACAGTGATCTCTCTCTCCGCAAACTGGGACAATGATCTCTCTCTCTCTCGGCAAACTGAGACAGTGATCTCTCTCTCTCTCAGCAAACTGAGACAGTGATCTCTCTCTCTCTCAGCAAACTGAGACAGTGATCTCTCTCTCTCTCTCAGCAAACTGAGACAGAGATCTCTCTCTCTTTCTCTGCAAACTGAGACAGTGATCTCTCTCTCTCTGCAATCTGAGACAGTGATCTCTCTCTCTCTCTCTGCAAACTGAGACAGTGATCTCTCTCTCTTTCTCTCTTGGCAAACTGGGACAGTGATCTCTCTCTCTCTCCCTCTCTCTCTCTCAGCAAACTGGGACAGTGATCTCTCTCTCTCTCTCTCTCTGCAAACTGGGACAGTGATCTCTCTCTCCCTCTCTCTCTCTCAGCAAACTGAGACAGTGATCTCTCTCTCCCTCTCTCTCTCTCTCAGCAAACTGGGACAGTGATCTCTCTCTCTCCCTCTCTCTCTCAGCAAACTGGGACAGTGATCTCTCTCTTCTCTCTCTCTCTCTCTGCAAACTGGGACAGTGATCTCTCTCTCTCTCTCTCCCTCTCCGCAAACTGGGCCGTGATCTCTCTCTCTCTCTCTCTGCAAACTGGAGACAGTGATCTCTCTCCTCTCTCTCTCTCTCTGCAAACTGGGACAGTGATCTCTCTCTCTCTCTCTCTGCAACTGGTGACAGTGATCTCTCTCTCTCTCTCTCTCTCCGCAACTGGGACAGTTGATCTCTCTCTCTCTCTCTGCAAACTGGGACAGTGATCTCTCCTCTCTCTCTCTCTGCAAACTGGGACAGTGATCTCTCTCTCTCTCTGCAAAACTGGGACAGTGATCTCTCTCTCTCTCTCTGCAAACTGGGACAGTGATCTCTCTCTCTCTCTGCAAACTGGACGTGATCTCTCTCTGCAAACTGGGACATGTGATCTCTCTCTCTCTGCAAACTGGGACAGTGATCTCTCTCTGCAAACTGGGACAGTGATCTCTCTCTCTGCAAACTGGGACAGTGATCTCTCTCCCTCTCTGCAAACTGGGACAGTGATCTCTCTCTCTCTGTGCAAACTGGGACAGTGATCTCTCTCTGCAAACTGGGACAGTGATCTCTCTCTCTCTCTCTCTCTGCAAACTGGGACAGTGATCTCTCTCTCTCTCTCTG
The DNA here is from genome assembly GCA_030390025.1 of Squalus acanthias. Classification (NCBI taxonomy): domain Eukaryota; kingdom Metazoa; phylum Chordata; class Chondrichthyes; order Squaliformes; family Squalidae; genus Squalus; species Squalus acanthias. Next base: position 99,654,201 of record CM059437.1, read on the forward strand.
CAGACTGGGACAGTGATCTCTCTCTCTCTCTCTCTGCAAACTGGGACAGTGATCTCTCTCTCTCTGCAAACTGGGACAGTGATCTCTCTCTCTCTCTCTGCAAACTGGGACAGTGATCTCTCTCTCTCTCTGCAAACTGGGACAGTGATCTCTCTCTCTCTGCAAACTGGGACAGTGATCTCTCTCTCTCTCTCTCTCTGCAAACTGGGACAGTGATCTCTCTCTGCAAACTGGGACAGTGATCTCTCTCTCTCTCTCTCTCTCTGCAAACTGGGACAGTGATCTCTCTCTCTCTGTGCAAACTGGGACAGTGATCTCTCTCTCTCTCTCTCTGCAAACTGGGACAGTGATCTCTCTCACTCTCCCTCTCCGCAAACTGGGACAGTGATCTCTCTCTCTCTCTGCAAACTGGGACAGTGATCTCTCTCTCTCTCTCTTTGCAAACTGGGACAGTGATCTCTCTCTCTCTCTCGCTCTGCAAACTGGGACAGTGATCTCTCTCTCTCTCTCTCTCTGCAAACTGGGACAGTGATCTCTCTCTCTCTCTCTCTCTGCAAACTGGGACAGTGATCTCTCTCTCTCTGCAAACTGGGACAGTGCTCTCTCTCTCTCACTCTGCAAACTGGGACAGTGATCTCTCTCTCTCTGCAAACTGGGACAGTGATCTCTCTCTCTCTCTCTCACTCTGCAAACTGGGACAGTGATCTCTCTCTCTCTCTCTCTGCAAACTGGGACAGTGCTCTCTCTCTCACTCTGCAAACTGGGACAGTGATCTCTCTCTCTCTCTCTCTCTGCAAACTGGGACAGTGATCTCTCTCTCTCTCTCTGCAAAATAGGACAGTGATCTCTCTCTCTCTGTGCAAACTGGGACAGTGATCTCTCTCGCTCTCTCTGCAAAATAGGACAGTGATCTCTCTCTCTCTGTGCAAACTGGGACAGTGATCTCTCTCTCTCTCTCTCTGCAAACTGGGACAGTGATCTCTCTCACTCTCCCTCTCCGCAAACTGGGACAGTGATCTCTCTCTCTCTCTGCAAACTGGGACAGTGATCTCTCTCTCTCTCTTTGCAAACTGGGTCAGTGATCTCTCTCTCTCTCTCTCTCGCTCTGCAAAATGGGACAGTGATCTCTCTCTCTCTCTCTCTCTGCAAACTGGGACAGTGATCTCTCTCTCTCTCTGCAAACTGGGACAGTGATCTCTCTCTCTCTGCAAACTGGGACAGTGCTCTCTCTCTCTCTCTCACTCTGCAAACTGGGACAGTGATCTCTCTCTCTCTCTCTCTCTGCAAACTGGGACAGTGATCTCTCTCTCTCTCTCTGCAAACTGGGACAGTGATCTCTCTCTCTCTGCAAACTGGGACTGTGATCTCTCTCTCTCTGCAAACTGGGACAGTGATCTCTCTCTCTCTCTGCAAACTGGGACAGTGATCTCTCTCCCTCTCTGCAAACTGGGACAGTGATCTCTCTCTCTCTGTGCAAACTGGGACAGTGATCTCTCTCTGCAAACTGGGACAGTGATCTCTCTCTCTCTCTCTCTGCAAACTGGGACAGTGATCTCTCTCTCTCTCTCTGCAGACTGGGACAGTGATCTCTCTCTCTCTCTCTGCAAACTGGGACAGTGATCTCTCTCTCTCTGCAAACTGGGACAGTGATCTCTCTCTCTCTCTCTGCAAACTGGGACAGTGATCTCTCTCTCTCTCTGCAAACTGGGACAGTGATCTCTCTCTCTCTGCAAACTGGGACAGTGATCTCTCTCTCTCTCTCTCTGCAAACTGGGACAGTGATCTCTCTCTGCAAACTGGGACAGTGATCTCTCTCTCTCTCTCTCTCTCTGCAAACTGGGACAGTGATCTCTCTCTCTCTGTGCAAACTGGGACAGTGATCTCTCTCTCTCTCTCTCTCTGCAAACTGGGACAGTGATCTCTCTCACTCTCCCTCTCCGCAAACTGGGACAGTGATCTCTCTCTCTCTCTCTGCAAACTGGGACAGTGATCTCTCTCTCTCTCTCTTTGCAAACTGGGACAGTGATCTCTCTCTCTCTCTCGCTCTGCAAACTGGGACAGTGATCTCTCTCTCTCTCTCTCTCTGCAAACTGGGACAGTGATCTCTCTCTCTCTCTCTCTCTGCAAACTGGGACAGTGATCTCTCTCTCTCTGCAAACTGGGACAGTGCTCTCTCTCTCTCACTCTGCAAACTGGGACAGTGATCTCTCTCTCTCTGCAAACTGGGACAGTGATCTCTCTCTCTCTCTCTCTCACTCTGCAAACTGGGACAGTGATCTCTCTCTCTCTCTCTCTGCAAACTGGGACAGTGCTCTCTCTCTCACTCTGCAAACTGGGACAGTGATCTCTCTCTCTCTCTCTGCAAACTGGGACAGTGATCTCTCTCTCTCTCTCTCTGCAAACTGGGACAGTGATCTCTCTCTCTCTCTGCAAACTGGGACAGTGATCTCTCTCTCTCTCTCTCTGCAAACTGGGACAGTGATCTCTCTCTCTCTCTCTGTGCAAACTGGGACAGTGATCTCTCTCTCTCTCTCTCTCTGCAAACTGGGACAGTGATCTCTCTCTCTCTGCAAACTGGGACAGTGATCTCTCTCTCTCTCTCTCTCTCTCTCTCTGCAAACTGGGACAGTGATCTCTCTCTCTGCAACTGAGATCCCACAAATCCATTTTTAATTGTTGTTGCACCTGACGATGATTCCACATGTTGAGAGAATCAGGTCACCTATCGAGAAATTCAGGATAATTCATCCAATTCTTAGTGGCCAGCATTAAGAATGCGTGTGATTGGATTTACCATGTCAGTTCCGGGGACTGGGCTTTTGTAAGGTCACAGAGACCGAGAGCTTAGAATCTGTGCAGTTCTCCATGCCCATTGATTGCCCCGTCTCTCTGGCCGACATTCCCGAACGTTTCTGCACCGTATTGTTTTAAGATAGAAATGATTAGTGGATCTCCTGTGGCGTTGCTCATGTTGAGTTGAAAGATGTGTCTCTACGGTGTTTTATTCTACTGCTAAGGGGCTGCTGTGTAACTTCGTGTGTCCCTTTACAGCCTAGTTGTGCCGTTTCAAGGTCACTTGGAGGCTACCTATCGTCAGGTGCAACAACAATTAAAAATGGATTTGTGGGATCTCAGTTGCAGAGAGAGAGATCACTGTACCAGTTTGCAGAGAGAGAGAGAGATCACTGTCCCAGTTTGCAGAGAGAGAGAGATCACTGTCCCAGTTTGCCAAGAGAGAGAGATCACTGTCTCAGTTTGCAGAGAGAGAGAGAGAGATCACTGTCCCAGTTTGCAGAGAGAGAGAGAGAGAGAGAGATCACTGTCTCAGTTTGCAGAGAGAGAGAGAGATCACGGTCCCAGTTTGCAGAGAGAGAGAGAGATCACTGTCCCAGTTTGCAGAGAGAGAGAGAGATCACTGTCCCAGTTTGCAGAGAGAGAGAGAGATCACTGTCCCGTGATCAATTACCGGTCAGAAAATACTTGGGAAACACTGGGTCTATGAGTTGGCTGCCAGTCTGTAGAAACTTTAGTGTCAGCTGTGGCTCAGTGGGTAGCACTCTCGCCTCTGAGTCAGAAGGTCGTGGGTTCAAGTCCCACTCCAGAGACTTGAGCACAAAAATCTAGGCTGACACTCCCAGTGCAGTGCTGAGGGAGTGCTGCACTGTCGGAGGTGCCGTCTTGCAGATGAGACATTAAACCGAGGCCCCGTCTGCTCTCTCAGGTGGACATAAAAGATCCCACGGCACTATTTTGAAGAAGAGCAGGGGAGTTCTCCCCGGCGTCCTGGCCAACATTTATCCCTCAATCAACATCACAAAAGCAGATTATCTGGTCAATATCACATTGCTGTTTGTGGGAGCTTGCTGTGTGCAAATTGACTGCTGCGTTTCCTGCATTACAGCAGTGACTACACTTCAAAAGTACTTCATTGGCTGTAAAACGCTTTGGGACGTCCTGAGGTTGTGAAAGGTGCTGTAGAAATGTAAGTCTTTTTGTTACTGGATTGAACAGTGAAAGCTCTGGGAGCAGCTCAAGGACAGACTCCCGGAATCGGAATTAAAAGGTCCCGAGAAAGCTGGCTCTGCATTAAAGTGGAAAATCAACAGAATTGGAGAGAAGCAGGATAAGAAACACAACGAGAGGTCCCAGTGTGGAGCTGAGCCTCCTCCACTGGGAGCTCTGTCAAGAAATGATCAGCGCGCTATCTACTCCGGGAGCTCGTGTTTAGAAAATCCGCCCTAAACTATTACTTCAAAGTAAAGCTACCCGTTGATGTAGGAACGCTTGGGGTCAGTGCAACCTATGGAAACAAAAGGAGACTTGAGCAGATGTCTATCAGTTGAATTGAAGGAATTCAAGGGCTAGTGTTTTTATTGAGGAATTTTAGGATTGTGCGAATGAACAAACTTGGCCTCATCCTGGTATGGAACGTTAAGTAGAATGTACAGCACAGAAACGGGCCATTCGGTCGAACTGGTCTGTGCCGGTGTTTATTCTCCACACGAGCCTCCTCCCACCCCTCTTCATCTCACCCTATCAGCATATCCTTCTATTCCTTTCTCCCTCATGCACTTATCTAGATTCCCCTTCAATGCATCTCTGTTATTCGCCTCAACCACTCTCTGTGGTAGCGAGTTCCACTCTCTGGGTAAAGAAGTTTCTCCTGAATTCCCTATTGGATTTATTAGTGACTATCTTATATTGATGGCCCCTAGTTCTGGTCTCCCCCCACAAGTAGAAACATCTTCTCTGCGTTTACTCGATCGAACCCCTTCATAATTTAGAAGACCTTATCAGGTCACCCCTCAGCCTTCTCTTTTCGGGAGAGAAGAGCCCCAGCCTGTCCAGTTTTTCCTGATAGTTATAACCTCTCAATTCTGGCCCCATCCTTGTGAATCTAATGCTGCAGTGTTTGTTCTCTGTAGGTCTGATCTATTTAAAAAATATATATTTGGTATCGGGAGTAAATGATTAATTACTCCGAAAAACCATTTTGAGATTCGTCTAGATGTTCAGAAATTTTGCAAAGTATTCGTGGAAGGAACGTGTAAATATTGTGACCGAAGTGTTGGTGTAACGGATGTTTTAGTGAGTTAGTTTCTCTGTTGAGATCAGCTCTTGTAAGAACAGAAGAAATAGGAGCAGGAGTCGGCCATTCGGCCCTTCGAGCCTGCTCCGCCATTCACTGAGATCATGGCTGATCTTCTGCCTCAACTCCATTCACCGGCCCTATCGCCATATCCCTTGATGCCCTTACTCGTCAGAAATCGATCAACTTCTGTTTTGAAGATACCCAACGACTGAGCCTCCACAGCCCTCTGGGGTAGAGAATTCCAAAGATTCACCACCCTCTGTGTGAAGGAATTTCTTCTCATCTCAGTCCTGAATGGCCTACCCTTTATCCTGAGGCTGTGGCCCCTGGTTCTAGACTCCCCAGCCAAGGGAAACATTCTCCCAGCATCCATCCTATCAAGTCCTGTAATAATTTTGCATGCTTCAATGAGATCCCCTCTCATTCTTCTGAATTCAAGAGAATACAGGCCTAGTTTACTCAAACTCTTCTCATACGACAGTCCCGCCATCCCAGGAATCAATCTCGTGAACCTTCGTTGCACTCCCTCTATGGCAAGTATATCATTCCTTAGGTAAGGAGACCAAAACTGTACACAGTACTCCAGGTGTGGTCTCACCAAGGCCCTATATAATTGGAGTAAGACTTCTTTACTCCTGTACTCAAATCCTCTTGTAATGAAGGCCAGCATACCATTTGCCTTCCTAATGGCTTGCTGCACCTGCACATTCACTTTCAGTGACTCATGTACAAGGACACCCAGGTCCCTTTGAGCATCTGCATTCCCCAATCTTTCACCATTTAGGAAATACTCTGCCTTTCTGTTTTTTTCTACCAAAGTGGATAACTTCACATTTATCCACATTATATTCCATCTGCCATGTTCTCGCCCACCCACTGAGCCTGTCGAGATCCCCTTGAAGCCTCTACACAACTGATACTGCCACCTAACTTTGTATCATCAGCAAATTTGGAAATGTTACATTTAGTCCCCTCATCCAAATCATTGATATAGATTGTGAATAGCTGGGGCCCAAGCACCGATCCTTGCGGTACCCCATTAGTCACAGCCTGCCATCCTAAAAAAGACCCGTTTATCCCTACTCTTTGTTTTCTGTCTGTTAACCAATTCTTAATCCATGTTAGTATATTACCCCCAATTCCATGTGCCCTAATTTTGTTCACCAACCTCTTGTGTGGGACCTTATCGAAGGCCTTCTGAAAATCCAGATACACCACATCTACTGGTTCCACTAGTTACATCCTCAAAGACTCTAATAGGTTTGTTAAACAGGATTTCCCTTTCATAAATCCATGTTGACTCTGCCCAATCTTACTATTCGTTTCTAAGTGCCCAGTTATTGCATCCTTTATAATAGATTCCAGCATTATCCCAACTACTGATGTGAGGCTAACAGGTCTGTAGTTCCCCGTTTTCTCTCTCCCTCCTTTCTTAAATAGCGGGGTTACATTTGCTATCCTCCAATCTGCAGGAACCGTTCCAGAATCTATAGGATTTTGGAAGATGACAACCAATGCTACAGGACGATAGTTGGTTAGATGGGCAGAACAGTGGCAAATGGAATTTAACCCTGAAAAGTGTGAGGTGATGCATTTTGGGAGGGTTAACAAGGCAAGGGAATACACAATGAATGGTAGGACCCTAGGAAGGACAGAGGATCAGAGGGACCTTGGTGTGCATGTACATAAATCCCTGAAGGCAGCAGGACAGGTAGATAAGGTGGTTAAAAAGGCATATGGGATACTTGCCTTCATTAGCTGAGGCATAGAATATAAGAGCAGGGAGGTTATGATGGAGCTGTACAAAACGCTAGTTAGGCCACAGCTGGAATATTGTGTGCAGTTCTGGTCGCCACACTATAGGAAGGATGTGATCGCATTGGAGAGGGTGCAGAGGAGATTCACCAGGATGTTACCTGGGCTGGAGCGCTTCAGCTATGAAGAGAGACTGGACAGGCTGGGGTTGTTTTCCTTAGAGCAGAGAAGGCTGAGGGGGGACCTGATTGAGGTGTACAAAATTATGAGGGGCATAGATAGGGTAGATAGAGGGGAACTTTTCCCCTTAGTAGAGGGGTCAATAACCAGGGGGCATAGTTTCAAGGTAAGGGGCAGGAGGTTTAGAGGGGATTTGAGGAAAAACTTTTTCACCCAGAGGGTGGTTGGAATCTGGAACTCACTGCCTGAAAGGGTGGTAGAGGCAGGAACCCTCACAACATTCAAGAAGCATTTAGATGAGCACTTGAAACGCCATAGCATACAAGGCTACGGACCAAGTGCTGGAAAATGGGATTAGAATAGACGGGGCTTGATGGCCGGCGCGGACACGATGGGCCGAAGGGCCTCTTTCTGTGCTGTATTACTCTATGACTCAATGCGTTCACTATCCCAGTGGCCACCTCTTTCAAAACCCTCGGATGTAGGTCATCCAGTCCTTGGGATTTATCGACTTTTAGTCCCATTAATTTTGCTAGTACTGTTTTTTTACTAATAATTTCTTTAAGTTCCTCATTCTCGCCACACCCTTGGTTTTCTCGTATTTCTGGGAGGTTTTTTGTGTCTTCCTCCGTGAAGACACAAACAAAGTATTAATTTAATTTCTCTGCCATTTCCTCATTGCCCATTATAAATTCTCTGCGGCCACAGAAACGTCTATCTGTTCCCCATACGATAGAATCATCTATCATTGTTGCTCTCCCACTCTTTTTCCTCCCCTCCTGTGCAGCTGAGCCACTCGTAGTGCCACGGACTTGGCTCTTGCTGCATTCCCCTGAGAAACCATCTCCCCCAGCAGTAGCCAAAACGGAAAATCTGTTGGAGAGGGAGATGGACCCAGGGGACTCCTGCACTGCCTTCCTAGTTCTTTTACTCTGTCTGGCGGTCACCCATTCCCTTTCTGCCTGTGCACTCTTTACCTGCGGTGTGACCACCTCGTTAAACGTGCTATCCACGTATATCTCAGCCTCGCAGATGCTCCACAGTGACTCCAGCCGCAGCTCCAGATCCGAAACGCGGATTTCGAGAAGCTGCAGCTGGAGACACTTCCTGCACACGTGTTCGCCCTGGACACCGAAAGTGTCCCTAACTTCCCACATAGCACAGGAGGAGCACTCCACGCTGCCGAGCTGCCCTGCCATGTCCTACCCTTAATTTACTCCCTTTACTTCCTTTAAATTAAAGAATATTAAATACACTAAGGACCTTACTTCCCTTTAAACACTACTTACTCTAAACTAGAGACCTTACTTTTACTTTAACGACTGGACTGTAGAAATACTCACCAGGTCCTACTTACCAATCAGCTCCTTCCCTGGTTGTGACGTCACTTTAGCGGTTTTGCAGTTGTTGTTGTTGTTTGACTGCTCCCGCTCTTGGACTCTTTCCTTGGTGTAAAGTAAGAACCAATTCCTACAGGGTGAAAAGTTAGGAAAAGCAAAGGCGAAGCAAGGGAGCTCCTCCTTCCACTCCTCACCTAACTCCCTCCCTCACTCACTCACTCACCCAACTCCAGCACTCTGTTCAAACTGCACTGTGAAGCCTGTTTTTAAAGGCCCTGAAGCAAAGGAGATGGCTGAGACCTGCTACAGGAAAACCAGTTTAATCTAGGTTCTCTAATTAACTGCCTTCAGCTGCTCTGAATTGTAGGCCTTGTATATAAGAACATAAGAACATAAGAAATAGGAGCAGGAGTAGGCCAATCGGCCCCTCGAGCCTGCTCCGCCATTCATTAAGATCATGGCTGATCTGATCCTAACCGCCAATCTACTATCTACTATCACAGAACCATCTCCTGCATCTAACAGAATTGCACACACGAAATAGGAGCAGAATCAGGCTATACGGTCCCTGGGCCCGCTCCACTACCCACAGGGCCATGACCGATCCGAACCTAGACTCATGTCCAAATTCCTGCCCGCTCCCCGTAACCCTTAATGCCCTTTACTTCTAGGAAACTGTCTATTTCTGTTTTAAATTTATTTAATGATGTAGCTTCTACAGCTTTTTGTGGCAGCATATTCCATGGACCTACCACCCTCTGAGTGAAGTAGTTCCTCCTCATCTCAGTTTTGAAAGAGCAGCCCCTTATTCTAAGACTATGTCCCCTAGTTCTAGTCTCACCCGTCATCGGGAACATCCTCCCCGCATCCACCCGATCCAACCCCTTCACAATCTTATATGTTTCAATAAGATCGCCTCTCATTCTTCTGAACTCCAATGAGTAGAGTCCCAATCTACACAACCTCTCCTCATATGACCACCCCCTCATCCCCGGGATTAACCGAGTGAACCTTTTTTGCACTGCCTCGAGAGCAAGGATGTCTTTCCTTAAGTAAGGACACCAAAACTGTATGCAGTATTCCAGGTGCGGTCTCACCAATACCTTGTACAACTGAAGCAATACCTCCCTATTTTTATATTCTATCCCCCTAGCAATGAAAGCCAACATTCCATTTGCCTTCTTAATCACTTGCTGCACCTGCATACTAACCTTTTGAGTTTCGTGCACCAGGACCCCCAGATCCCTTTGCACTTCAGTACTCTCCAGTTTCTTGCCATTAAGATAATAAATTGCTCTAGGATTTTTCCTGCCAAAGTGCATCACCTCACACTTTCCAGTGTTGTATTCCATCTGCCAAATCTCTGCCCACTTACTTAGCCTGTCTATGTCCCCTTGCAGGTTTTTTATCCCTGCTTAAGGCTGGGAAATTTAGATTTTAAACAGTAACAGTAAATGTGAAACAAACAAAAGTTTCATTTTTAGAAAACAGTTAAGACTCCCTCACTCACCCAACTCCAGCACTCTGTTCAAACCGCACTCAGTGCAAATCACACTGCGAAGCCTGTTTTTATCGGCCCTGTGTGTAAATATGCTGCAGCTCGTTGTAAAAATAGAAGTTTCTCAACCGAAGCATCTATCCTCTGCCCATTCACATTGTCACAAGTCCAGTAACTGCTCCAGATACGAAGCATTCTCCTGTGTAGTTGATCGTGGGCTCCGAGCCTCACTCTGCCCATTTCACTGATATCTCTTTCCCGTTATTGCTGACGTTTATCAGTAATTTAATTGTCATTGTTGAGGCCACATCAGTGTTCCATAAAAGGGCACTGCCTATTTTTTCATTGGTTCACCAACACCTTGTGCTTACACAGGGTTTTATTTTTAGATGGGTTCCACCTATTGTTACAAGCACTGCAAACGTTTGATTGTGTGAGGGCTTTGCACAATCTGACTTTGAGGAATGGCAGTGGTGCCTCGCTCTGTTCTTGTCTACACACTCCCAACACTGCCCTCGTGTGACACTGCCCTCGAACACTGCACCCAAAGCGTTGTTTTCTAGTTTCTCTCCTATCTCCTCTCCGAGCTCGTCATGTCCATCAGTCTGATTACGCTCCTGTGAAGCGCTTTGGGATGTTTTTCTATGTTAAAGGTGCTAGATAAATGCAAGTTGTTGTTGCTTCAGCAATGGCTGGCTCGGAATCCCACATTCTGGCCACTCGCTCTGTGAAGAAATTCTTTCTACCCTCACGATGAGTTATTTTTGTGATTATCTTACATTTGTGACCCCTTGTTCCTGTCTCACCGATCAGTGGAAGCAATCTATCACTATTTACCTCTATCAGGTCTCACCCTTAACCCTCTTGGACCCAGCGATTAATCCTAACTTCGCTCTGGCAGTACCTGCTGTTGGTTTTGTGTTTGTTTTTATTATTTCATTAATTGTAATAGCTTGGGTCATATTCGCCCATCTTCTCGACACCGGTGGGAATAGATTGGGATGCGCTGCAGTGAATTAAATGCAGGAATTATGGAGGGAGGATGGGACAGTGTTTTAGCTCATTGTCCTTTCGCTGACCTGAGTTTGCAACCAGCCCAGACTGATGGGGGTGAAAATCTCTTCCGTCTGACTGCTCTCGGGGTCCAGAGCAGTTTGAATCCAGGTTCCAGTGGAAATGGGCCCACAGCACAGAACTGGCCATCAATTAGAAGAGATTGGCATTAAGTGACAGCAGTAAAGAGGGCGAATAAGATCTTGGGCTGCATTGCCAGAGGGAGAGAGCCCGAATCGCAAAGTGTTTGAGTTTATACAGAGCGCTGTTCTGGCCCCACCTGGAGTTCTGGGAATGAGGGGAGTCTTGAGAGGAATGGCGAAGGTGCAGCAAAGGACAACTAATGGCTGGGATTAGACTCCCTGAGTTATACAGAGAGGCTGGACATGTGGAACTCGCTACCACAGGGAGTGGTTGAGGCGAACAGCATAGATGCATTTAAGGGGAAAGAAAGAAAGTCTTCCATTTCTCCAGCGCCTTTCACCACCTCAGGACATCTCAAAGCGCTTTACAGCCAATGAAGTACTTTTGAAGTGGAGTCACTGTTGTAATGTTGGAAACGCGGCAGCCAAAATTGCGCACAGCAAGCTCCCACAAACAGCAATGTGACAATGACCAGATAATCTGATTTTGCCATGTTGATTGAGGGATAAATATTGGCCCCAGGACATCGGGGAGAACTTCCCTGCTCTTCTTCGAAATAGTGCCATGGGATCTTTTACATCCACCTGAGAGAGCAGACGGGGCCTCGGTTTAACGTCTCATCTGCAAGACGGCACCTCCGACAGTGCAGCACTCCCTCAGCACTGCACTGGAGTGTCAGCCTAGATTTTTGTGCTCCAGTCTCTGGAGGGAGACTTGAACCCACAACCTTCTGACTCAGAGGCGAGGGTGCTGCCCACTGAGCCACGGCCGACACCCCGCTGGAAGCTGGATAAACTATGCTGATAGGGTGAGATGAAGAGGGGTGGGAGGCGGCTCGTGTGGAGCATAAACACCGGCACGGACCAGTTGGGCTAATGGCCTGTTTCTGTGCTGTAAATACTATGTATTCAAGAAGGTTTAGGGTGATCTTGTCGAAAGAATCAAGATCTTAAAGTGTGTAGACAAGATAAACGTCAATATTTTGAAACAGATTCTACACCTAGAGGCATCTCCTTAAACTTAGAAAATGGAGGGTGAAAAATGTAGATTTTTCTGCTTTAAACAGAGGACGGTGAATGTGTGGAATGGAGTGTCCAGACAGGGAGTGAGGGCTGCTTATATCAGTAAATTCTGGAGGGTTGGTTAAATACCTGCACTGACATCTTTCACCTTCAATTAACCCCCATCCAAGAAGCTGAGTAATGCTGAATGCATATTTCATAAGGAAATGATTATTATTGAACAATTTTGTAAGTGATGGAATTTTCATTTGACACAACTGTGCTTTATTCTGTTAATGGAACTAATTTCATTTACATTTCTGCCCCTACAGCTCAATCCCAGTGTGACCACCTTTCAGCGCAAGTTTGTCAGTGAGATGAGGAGGTGTGAAGAAATGGAGAAAACTCTAGGTAGGTCAGTCAACACCACCATCGCCTCAGAGCAGGACGACATTCATTACTATTTCCAGATGCTGTTAAAGTGAGTGATGCACAATTATCCCTTCACGATGACAAATGTCAAGTCTGCAGCCGACACATTTAAAAATAAATAATTGTTGTCTCGTTGTCTCGCTGTGTGTGTCTCGCTGTCTCGCTGTGTGCGTCTCACTGTCTCGCTGTGTGTGTCTCGCTGTGTGCGTCTCGCTGTCTCGCTGTGTGTGTCTCGCTGTCTCGCTGTGTGTGTCTCGCTGTGTGCGTCTCGCTGTCTCGCTGTGTGCGTCTCGCTGTGTGCGTCTCGCTGTCTCGCTGTGTGCGTCTCGCTGTCTCGCTGTGTGTGTCTCGCTGCCTCTTTGTTTTTTTTGTGTGTCGGCTCCGACAGCCCAGGTCTTTTCCCCTCCCCCTCACCCGAGGTGCCGCCGAAGAAGCCTTGGCGAGTTGCTGCAGTCCATCTTGTAGATGGTACACACTGCAGACACGGTACGCCGGTGGTGGAGGGAGTGAATGAATGTTTAAGGTGGTGGATGGGCCACCCAGCCAAGCTGGATCCAGATGCTTGAATAGCTTCACATGAACCCAAGCTTGGTTGGCCAATGGTATCAAACTTCAAGTTGTTTGCTAAAAGGTAACACTTTGCAGCTGCTGGAGCCTTGGTGCCTGCCACACTCAGCTGGTACTTGGGAGGGGCTGGGCAGGGTGCGAACTCAATCAGGTGGTTCACAGGACATCCTGAACCTTGAGTAAATGTCACTGAAGTCCTCGGATTGGGTTACAGCTTTCCACTCAGCTCCTTATTTCACTTTAAACGTGCTGACCTGATTAACAACAACTTGTATTTATATAGCGCCTTTAACGTAGTAAAATGTCCCAAGGCGCTGCACAGGGGTATTTTAAGACAAAAAATTTGACACTGAGCCACATAAGGATAAATTAGGGCAGGTGACCAAAAGCTTGGTTAAAGAGGTAGGTTTTAAGGAGCGTCTTAAAGGAGGAAAGAGAGGTAGTGAGGCGGACAGGTTTAGGCAGGGAATTCCAGAGCTTAGGGCCTCAGCAACAGAAGGCACGGCCACCGATGGTTGAGCGATTATAATCAGGGATGCTCAAGAGGGCAGAATTAGAGGAGCGCAGATATCTCGGGGGGTTGTGGGGCTGAAGGAGATTACAGAGATAGGGAGGGGCGAGGCCATGGAGGGATTTGAAAACAAGGATGAGAATTTTGAAAACGAGGCATTGCTTAACTGGGAGCCAATGTAGGTCAGCGAGCACAGGGGTGATGGGTGAACGGGACTTGGTGCGAGTTAGGACACGGGCAGCCGAGTTTTGGATCACCTCAAGTTTACGTAGGGTGGAATGTGGGAGGCCAGCCAAGAATAGTCAAGAGTGAGTTGGAATAGTCAAGTCTGGAGGTAACAAAGGTATGGATGAGGGTTTCAGCAGCGGATGAGCTGAGGCGGGGCGGAGACGGGCGATGTTACGGAGGTGGAAATAGGCGGTCTTTGTTATGCTGCGGATATATGGTCGGAAGCTCATTTCAGGGTCAAATATGACATCAAGGTTGTGAACAGTGTGGTTCAGCCTCAGACAGATGTTAGGGAGAGGGATGTAGTCAGTGGCTAGGGAACGGAGATTGTGGCGGGGACCAAAAACAATGGCTTCGGTCTTCCCAATATTTAATTGGAGAAAATTTTTGCTCATCCAGTACTGTATATCGGACAAGCAGTCTGACAATTTAGAGACCGTGGAGGGGTCGAGGGAAGAGGTAGTGAGGTAGAGCTGGGTGTCATCAGCGTACATGTGGAAACTAATGCTGTGTTTTCAGATGATGTCGCCAAGGGGCAACATGTAGATGAGAAATAGGAGGGTGCCAAGGATAGATCCTTGGGGGACACCAGAGGTAACGATGTGGGAGAGGGAAGAGAAACCGTTGCAGGTGATTCTCTGGCTACGATTAGATAGATAAGAATGGAACCAGGCGAGTGCAGTCCCACCCAGCTGGACGACGGTGGAGAGGCGTTGGAGAAGGATGGAGTGACCAACCGTGTCAAAGGCTGCAGACAAGTGAAGAAGGACGAGGAGGGCTAGTTTACCTTTGTCACAGTCACAAAGGATGTCATTTGTGACTTTGATGAGAGCCGTTTCGGTACTGTGGCAAGGGCGGAAACCTGATTGGAGGGATTCAAACATGGCATTGTGGGAAAGATGGGCACGGATTTGGGAGGTGATGTTCAAGGACAACAAGTAGAAGCCATCGAGTAGCAGAGAAGAATTACAGCGTCGTGGGATGGATGGTAAACTATTACAAGACTGTCCTTTTCCCAGGAATTTACTGGCGTATTGGCTGGACAGCATTTCTAGGTATTACAAAGGGAACCAGACTCCGAAAGCTGTGTATGTAGCTGTTTGGTTTTCATTCTGCTCCTCTCACTTGAACCAGTCCCAAACGCCCTGAAGCAGCTATGATTGAAAAGCAGCCTTTTCTCTGATGTGAGCATTTTCCTTCTTTCATTCTTTTTCTAATAGTATTTAGATTTTTTGGTGGAACGGAGTGGAACGAGATCTTGATGAAATGAATCCATCTTTTGAACTGTGAGACTGTTTCTCATGTCCTGCAGAGTGGTCTAGAATTGATTAGTCCTGGTTAGTGTTAAGAGAAGAGATACTGAGGATATTTTCAGTTCCAGTTAAATTTGAACATGTGATTTCCCACTTATCCACGTTGTCATGGCAATAAAATGAATGCGTGATTCAGCAGCCGCTGGTGGAAGAGGCACTTTTATTTGTCGTACGATTGTCAGTTCCTTTAAAATTCTAATTTCATTCCGTGCACTGATGCGCAGGATGCCAGACACTGCATGAATTGAACAGGATTCACAAAGCAGAGTGCTGTCTGCAGAAAGAGAGAGCTTGCATTTATATAGCGCCTTATCACCCCCTCCGGATGGCCCCACATACACACTTCACGTCCAGTCAATTAGTTTGAGCTGCAGTCTCTTATGAAAACAAACTTTTCAGCGAACTTGCTCCCAGCGAGAGATGAATGATCTGTTAGTCTGTCTTTGGTACAAAAAGCAAAATGCTGCGGATGCTGGAAATCTGAAATAAATACAGCAATACTCAGCAGTTCAGGCAGCATCTGTGGAGAGAGAAACAGAGTTAACGTTTCAGGTCGATGACCTTTCATAGAATGGTTACAGCACAACAACAACAACTTGTATTTATATAGCGCCTTTTAACGTAGTAAAACGTCCCAAGGCGCTGCACAGGAGTATTTTAAGACAAAAAATTTGACACCTAGCCACATAAGGAGAAATTAGGGCAGGTGACCAAAAGCTTGATCAAAGAGGTAGGTTTTAAGGAGCATCTTAAAGGAGGAGAGAGAGGTGGAGAGGTTTAGGCAAGGAATTCCAGAGCTTAGGGCCCAGGCAGCTGAAGGCACGGCCACCAATGGTTGAGCGATTATAATCAGGGATACTCAAGAGGGCAGAATTAGAGGAGTGCAGATATCTTGGGGGTTGTGGAGCTGGAGGAGATTACAGAGATCGGAAGGGGCGAGGCCGTGGAGGGATTGAAAACAAGGATGAGAATTTTGAAATCGAGGCGTTGCTTAACCGGGAGCCAATGTAGGTCAGCGAGCACAGGGGTGATGGGCGAACGGGACTTGGTGCGAGTTAGGACACGGGCAGCCGAGTTTTGGATGACTTCAAGTTTATGTAGGGTGGAATGTGGGAGGCCAGCAGGAGTGCGTTGGAATGGTCAAGTCTAGAGGTAACAGAGGCACGGATGATGGTTTCAGCAGTGGATGAGGTGAGGCAAGGGCAGAGACGGGCGATGTTACGGAGGTGGAAATAGGCATTCTTAGTTATGCTGTGGATGTGTGGTCGGAAGCTCATTTCAGGGTCAAATATGACACCAAGGGTACGAACGGGAGGCGGCCATTCAGCCCGTGCCGGCTCTCTGCAAGAGCACTTCAGCTAGTCCCACTCCCCTGCTTTTTCCCTGTAGCCCTGCAAATTTTTTTCCTTCAGAAACTTATCCAACTCCCTTTTGAAAGCCATGATTGAGTCTGCCTCCACCACCCTTTCAGGCAGTGCATTCCAGATCTTAACCACTCGCTGCGTAAAAAAGTTTTCTCTTGCGTCGCCTTTGGTTCTTCTGCCAATCACCTTAAATCTGTGTCCTCTGGTTCTCGGCCCTTCCGCCAATGGGAACAGTTTCCCTCTATCTACTCTGTCCAGACCCCTCATGATTTTGAACACCTCTATCAAATCTCCTCTCAATCTTCTCTGCTCGATGGAGAACAACCCCAGCTTCGCCAGTCTATCCACATAACTGAAGTCTCTCATTCCTGGAATCATTCTTGTAAATCTTTTCTGCACCTTCTCTAAGGCCTTCGCATCCTTCCTAAAGTGCGGTGCCCAGAATTGGACACAGTATCCAGTTGAGGCCGAGCCAGTGTTTTATGCAGGTTCATCAGAATGATTCTGTTTGTTGTTTCCACTCTTTCTCGCATTACCAACTGCAGTGAGAGGGCTGGGATTGACTTTCTCTCTGGTCTGTGGCGGTGGGTTAACTCCTGCTGTCTTCTACCCCCAACCCTCCTACCCCCACAAAATGGGCAGGACCATATCCAATGCTCCCTGTAGATTGCACTATGTTCTGTGCTTTTGCAATGACTGTGAATAGGCCGTGTACCCCAAAATAAATTCCAGGGAACATTGCTGTGCGGTATTTCGAATGTAAAAGCTTGTGAGCGGCCTGCACGGGAGCTTGCAGATTATTGCAGGGCCGCGCAGCTTAGAGGGAACATTGACCATATCACCCCCCGCCCCCCGCTGTCATGATTGAGATCGAGCGCAGTGAGGAGTTGAATGGCGTGTTGCCACTCTGTGGTGCAGTCTGTCGCAGTTCCACAAGCTGCCTGTTTATGGTCTCTTTATAAGCTGAGACTAATGGTTTTCTTTTGTGTTTCAGGTTATTTGTTGCAAGAAATTAAAAAGGCAGATATATCTCTGATGGACAGTGAAGTAAATCCTGTCGCACCTCTGCCGAAGCATGTTTTAAAAATACAAGTAAGTTTCTTTGCTTCCCCATGGGATCCCAGTGCTTGGTGGGGGAGTTGCTTGTAATGTAAATTTTGTTCTATTTTCGCTCCTCGTTTGCTTTCTGCCGACTCTCCTTGGCTGCCAATCAGATGTTGTGGTGAGACTGATCAGGTGACTTGTTCCTCGGTCTCCAGTGACGTTATAAAACAGCAGCTGCTGCTCACACACAACCTTTGGACTGCCCTCCTTTAGCGAGCATCCTCCAGGATGTAGCTCAGAGTGTCTGATAACTCCTGGTTTATTCTCACGGTGCGAAAGTCTTTGGCTCTTTCCCAGAATTTACTGGATAGGGAACTGTGGAAATGAACCCATGTCTTGCTACTCTGGTATAATACACTGGAGTTCCAGTATGTCGTCATAGCCTGAAAATAAAAGCACCCAATGTGTACTAGCCAATCACTTCAATGGTGACACCTGTCATTAACAGAACATCTGCAGAATTGTAGAATTCACAGCATCGAAGAAGGCCGTTTGACCTGTGTGGGTGCTAGCCCTCCCTTAACTGGAGCTGTACTCTAATCCCATTGCCCTGCCCTTTTCCCCATGTCCTTTTGTATTCTCTTGTTTCAAATACTTAATCCAAGTCTCTCTTCAATGATGTGGTCTCTACCTTAATAACCACTTGTGGTGAAGCATTCGCTGTTCTAACGGCCACTGTGAAAACATTTCTCCTAGCCTCACCCATAACCCTATTTATGTCCCCTTGCTATCAATTTTCCAACCAGTGGAAATGCTCTTTCACTATTCAGCCTCTCAAAATATTTCAGAAATTTGAAAAACTCTTTTTAAAAAAAAAAAAAAAAAATTTCCTTAACCTTCTCTTCCAGATAGAAACATAGAAAAATAGGAGCAGGAGTAGGCCAATTCAGCCCTTCGAGCCTGCTCCGCCATTCAATACGATCATGGTTGATTCTCTATCTCAATACCATATTCCCGCCCTCTCCCCATACCCCGTGATGCCTTTTGTGTCTAGAAATCTATCTAGAGATGAAAAATACCCCAATTTTTTGAGTCTTCGTGACTATAAACTCCCATTCTTGTTATCATTCCAGTGAATCATCGCTGTGCCCCTTTATTGCCCATACTCAAAATCCCACTTTATTTATGGTCCTTTGTACCTGCATTTCCATCTTTTAAAGATCTCTGTATCTGCACCCCTTGATCTGTCTGTGGCTCCACTTTGAGTCTAACCATCTAGGGTGTTCGTCCTTTCACTGTTTTTTCCTAAATCTACTGCTTCACATTTCTCTACATCGAATAGCAGTTGCCACCTATCTGCCCACTCTGCCAACCTGTCCATGTGCTCCCACGGTCTCCCATATTCGTCCTCACAGATTGCCAGTGCCCCTTATTTATCATCACCAGCAAAGTTCAGTATCATTGCTCTTGTGTCTATGTATAAATAATTTACATGAACGAATAAATAAATAAAGAACTTGCACTTATATAGTGCT
Source organism: Squalus acanthias (assembly GCA_030390025.1). NCBI lineage: Eukaryota > Metazoa > Chordata > Chondrichthyes > Squaliformes > Squalidae > Squalus > Squalus acanthias. The sequence continues at coordinate 99,673,258 of CM059437.1, forward strand.
TTTAATTAGCTCGGGATGTCCCAAAGCGACTTATAGCCAATGAAGTACTTTTGAAGTGTAATCACTTTTATAATGTTGGGAAACGTGGCAGCCATCTTTGCGCACAGAAAGATCCCACAAACAGCAATGAGATAAATAACCAGTTAATCGGTTTAATGATTTTGGTTGAGGGATAAATATTGGCCAGGACACTGGGAGAACTCCCTTGCTCTTCAATTTAGTGCCATGGGATCTTTTATGTCCACCTGAGAGGGCAGACGGGGGCTTGTTTAACGTCACATCTGAAAGACGGCATCTCCGACAGTGCGGCGCTCCCTCAGTACTGCCCCTCCGACAGTGCGGCACTCCCTCAGTGCTGCCCCTCCGACAGTGCGGCGCTCCCTCAGTGCTGCCCCTCCGACAGTGCGGCGCTCCCTCAGTGCTGCCCCTCAGACAGTGCGGCGCTCCCTCAGTGCTGCCCCTCCGACAGTGCGGCGCTCCCTCAGTGCTGCCCCTCCGACAGTGCGGCGCTCCCTCAGTGCTGCCCCTCCGACAGTGCGGCGCTCCCTCAGTGCTGCCCCTCCGACAGTGCGGCGCTCCCTCAGTGCTGCCCCTCCGACAGTGCGGCGCTCCCTCAGTGCTGCCCCTCCGACAGTGCGGCGCTCCCTCAGTGCTGCCCCTCCGACAGTGCGGCGCTCCCTCAGTGCTGCCCCTCCGACAGTGCGGCGCTCCCTCAGTGCTGCCCCTCTGACAGTGCGGCGCTCCCTCAATGCTGCCCCTCCGACAGTGCAGCACTCCCTCAGTACTGCCCCTCTGACAGTGCGGCGCTCCCTCAGTGCTGCCCCTCCGACAGTGCGACGCTCCCTCAGTACTGTCCCTCTGACAGTGCGGCGCTCCCTCAGTACTGCCCCTCCGACAGTGCTGCGCTCCCTCAGTACTGCCCCTCTGACAGTGCTGCGCTCCCTCAGTGCTGCACTGAAATGTCAGCCTAGATTACATTTTCGAGTCTCTGGAGTGGGACCTGAACCCAAGACCTTCTGACTGAGAGGCGAGAGTGCTACCACCTGGAATACAAATGAAAAACAGAAGATTTTCCAGTGCAGATCTTTAGGGCACACCACATCCTGCCAATCTGGAAAACATCCATTTACCCCAGTCTTTACTTCCTGTCCCCATACCGTCTTTCTATTCATGTGGCAACTTTCCCTTTAATACCACGTGCCTTATTTTTCGCAACAAGCTTTTTATATGGCACCTTATCAAATACCTTCATATAATTCAAATGACACCAATCACATTCCCCTTAGTTGTGTTTTAAAGTTAGTTAGTTAGTCAAACACGGCTTATCCTTTGCAGATGTATTCAGACGGTTTTGATTAGTCCACCCCTTTCTAATTACTTACTTATTTCATCCCTTATCAGGGGTTCTAGAAGTTTACCCTCACAATCGAGATAAGACAAATTACCATTAATTTCACGGCTTACTCTTTCCCCTTTCCTGAACAAGGGGTAACATTTGCCACCCGCCTCTCCTTTGGCACATTTCCCATTTCTTAAGATTTTTGGAAAGTTGTGTTTTGTGCCACTGCTATTTCCTTCAGGATTCTGGGATGGATAGCATGTGGACCTTTTGGTCTCATTACCTTCTGTAAATACAGTGTCTGTTTTGAGTGTTTATCTCCACATCCTCCCCAGGTACTCTCACAGTCCCACTGTTGCCTTCCTCTGGTGTAAAACACTTATTAATTATCTCTGCCATTTCCTCGCTCAAGTACGAGATGGCCCTTTCATCCCTAAGTGGAGCCACACCTTCTTTAATTATTTCTTGTGTGATTAAAATCCCTTCCTACTTCCCTTTATGTTGACTGCTAGGCTTCTTTCATACTCCCTCCAACCCTTCATAACCTCTTTTGCTGCATCCTTTCTATATCAGTTATAATTTTCAGTTTTACCCTCTCTCTGTCGTGTGTTTTTAAAACCTCATTTTGTTCCGACCTTTCTATTTATCCATGACTTTGACACGTCCCCTTCTAATCAGGATGTATTTTACCTGTACCTTAACCCTCTCGTATTCGTGGTCCGCCTTTAATGATAACACATTCATAAAGGTTTCAATAAAAGTGACGTCTCAAAATGACTAATTAATTGTGTAGTGATTGTGAAAGTAAAGTTAAGATTCTGGAGTAAACTCTGCTGAGCAGGGAGCGGGGAAGCCAACTCTGTTGAAATGACATTTATAGGGACTTCCAGAAGGCATTTGATAAAGTCCCACATATAAGACTGTTATCTAAGGTAGAAGCCCATGGAATTGAAGGCAAATTATTGACCTGGTTAGGAAATTGGCTGAGCGGCAGGAGACAGAGAGTAGGGATAGTGGGTAGGTACTCAAATTGTCAGGATGTGACTAGTGGTGTCCCGCAGGGATCTGTGTTGAGGCCTCAACTATTCACAATATTTATTAGCGACTTAGATGATGGCATAGAAAGCCACATATCCAAATTTGCCGATGACACAAAGATAGGCGGCATTGTAGGCAGTGTAGATGAAAGCATAAAATTACAAAGGGATATTGATAGATTAAGTGAATGGGCAAAACTGTGGCAAATAGATTTCAATGTAAGCAAATGTGAGGTCATCCACTTTGGACCTAAAAGGGATAGAACAGGGTACTTTCTAAATGGTGAAAAGCTAAAAACAGTGGAGGTCCAAAGAGACTTGGGGGTTCAGGTACATAGATCATTAAAATGTCATGAACAGGTACAGAAAATAATCAAAAATGCTAATGCTGGCCTTTATATCTAGAGGACTAGAATACAAGGGGGTAGAAGTTATGCTACACCTGGAGCACTGTGAGCAGTTCTGGGCAACACACCATAGGAAGGATATACAGGAAACTCTTTTAACCGGCACCCAAATAACCGGAAATCTCTCTTAACCGGCAAAATTCTTGAGTAGGTAACCGGGGTTTTCCTTCATCTCTCCTTTAAAAATAACTTTTAAAAAAACCCCCGAGGCGTTTGCCTTGTATCGGAGCATGTAGATTGGGAGGGGAATGTGCAGCCTGGGTAGGCAGCGGACACGACAGATGGTCAGCTGGCGGTCCCCGGGGAGACGGAGCTCCGAATGCAGGCGCATGTCAGTGTGTACGGGGCTCTCGTACGTTGGGAGATATAACTCTCCATTATCCGGACTTTTTGATTAACCGGCACCACGCCGGTCCCGTCGGTGCCGGTTAATAAAGAGTTTCCTGTATTGGCCTTGGAGGGAGTGCAGCGTAGGTTTACCAGAATGATACCCGGACTTCAAGGGTTAAGTTACGAGGAGAGATTACACAAATTGGAGTTGTATTCCCTAGAATTTAGAAGGTTAAGGGGTGATCTGATCGAAGTTTTCAGGAGATTAAGGGGAACAGATAGGGCAGATAGAGAGAAACTATTTCCACTGGTTGGGGATTCTAGGACTAGGGGGCATAGTCTAAAAATTAGAGCCAGACCTTTCAGGAGTGAAATTAGGAAACACTTCTACACACAAAGGGTAGAAGTTTGGAACTCTCTTCCACAAAACAGCAATTGATGCTAGATCAATTGTTAATTTTAAATCTGAGACTGATAGATTTTTGTTAACCAAAGATATTAAGGGTTATGGGCCAAAGGCGGGTATATGGAGTTAGATCGAGAGGCTGAATGGCCTCCTCCTGTTCCTATGTATTTCTTGGAGTGAAAACAGTTGTAACACACGCTGCGGGCAGTGGTCAGTGAGAGGTATTGGCGGAAATGCTGCTTCACAATGTGTGTCTGTTTGGTGGTTTAAGGAGCAGCTTCAGCAGCTGGAGGCGGAGCTGAGGGAAGTGACAAAAAACAAGGAAACTCTGAAGAGGAATTTTCTGGAGCTGACTGAGTACAATCACATGCTGAGAGTGACCCAGGACTTTGTGAAAAGAACTTCCGAGGTGAGTGCGTTTGAGATTCCGGCTGAATTCTAGTATTTCATGGCAGAACGTTACACTGCCGTCGTCGTCGCGCCATTTGTCTGAAAGCTCTTGTTCCATTTTTTTTAAAGTAGAAAGTTGTGTTTGTTTCCCCCAGTAGTCTACATTTCACATTGATTTAGTATCGGGGTCATAGAGCTATGATTTTAAGCTTAAATTAACTCCAGAACTCTTGCTGTGTTTCAGAGTGTGTTTGTTCACACCCTGTAGACAACAATTGATGGCGTGGTTTAAATTTTAAATGGATTTCTGGAATATGACGGCTGTTTCTGTTCGTTCCTCAGGTTCCTGGAGTCCCTGGGAAATGACAATCTCCCTGAGCCAGTCATTTATTTAAGTTTTCAGCTCACACATTGTGAACTAAAGGAAACACTACAGTAATGAAGCTATCAAATGTTAGGAATCGTTTTATTGTAATAACCATGAGCTACAAAAAGGAACACTTGAAACTTCGAGTAAAAGGTTGCTTCTGTATACTCCGTCTTTGCTCTCCAGCATTCTGTTCTTTTGTCAGGTAATTCTGCTTAAGTGTCAGCCTTGGATCAGTGGGTAGCACTCTCGCCTCTGAGTCAGAAGGTGGTGATCTCAAGCCCCACTCCAGAGATTTGAGGACATAATCTAGGCTGACACTCCCAGTGCAGTACTGAGGGAGTGCCGCACTGTCGGAGGGGCAGTACTGAGGGAGCGCTGCACTGTCGGAGGGGCAGTACTGAGGGAGCGCTGCACTGTCGGAGGGGCAGTACTGAGGGAGCGCTGCACTGTCGGAGGAGCAGTACCGAGGGAGCGCTGCACTGTCGGAGGGGCAGTACTGAGGGAGCGCTGCACTGTCGGAGGAGCAGTACCGAGGGAGCGCTGCACTGTCGGAGGGGCAGTACTGAGGGAGCGCTGCATTGTCGGAGGAGCAGTACTGAGGGAGCGCTGCACTGTCAGAGGGGCAGTACTGAGGGAGCGCTGCACTGTCGGAGGGGCAGTACTGAGGGAGCGCTGCACCGTCGGAGGGGCAGTACTGAGGGAGCGCTGCACCGTCGGAGGGGCAGTACTGAGGGAGCGCTGCACTGTCGGAGGGGCAGTACTGAGGGAGCGCTGCACTGTCGGAGGGGCAGTACTGAGGGAGCGCCGCACTGTCAGAGGGTCAGTACTGAGGGAGCGCTGCATTGTTGGAGGGTCAGTACTGAGGGAGCGCTGCACTGTCGGAGGGGCAGTACAGAGGGAGCGCTGCACTGTCGGAGGGGCAGTACTGAGGGAGCGCTGCACTGTCAAAGGGTCAGTACTGAGGGAGCGCTGCACTGTCGAAGGGTCAGGTACTGAGGGAGCGCTGCACTGTCGAAGGGTCAGGTACTGAGGGAGCGCTGCACTATCGAAGGGTCAGTACTGAGGGAGCGCGGCACTGTCGAAAGTGCCGTCTTTCGGATGAGACTTTAAACCAAGACCCTGTCTGCTCTCTCAGGTGGAGGTAAAAGATCACAGGACATTATTTGAAGAAGAGCAGGGGAGTTCTCCTCAAATCCTGGCCAACATTTATCCCTCATCCAATATCATTAAACAGACTAATTGGCCATTTATCTCATTACTGTTGTCGGATTCTGCTCTGCTCAAATTGGCTGCCGCGTTTCCCACATTACAACAGTGACTACACTTCAAAAAGTACTTCATTGGCTGTAAAACGCTTTGGGACGTCCTGAGGCCTGAAAGGCGCTGTATAGATGCAAGTTTTTCTTTTCCCCAGTCAATTCTCCCCTCAATTTTTTCTCTCCTATTTTAATTTTCTTTTTTCTTACTAATCTAATATTATAATGGGTACGGTAGTGTGGTGGATATGTTACTGGGCTAATAATAGTCCAGAGGACATGAGTTTAATATCCCATCAGGGCAATTTGAGAATTTGAAATTGGTTTTAAAAATCTGGAAATAAAAAGCTGGTGTCAGTAAAAGTGACCATGAAGCTGTCGGATTGTCATAAAAACCCAACTGGTTCACTAATGTCCTTTAGGGAAGGAAACCTGCCGTCCTTACCCGGTCTGGGCCTATAGGTGACTCCAGACCCACACCAATGGGGTTGACTCAATCCACTCAGTTGTATCAAACCACTACTGGATCAAGAAGGTGGCTCACCACCACCTTCTCAGGACAACTAGGGATGTGCAATAAATGCTGGCCTTGCCAGCGACGCCCACATCCCAAGAATTAATAAAATATCTAACTTTCTGTATCTGTTGCGACTCTCCAAAGGCTGCTTTTTCCAGCTACTTGAATGCCTAAATGTAATGGTTGACATGGTCATTTTACAGACATGCTTTTAAATTCATTCTCGGGATGTGGGCGTCGCTGGCAAGGCCGGCATTTATTGCCCATCCCTAGTTGCCCCGAGAAGGTGATGGTGGTGGTGCTCCCGTAACTCGGACAATCTTAGCAGCCCCTCCCTGTTTTTTTTCGTGCAGCTGGGAGAGGAAGCTCTTCAGGCGCTGGAACCCGATTGCACAAGATGTCGTTAAACACTTTACCAGCAGCTCCTAGCTGTTGGTCAGCTTATTGCAGTGTGGCATTGCAGCAAATCTTTCATGAGTGCTAAACATAACGGAACACAAAATATGGGTCTGGCAGCATAGTGGTAATGTTACTGGGCTAGTAATCCAGAGGCCTGGACTAATGATTCGGAGACATGAGTTCACATCCCACCACGGCAGCTGGGGAATGAAAAAAAAATTCACTTTTTTTTTTAGGTGGTTAGGAAGGCATACAGGATACTTGCCTTTATTAGCCGAGGCATACAATATAAGAGCAGGGAGGTTATGCTTGAACTGTATAAAACACTAGTTAGGCCGCAGCTAGAATACTGGGTGCAGTTCTGGTCACCACATTACAGGAAGGATGTGATTGAACGAGAGAGGGTACAGAGGAGATTTACAAGGATGTTGCCTGGGCTGGGGAATTTTAGCTATGAGGAAAGATTGGATAGGCTGGGGTTGTTTCTTTGGAACAGAGAAGGCTGAGGGGAGACCTAATTGAGGTGTATAAAATTATGAGGGCCTAGATAGAGTGGAGAGGAAGGACCTATTTCCCTTAGCAGAGGTCAATAACCAGAGGTCATAGATTTAAAGTAATTGGTAGAAGGATTAGAGGGGAGTTGAGGAGAACTGTTTTCACCCAGAGGGTGGTGGGGGTCTGGAACTCACTGCCTGAAAGGGTGGTAGAGGCAGAGACCCTCATCACATTTAAAAAGTACTTGGATATGCACTTGAAGTGCCGTAACCTACAGGGCTACAGACCAAGAGCTGGAAAGTGGGATTAGGCTGGAGAGCTCTTTGTCGGCCAGCACGGACACAATGAGCCGAATGGCCTCCTTCTGTGCTGTAAGTTTCTATGATTCTATGATGATCTGCACTGGATATTTGATGGGCAACAGGAGAGTTTACACTTGAATTGGGTTTTGTTGAGCTAATTAATATTACAGGATATAAATGACTGGTCTTTTACAAAAGTATATTTATTAAACTCTCTAAGAAGAAGAAAGAACTTGTATTTATATATTGCTGCAGGACATTCCAAAGCGCTTCAGAGCCAATGAATTACACAAACACAGCAACCAAACACAGCAAGGTCCCACAAACAGTGAGACAAATGACCAGTTAATGGCCCAGAAATTGGAGTTCGATGGTTGCCGCGGGGGTAAGGATCCCCCGCGATATCGCACTCCGCGCCTGCCTTTATGGTTTTGGCCCACACGAACTTCATTTCCTGGGCCTCTCCCTGGTGCCGGCGCGCAGTGTGTGCGTGTCCCAGGGGCGCAGTTAGTGCGATGCGACCTCTGGGATCACGTGGGCCAGTTAGAGCCAATGGCAGCACACCATCTTTCATTCATAGTTTTGACAGCAAGAGCTGTCAAAACTATGAATACAACAAGCCCCCAAAAGAACAGCTAAACCTCAATTAAATTTTTTAAAAAGCCATCACATTAATAAAATAACTATAGTTAAATAAATTAACCACTTTAAACAAAAATTTTAATTTTTGAAAAAATTTAAATTCTTTTTAAAAGTTATAAAAATAAACTTACCTTTCTTTAAAGTCTCTAAAAAAGATAAACCTGTTGAAAAAAAATTAAAATAATACTTAATTAACTACTTACCTTGTTAAAAGGGGGTCTTACGCCTGCTTTCTTTATGTGTAAAATCTTCAACACTTACCTGCGCGTTCAAACCTGAAAAAAAAACTAAGTGCGCTGCGTGCGCGCAACCTGTAGCGCGCACGCGGTTCACTTAGGAACCGCCCCCTTTGCAATACCCGAAGTGCCGGTTTCCCGCGCATGCGCAGTGCATGCAGGAAACCGGCACTTCGGGACCTAATACGCGAGAGTACACAGTGCGTAATCTCCCGTATTAGGTCTAATTTTCGGGCCAATATGTTTTAGTGAGGGATAAATGTTGGCCAGGACACTGGGAGAGCTCCCCTGGTACAGGGGGCAGTGTGCGGGGGGTGGGGCGCTGGTGAGATGTGGGCTTTCACCCTGGGTAGGTTCCTGATCTTGCCTGTTGGAGATGGTAGGACGGAAGCTAAGGGATTCCTCACAGGAACAGAAAGACTAAGTGCTGGGCCGGTGTCCCTGAGATAGCTTTCTCTCCTGGTGGCAGTCCCTGCCAATCGATCACTGGTCTGCACTGTTGTTCAGGAAATGGTGCATCGAAAGAAGTGGGCAAAGGTTTACAAAAGTGAATCCTTCTCGTAAACATTTCAAGTTTCTCTTCTTTGGCTCTGACAGTATTTTGATGTCTCAAACCATTTGTCTAATTCTGTGACTGAAATTGTAACGTTGAATATTTTTTGAGACATTTTATAATTGCTGACATATTTTGTCTTTAAAACTATACTGCTGGTGATAATTTCACAGGCTCGGAATGTGCTAATTTACCGATCTAACGAAAGAACCAGCCAGGGCGAAATATCACTTGTATTCCACATTACATGACTCATTTCAGAACCTGTTCAAATCTGTTTCTGTTTGTGAAGAGAACTTGTATCCAAATTAATCAGAACTGCAACTAAAGAGTAAAATCCGAAATGCCTCTGTGAAAAATGCAACTAATAACAGAAAATACACAGCAGGTCTGTCACTGTCTGTGTAAACGTTGCCCACTCATTGACTTATTTAAAAGACCCTTTCGGCAAACCATTCTTGGACAGGTTAAACAACCGCAGCCTGGGCCGTAGATTGGAGCTGCAGGGAAGATGCATTGTCAGCTTTTGAGGTTAATGAATGCAGATAAGAACTGGATCAGGAAAGTGAGTTGGCCCCAGTTCTGGCCCGGTGTCCGGGAGGGGCCCGGTGTCCGGGAGGGGCCCGGTGTCCCGGAGGGGCCCGGTGTCCCGGGGCGGCCCGGTGTCCGGGAGGGGCCCGGTGTCCGGGATGGGGCCCGGTGTCCCGGAGCGGCCCGGTGTCCGGGAGCGGCCCGGTGTCCCGGAGGGGCCCGGTGTCCGGGAGGGGCCCGGTGTCCGGGAGGGGCCCGGTGTCCGGGAGGGGCCCGGTGTCCGGGAGGGGCCCGGTGTCCGGGAGCGGCCCGGTGTCCGGGAGGGGCCCGGTGTCCGGGAGGGGCCCGGTGTCCGGGAGGGGCCCGGAGTGGCCCCAGCTCCCCGAAGAGGATTGTGCTCGTTATCTAAGAATAGCAACGATGCTCAATCTGCAGATTACAATTAAAGCTTTGCCTTGGCCTCTGAATTTTTAAAAAAGGAAACAAAATAAGAGCCAATGATTTCAGGAGAGGATTTAAACGGGGGCACTGGATTTGGATCAGTTTAATCAATGTCTAACATTTTAGTCATTCCTTGTATCTCTGCAGAATGCTGTGTGTGTAACTCTCTGTGCTGCAGTGTGTCAGATGGGAATAGAGGACTCCACATATTTAAATGGAGTGATGTCCTATTCCGAAGGCCATCATTACTGTTACCAAAGTCCAACTTAGATAATCAGAGTAAAGGCAGAGATCAGCTGGAGGGACCAGAGGATGGAGCCTGCTGTACACCTCGAAATTCTGAGGATATTTGCATCTCCATCAGCCTATCACCCGCTGTTAGATAGCTACTTAATCCCACAGCCCACTGCTCGCTGGGCTGAAGAGGCTGCGAACCATTAACCATCCTCACAGGGTCACTGATGCGATAAGAGTGAGCTGACCAGCCACACGATTAAGAAAGCCACAAGCAGGAGGTTACACCAGGTCAATGATGTCTACACAGTGGGCAGTTTGCCTTATCCAGCACTTCATTAGTTTGTATGTGCATCTGATGAGATGGGCTCCCATAGTCCCGAACCTCCATATGCTGCACAGTCGCCAGAAGAGACAATGGAATTGGGAGGGAATGCATTAACCAGCAGCACGAATCCCTGTCTGTAAAAACCTCCTTTTCATTCTCTGGGAAGTTAACTTAAGTCAAAGAATCCAACTTTTAAAATAAAAGCATCCAGAATAAATATGAATTCCTCCACCTAGCAAAAACAGGGGAATAACATTACCCCAGCAATTCAGAAATAGCCCAGTGAGTGAAGTTATTAAATGAAACCAGCGTGTACCCAACGTGGGCAATAAATGCAGAATGGTGACCGTGTAATGCCTTCCTTTGGTTCAGTGTGAGTAAGTAGAGCGGATCGAATACTGTGTGCAACACAGGGAGATCTCACTGCTGGAACCAGGCAAAGCAACAAGTCAAAGAGGAATAAGAAGCTATGCTAAACCTTTATAAATCACTGGAGAGGCCTCAGCTGGAGTATTGTGTTCAAGTCTGGGCATCACACTTTTAGGAAGGATGTCAAGGCCTTGGCGAGGGTGCAGAAGAGATTTACTAGAATGGTACCAGGGATGACGGACTTCAGTTATGTGGAGAGACTGGAGAAGCTGGTTGTTCTCCTTAGAGCAGAGAGGGTTAAGAGGAGATTTGACAGGTGTTCAAAATCATGAAGAGTTTTGATAGAGTAAATAAGGAGAAACTGTTTCCACTGGCAGAAGGGTCGGTAACCAAAGGACACAGATTTCAGGTGATGGCAAAAGAACCAGAGGGGAGATGAGGAAACATTTCTTTACGCAGCGAGTTGTGATCTGGAATGCGCTGCCTGAAAGGGCGGTGGAAGCAGATTCAATAATAACTTTCAGAAAGCATTGGGTAAATACTTGAAGGGAAAACATTTGCAGGGCTATGGGGAAAGAGCAGGGGGGGGTGGGATTAATTGGATAGCTCTACCAAAGAGCCGGCACAGGCACAATGGGCCGAATGGCCTCCTCCTGTGCTGTATCATTGATTCTCTGATTCTATGAATAACATTGGCTGCAGTGTTTGACATTTGGATATTGGGGGGAAAACTTGGCAGAAGCTTTTTTTAAAATACAAGTGATACTGGGTAGAGTCCGTGATGGACCCAGTTGTGTAGTCTGTGGAAGGAGGGGAATTGTTGGCCAAATTTTCTTTTTTTCAACCATCCCTTTTTTCTGATGATCTTTAAGATGTTACTTTTCTCTCCTCAGCTTGATCTCTCCACCCAGACCCAATACGAGGAATTTCCCTCTTTGGACAAAGAGCCGCTAATGGATTATACGAACATGCAGCGACTCGGAGCTAAGTTAGGGTATGTAGATGCACCTGGCTTGTCAGCCGTGTCACTTCCTCCATTATCCACAGTCTCAAAGATGCTGTGAAACATAAAGTGAACTTTCGATTCAAATAGAAATTAAGTGGAATGAAGAACTTGCTACCACAAGGAGTGGTTGAGGCGAATAGCAGAGATGCATTTCAGGGGAAGCTTGATGGGTACATGAGGGAGAAAGGAATAGAAGGATATGCTGATAGGGTGGGATGAAGGCATGGCTGCCAGTGGTGGGGTGAAGTGGGGGGGAGATGCACAAGAGGCCAGAGGCAGAGGAATGGAGATTTTGGGGTTGGAGGGTGGGCGTGGGGTATGAGGCCATGAAGGGTACTTAAACACAAGGATGAATGTTTAGAATTTGAGGTATTGGGGGCCAATGTAGGATGTGTGAGGACAGGACTGACGGGTGGTTGTGGAGCGGGAGAGGGTGCTGGCAGCAGAGATTTGGGTGAGCTGAAGTGGGGCTGGGGCTGGAGCTGGGGCTGGGGCCGGGCTTGGGCCGGGGCCGGGGCCGGGCTGGGGCTGGGCCGGGGCCAGGCTGGGGCCGGGGCTGGGCTGGGCCGGGCCGGGGCCTGGCTGGGCGGGACAGGACAGTATTCCCAGGGTGCTCACTGTGTAAGTAGAGCGTTCGGAACTGAACACCAAGCACATTATTTGCAGTGGCTTCAAGTGCTGCATGTTTCAGAAGAAACATTGGTATCAGTTGCTTTTTCCCCCGCACTGTTTGAAATGTTTTAAAGGGATATTTGTACCTTTTCAAAAAGTTGCCCCGACCTTTCCTCTCGATGTTTATCCTTTCCTTTGCTGAACAGACTTTCATTTCCTACACTTGCTTTACATCTGGCAGTTTGTGTCTGCTCCTTTCTCCCATTGCTGATCTGTATATTTTTCGTCTTTTGGTAAATTCTGTGCTCATCAAGGATGGGGAATGACTCAGTCGCCCAGTGACGGCCATGAGCAGCCCCAGGTCAAGCACAGCTTGGGTCAGATGAAGGCTTCCTTTGCTCTAACCCCCAACACCAGTACAGCCCCAGCGTGGTATTCCCAATCTCTTTGTAGCCACCCTGGTTGAGGGAGGAGTATCTGGGCAATCCCAGTGTCGTCGGCAAGGCCCCCGACTCATCCCCAGCATCACTGGGCAGGATTTAAACAGAGGTGAAAGCAGCATGTTAAAGCCCATTCCCGCTCCCGCTCCCCAACCCTCAGCCTTATTCTATTATTAATGGTCCGGTTACACAACTGATCCTTGTATCAAATGTCAAACAGTTTTAGCTTGGAAACCAGCAGTGCAACGTGGGAGTGAAGTGGCTGGATTCCTTGCTTTTGTACTCTATACCTCTGTTTATGAAGCCCAGGATCCCGTAAGCCTTTTTAACAGCTTTCTCAACCTGCCCTGCCACCTTCAACGATTTGTGCACATATACTCCCAGGTCTCTCTATTCATGCACCCCCTTTAGGACTGTACCCTTTGGTTTATATTGCCTCTCCTCGTTCTTCCTACCAAAATGTATCACTTCGCACTTTTCTGCGTTAAATTTCATCTGCCACGTGTCCGCGCATTCCACCAGCCTGTCTATGTCCTCTTGAAGTCTATCACTATCCTCTTCACTGTTCACTATACTTACAAGTTTTGTGTCACCTGCAAATTTTGAAATTATGCCCTGTACACCCAAGTCTAAGTCATTAATATATATCAAGAAAAGCAGTGGTTCTAGTACCGACCCCTGGGGAACACCACTGTATACCTTCCTCCAGTCTGAAAAACAACCGTTCACCACTACTCTCTGTTTCCTGTCACTCAGTCAGTTTCATATCCATGCTGCCACTGTCCCTTTTATTTTATGAGCTTCAACTTTGCTGGCAAGCCTATTATGTGGCACTTTATCAAACGCCTTTTGGAAATCTATGTACACCACATCAACCACATTGCCCTCATCAACCCTCTCTCTTACCTCATCAAAAAACTCAATCAAGTTGGTTAAACATGATTTGCCTTTAACAAATCCGTGCTGGCTTTCCTTAATTAATCCACACTTGTCTAAGTGACTGTTAATTTTGTCCCGGATTATCGTTTCTAAAAGCTTCCCCACTACCGAGGTTAAACTGACTGGCCTGTAGTTGCTGGGTTTATCCTTGCACCCTTTTTTGAACAAGGATGTAACATTTGCAATTCTCCAGTCCTCTGGCACCCCCCCCCCCCCCCCCTCCGTATCCAAGGAGGATTGGAAGATTATGGCCAGTACCTCTGCAATTTCCACCTTTACTTCCCTCAGCATCCTCTGATGCATCCCATCCGGTCCTGGTGACTTATCTGCTTTAAGTACTGCCAGCTTTTCTAGTAACTCCTCTTTATCAATTTTTATTCCATCCAGTATCTGAACTACCTCTTCTTTCACTATGACTTTGGCAGCATCTTCTTCCTTGGTAGAGACAGATGCAAAGTACTCATTTAGCACCTCAGCCATACGCTCTGCCTCCATGCCTAGGTCTCCCTTTTGGTCCCTAATCAGCCCCATCCTTCCTCTTACTACCCATTTACTATTTATATGCCTATAGAAGACTTTTGGATTCCCTTTTATGTTAGCTGCCAATCTATTCTCATACTCTCTCTTTGCCCCTCTTATTTTCTTTTTCACTTCCCTCTGAACTTTCTATATTCAGCCTGATTCTCAGATGTATTCTCAACCTGACATCTGTCATACGCGCTCTTTTTCTGCTTCATCTTATTCTCTATCTCTTTCGTCATCCAGGGAGCTCTACCTTTCCCCCTCGTGGGAATGTACCTCGACTGTACCCGAACTATTTCCTCTTTAAAGGCAGCCCATTGTTCCACTACAGTTTTGCCTGCCAATCTTTGATTTCAGTTTACCCGGGCCAGATCCGTTCTCATCCCACTGAAATTGGCCTTCCCCCAGTTAAACATTCTTACTCTAGATTGCTCCCTGTCCTTTTCCATAGCTAATCTAAACCTTATGATACTATGATCACTGTTCCCTAAATGTTCACCTACTGACACTTGCTCCACTTGACCCACCTCATGCCCCAGAACCAGATCCAGCAATGCCTCCTACCTCGTTGGGCCGGAAACGTACTGATCAAGAAAGTTCTCCTGAACACACTTCAGAACTTCTTCCCCTTCTCTGCCCTTTACACTATTAGGATCGTTGAAGTCCCCCATTATTACTACTCTATAGTTCTTGCATCTCTCTGTAATTTCTCTGCAAATTTGCTCCTCCATATCTTTCCCACTATTTGGTGGTCTATAGAATACACCTAGTAGTGTAATGGCACCTCTATTGTTTCTTAACTCTAGCTATATAGATTCTGTCCTTGACCCCTCCAGGACATCCTCTCTCTCCAGCACTGTAACATTCTCCTTAACCAATACTCCCACCCCACCTCCTATCGTTCCTTCCCTATCTTTCCTGAACACCTTGTAACCAGGAATATTTAATACCCAATCCTGCCCTTTTTTGAGCCAGGTCTCAGTTATTGCCACTAGTTGGCAAAATTCATCCAGAACTTGTAAATTCCTGCCTGAGTTTGCTTCATCTGAAAAGTCTACTTTTAGAAGTTTTATCACGTCAAAAAATTGGCACATGTGTGGGCTTTGTGTTGGATTGGTGGAGTTCCAGTAAATGTGCAGCGCTCAATCTCTAATCCATGGCCACAGCTCGCCTATTTATTAGGCTTCTCTTTATGAGCTCTCATCGAGCACCTGCTGCCGTGCCAGGGTCATGGTTGTATTCTCTGACTATATATGCTGTGCCAATATGTATTTCTTCACTTCACCTGACTTCGAGCAGCGCTCCGAAAGCTTGTGATTTAAAATAAAGCTGTTGGACTATAACCTGGTGTTGTGCGACTTCTCACTTTTGTCCAGCAATGCTCTGTGCTAACAGGCCACTCCAAGGTACAGAAGCAAGTAAGAATGTTACAGCCTGTTGATTCTGAGCTTCCTGTTGGTGCAAATTGCAGAAAAATATACAATTTCCTTATATTTTAGACATTTAACCTGTGCCATTGATCCCCGTTCAGATGGTTTTTGTTGAACGTTTGTTTGCAGTGATTGAATCAAAGTCTTTTCTTAACACATGGGATTCTCGGGTCTTTGCTGGTGTTTTGGGGATCAAATCCTTTATTTCCATGGAAACCTGGCTCACTGACTCCTGTTAAAATCTAAGGCTGAATCCTGCTGCTGTTTCTTGGCTGTGTCTCCACCTCCGATTGTGAAATGCTTCCTCTGTAGGTTTATTGCTGGTGTAATCCATCCATGGAAGGTTGGGCCTTTCGAGCGGATGCTGTGGAGAGTTTGTAAGGGTTATACAATCCTTACATACGAGGAGTTAGAGATCCCTCTCGAAGATCCGGACTCTGTGAGTATTGTCTGCGAGGTGGATTGTGTTCTTGTCCTTTCTCTCTCATTCTCTCCTGAGCATTTTTTTAAATACATGTTTCCATATTTAGGGCGAAGATGTGAAATGGGTTGTGTTTTTAGTGTCGTACTGGGGTGAGCAGATTGGTCAGAAGGTGAAGAAGATATGCGATTGGTAAGAAAAGAAACCCTTTCGTAGAATCATAGAATTACACAGCGTAGAAGGAGGCCATTCGGCCCATTGTGCCTGTGCCGGCTCTTTGAAAGAGCTGCCAATTAGTCCCACTACCTCCTGCTTTTTCCCCATAGCCCTGCAGATTTTTCCTTTTTAAGTATATATCCAATTCCCTTTGGTTTTCAACAGTTTCTTAGTTATATTGATCACTCAATTCAACAATTGAGTAAGCCGATTAAAATACTGTAGCAGATCAGGAAAAGTTATGGAACAGTAATACTGCAGAGCTGCGTTAGTGCTGTCTGATTATCCTAAGCAGCTGTGTAACTGGGTGCTGGTATTCAGCCAGGGTTTCCCCGCAGCACAGCCTCCTGTCCTCGGACAAGTTGAGCACCGTCCCCACTGTGACAGAACGCTGGTGATCGAGCCACCCTGGGCAGGTCTCTCACACCCCCTTGTGGCCAGCTAGAGAGCAGCATCGGCAAAGACTGGGGTGCGAGCTGTTTCACTGTTCTCTCCACTGAGCAAATAGTGTGTGGTCTGGTGTAGGTGGGGACAGAAAGGATTGTGTTTACAGCTACTTAAATAGTTATATGATAAGTGTGTGTATGTAAATATTAGCACTTGACCTCTCCTAATTGAAGATTGTTACTTGCAGTTATCACTGCCACGTCTACCCTTACCCCAATACAAACCAGGAGAGGAAGGACATTGTGGCAGGACTCAACACTCGAATACAAGATCTCCACACTGTAAGTTGCTCCACGTTTTCACCTTGGTTTGGGCTGAGATTTTAGTTTGCTTTCTGTTGGTTTTGCAAACTCTACAATCTGTGACGGGAGTTTGTGTTAGTTATTTCCTGTACAATAAAAGGCAGCCGGAGTTAACTAGGAAGTGTGACCGCCAATTTGCACACAAGCAGGGCCCAAAAAGAGCAAATGACGTGATGCCGTGAGGAATGTTGGCCAAGACTCTCCGCTTATCTTCAAATAGTGCAATGGGATCTTTTACATCCTCTGGTCCAGTCAAACATGCCTCGGTTTAACATCTTATTTGAAATGCAGCACTCTGAGTACAACACTATCCCAGTACTGCCCCTCCGACAGTGCGGCGCTCTCTCTGTACTGCCTCTCCGACAGTGCAGCGCTCCCTCAGTACTGCCTCTCCGACAGTGCGGCGCTCCCTCAGTACTGCCTCTCCGACAGTGCGGCGCTCCCTCAGTACTGCCCCTCTGACAGTGCGGCGCTCCCTCAGTACTGCCTCTCCGACAGTGCGGTGCTCCCTCAGTACTGCCCCTCCGACAGTGCAGCGCTCCCTCAGCACTGCCCCTCCGACCGTGCGGTGCTCCCTCTGTACTGCCTCTCCGACAGTGCGGCGCTCCCTCAGTACTGCCCCTCCAACAGTGCGGCATTCCCTCAGTAGTCTGCAGTGCGGGCTCATTATGCTGCCCCTCCAACAGTGCGGCATTCCCTCAGTACTGCTCCTCTGACAGTGCGGTGCTCCCTCAGTACCGCCCCTCCGACAGTGCGGTGCTCCCTCAGTACCGCCCCTCCGACAGTGCGGCGCTGCCTCTGTACTGCTCCTCTGACAGTGCAGCGCTCCCTCAGTACTGTCCCTCCGACAGTGCAGCGCTCCCTCAGTACTGCAGTGGGAGTGTCGGCCTGGATTATGTGCTTAAGCCTGTAGTGAGGATTGAACCTATGACCTTCTGACTCAGAGGTGAGAGTGATACCCACTGAGAACCCCAGTTCAATTACTTGTAAACAGTCAGAATTGATTATCTGATTTAGTTGTGAATTATTTACCTGGGGGGGGGGGGTGAGGGACTCAGAAGCGTAATTTTATTTATTACCCCTTTTACTCGTTTCCTCAGGTATTGTATCGAACAGAGGAATACCTGCAGCAAGTTCTGTCCAAGGCGTCTGAGTCCATCCACACATGGCTAATTCAGGTGAAGAAAATGAAGGCCATTTACCATATCCTGAACCTCTGCAGTTTTGACGTCACCAATAAGTGTCTGATTGCTGAAGTCTGGTGTCCAGTGGCTGATCTGTCTAAAGTTCGGCAAGCATTGGAAGAAGGATCTGTGAGTGCTGTTTAATATTCGTTTTAAATCTTTCCACATTGGCTGCAGAAGTCACAATTTCCCAACGCATGTGTGTTTGCTTTTAATTTTTCCAACTTGGGCATCCATTGTTGAATATTCTATAGCACAGTCTGATGTGTTTCCCCCTCCACCCTGCCCCTGCAACACGCCTTAAGGCCAGAGTTGCAATAACACTTCCTATTAAACCAGTCTGAATTTTTCCAGTTGCCACATCAGCTATCCTTGTATTCGATGTTAATTTGGTGGCAGGTTTTGGGGAGTTTTGTTGTGTGGCTCGGTCCTTGCAAGAACTTTGGCAGAGACCGCTGAACTAATTTCATGCAGAGCTGTGTGGCTGGGAGAGGAAACTGTCACCCCTTCATAAGAACATAAGAAATAAGAGCAGGAGTCGGCCAAATGGCCCCTCGAGCCTGCTCCACTATTCAATAAGATCATGGCTGATCATCGACCTCGACTCCACTTTCCCGCCCGATTCCCCATATACCTCAATTCCCTAGAGTCCAAAAATCTATCTCAGCCTTGAATATACTCAACGATTCAGCATCCACAGCCCTCTGGGGCAGGGAATTCCAAAGATTCACGACCCTCTGAGTGAAGAAATTACTCCTCATCTCAGTCTTAAATGGCCGACCCCTTATCCTGAGACTAGGCCCTCTAGTTCTAGACTCTCCAGCCAGGGGAAACAGCCTCTCAGCATCTACCCTGTCAATCCCCCTCAGAATCTTGTATGTTTCAATGAGATCACCTCTCATTTTTCTAAACTCCAGCTATTTGAGTCAGAAAACGGAATGCCACACATGCCCAAATTCCCACCACGCGTCCTGGCAGACGAGGCTCTCCATCGGCAGCGGGAATGTTCACCGGGACAGCGTGCAGCCAGCTTCCCTTCTCCTTTCTTTATCTTCCCTCTCCTGGAGATGCTCTGCGTGCTGGGGTAGGATTCCACCCAATGTTGCCTTCAGGTGCCTTGCCCAAGTGGTGAGTCTTTAAACGCGAGTCTAGACGCTGAGGGAAGGCAGACTCTCCGACTGCGGGGAGGCTGCTTCTCTTGGCAATCTGATTTTACTCTTTCTTTTTTTTTCTCTCTCTTGTGCGCTCATTCGTTCTCTGTCTCTCTCTCCCTCTCTTTTCTTTCTCGCTCTTTCTCCCCAGCACTCGTGTTTAGTTTCCTATTGGGGATTTTTTTGTGGGTTGCTCAATATTTTCGATCATTTCGTGGTGAAGGGCTGTAAGGACTCTTGAATATTTTTTTCCAGAGGAAAAGTAGTGCGACGGTTCCGTCATTTGTGAACCGAATCCCAACAACAGACACTCCCCCAACACTCCTCAGAACAAATAAATTCACTTCCGGATTTCAAAATATCGTGGATGCTTATGGAGTTGGAAACTACCGGGAAGTTAATCCAGGTACATGCAGCTTGGAGCACTGTGCACAGTGCTGGTCTCCACATTACAGAAAGGATATAGAGGCACTGGAGAAAGTGTAAAAAATATTTACAAGGATGATCTTAGAACTGAGATGATATAACCATTAGGAAAGAACAGGCTGGGGCTCTTTTCTCTCGAAAAAAGAAGGCTGAGGGGTGACCTGCTAAAGGTCTTTAAAATTATGAAGTGGTTTGATAGGGTAGACGTAGAAAAGATGTTTCCACTTGTGGGGGGAGACCAGAACTAGGGGCCATCAATATAAGATAGTCACTAATAAATCCAATAGGGAATTCAGGAGAAACTTCTTTACCCAGAGAGTGGTGCGAATGTGGAACTCGCTACCACAGGGAGTGGTTGAGGCGAATAACAGCGATGCATTTAAGGGGAAGCTAGATAAACACACGAGGGAGAAAGGAATAGAAGGATATGTTGATAGGGTGAGATGAAGAGGGGTGGGAGGAGGCTCGTGTGGAGCAGAAACACCGGCACGGACCAGTTGGGCCGAATGGCCTGTTTCTGTGTTGTAGACACAATGTAATGGTGTATGGGAATATCCCGATCGGGTACAGGGTGTATGGGAATATCCTGATCGGGTACAGGGTGTATGGGAATATCCCGATCGGGTACAGGGTGTATGGGAATATCCCGATCGGGTACAGGGTGTCTGGGAATATCCCGATCGGGTAGAGGGTGTATGGGAATATCCCGATTCGGGTAGAGGG
This sequence comes from Squalus acanthias, assembly GCA_030390025.1. Classification (NCBI taxonomy): domain Eukaryota; kingdom Metazoa; phylum Chordata; class Chondrichthyes; order Squaliformes; family Squalidae; genus Squalus; species Squalus acanthias. Next base: position 99,693,659 of record CM059437.1, read on the forward strand.
TGTATGGGAATATCCTGATCGGGTAGAGGGTGTATGGGAATATCCCGATCGGGTAGAGGGTGTATGGGAATATCCCAATTGGGTAGAGGGTGTATGGGAATATCCCAATCAGGTAGAGGGTGTATGTATCTTTGCGTCCTGTATTTGTCTTGTATGAAGATGTTTGTTTGCTTTGACTGGTGTATCAGTAACTGCTCCCTGTGAATATCCAGTCTCTACAGAAGCGGTGCTATTTTTGCTTTCCAACAGGCCCTTACACCATCGTTACCTTCCCGTTCCTCTTTGCGGTGATGTTTGGAGACTTTGGCCATGGTTTGATCATGTCAGTGTTTGCATTGTGGATGGTGCTGTCCGAAAACAACCCACAACTGAAGCGCACGAGGAACGAGGTGAGACTGAGGGGCCGAATGTTAATGCCGCGTTCGTTGTTACAGATTCTTACAAGATTTGACCTAGATCCAAAAAACCTGACGATGTCGGACTTTTGAAGACTCATCGAATCGTGTCAGAGAGAACCTGCTTCCTCGGCCCCCTCTGCCCCCCTCCCCCCTCCCTCCTCGTCCCTCCTCATTCCTCCGCCCCCTTCACCCTCGTCCTCCCTCCTCCGGCCCCTCCTCTGACCCCCCAACCTCGTCCACCCCCCCAACCAAAGAAAAATGAGAAGGCAAAAGTGCAGGGTAGCGATAGGGGTAATGATAACCAGAGTGTGACAGGAAGGGACAGAGCGTATACACATAAGAGTGCATCAGAAAGAGGAGTCAGAGTAGGGAAAAATGGTAAAAAGACAAAATTAAAAGCTCTATATCTGAATGCACCCAGCATTCGTAACAAGATAGATGAGTTGACAGCTCCAATAGAAATAAATGGGTATGATCCGTTACAGAGACGTGGTTGCAAGGTGACCAAGGCTGGGAACTGAATATTCAGGGGTATTTGCCATTTTGTAAGGATAAGCAGAAAGGAAAAGGAGGTGGTGTAGCTCTGTTAATGAGGGATGAGATCAGTGCAGTAGTGAGAAATTATACTGGCTTAGAAGATCAAGACGTAGAATCAGTTTGGGTGGAGATAAGAAATAATAAGGGTAAGAAGTCACTGGTGGGAGTAGTCTATAGACCCCCTAACAGTAGCCACACTGTAGGACAGGGTATAAATCAAGAAATAATAGAGGCTTGTAAGAAAGGTACAGCTATAATCATGGGAGATTTTAATCTTCATATTGATTGGACAAAGCAAATTGGCAAAAGTCGACTTGAGGAAGAGTTCTTAGCGTGTATAAGGGATGGTTTCTTGGAACAATACGTTGTGGAACCAACCAGGGAGAAGACTATTTTAGATCTGGTAATGTGTAACGAGGCTGCATTAATTAATGATCTCGAAGTGAAGGATCCTCTTGGGAAGAGTGATCATAGCATGGTAGAATTTCAAATTCAGTTTGAGCGTGAGAAAGCTAGGTCTCAAACTAGTGTCCTGAACTTAAAGGTAATTACAAAGGTATGAAGGCAGACTTGGTTAAAGTGGACTGGGAAAATATATTACAGGGTAAGAATGTAGAAAAGCAGTGGCAAACATTTAAGGAGATATTTCATAACTCTCAGCAAAGATATATTCCAGAGAGAAAGAAAGACTCTAAGAGAAGGATGAACCATCCGTGGCTAACTAAGGAAGTAAAGGATGGTATCAAATTGAAAACAAAAGCATACAATGTTGCGAAGAATAGTGGAAGGCCAGAGGATTGGGAAATTTTTTAAAAACCAGCAAAGGACGACTAAAAAAATGATAAAGAAAAAGATAGCTTATGAGAATAAACTAGCAAGAAATATAAAAACAGACAGTACGAGCTTCTACAGGTATATAAAAAGGAAGAGAGTAGCTAAAGTAAACGTTGGTCCCCTAGAGGATGAGTCTGGGAATTAATAATGGGAAACGGAAATGGCAGAGACTTTGAACAAATATTTTGTGTCGGTCTTCACGGTAGAAGACACTAAAAGCATCCCAATAATGGATAATCAAGGGGCAATTGGGGTGGGGGGGTGGGGGGGGGAACGTAAAACAATCACTATCACTAGAGAGAAAGTACAAGGTAAACTAATGGGACTAAAGGTGGACAAGTCCCCTGGACCCGATCGATGGCCTGCATCCTAGAGTCTTAAAAGAGGTGGCTGCAGAGATAGTGGATGCATTGGTTGTAATCTACCAAAATTCCCTGGATTCTGGAGAAGTCCCAGCGGACTGGAAAACTGCAAATGTAACGCCCTTATTTAAGAAAGGAAGGAGACAGAAATCAGGCAACTATCGACCAGTTAGCCTAACATCTGTCATTGGGAAAATGCTGGAGTCCATCATTAAGGAAGTGGTAGCAGGACATTTAGAAAATCATAATATAGTCAAGCAGAGTCAGCATGGTTTTATGAAAGGGATATCATGTTTGACAAATTTGCTGGAGTTCTTTGAGGATGTAACAAACAAGGTGGATAAAGGGGAACCAGTAGATGTAGTGTATTTGGATTTCCAGAAGACATTCGATAAGGTGCCACATAAAAGGTTACCACACAAGATAAGAGCTCACTGGGTTGGGGGTAATATATTAGCATGGATAGAGGATTGGCTAACTAACAGAAAACTGAGAGTCGGGATAAATGGGTAATTTTCAGGTTGGCAAACTGTAACAAGTGGGGTGCCGCAGGGATCAGTGCTGGGGCCTCAACTATTTACAATCTATATTAATGACTTGGATGAAGGGACTGAGTGTAATGTAGCCAAATTTGCTGATGATACAAAGATAGGTGGGAAAGCAAATTGTGTGGAGGATGCAAAGAATCTCCAAAGGGATATAGATAGGCTAAGTGAGTGGGCAAAAATCTGGCAGAGTATAATGTGGAAAAATGCAAGGTTATCCACTTTGGTAGGAAAAATAAAAAAGCAAATTATTATTTAAATGGAGAGAGATTACAAAATGCTGAGCTACAGAGGGATCTGGGGGTCCTTGTACATGAATCACAAAAAGTTAGCATGCATATACAGCAAGTAATTAGGAAGGCAAATAGAGTGTTGGGCTTTATTGCAAAGGAAATGGAGTATAAAAGTAGGGAAGTCCTGTTACAACTGTACAGGGCGTTGGTGAGACCACACCTGGAGTACTGCGTACAGTTTTGGTCTCCTTATTTAAGGAAGGATATACTTGCATTGGAGGCAGTTCAGAGAAGGTTCACGAGGTTGATTCCGGAGATGAAGGGGTTGTCTTATGAAGAAAGGTTGAGCAGGTTCGGCCTATACTCATTGGAGTTTAGAAGAATGAGAGGGGATCTTATTGAAACATAGAAGATTCTGAAGGGGCTTGACAGGGTAGATGCAGAGAGGATGTTTCCCCTTGTGGGGGAATCTAGAACTAGGGGGCATAATTTCAGAATAAGGGGGCACACATTTAAAACGGAAATGAGGAGGAATTTCTTCTCTCAGAGGGTCGTGAATCTTTGGAATTTTCTTCCCCAGAGAGCTGTGGAGGCTGGGTCAGTGAATATATTTAAGGTGGAGATAGACAGATTTTTGAATGGTAAGGGAGTCGAGGGTTATGGGGAGCGGGCAGGGAAGTGGAGTTGAGGCCAAGATCAGATCAGCCATGATTTTATCGAATGGCGGAGCAGGCTCGAGGGGCCAAATGACCTACTCCTGCTCCTACGTCTTATGTTCTTATGTCCAGCCCCCGCTTCACCCTCGTCCGGCATCCCCCTCCTCCCCCTTTCTTTCATACAGTGAGGTCCCACTAATAGAAAATGAATGAATGACCAGTTAATCTGTTTTTGGTGGTGGTGGTTGAGGCAAGAATGTTGGCCCAGGACACCAGGGGAGCTTTTACCTTCAGCCTTGTTCATTGCCTTTGATATTTTATGAAACTGGGCCTGTCAAGTAATCAGAGGAGTGCCTGAACTTGGTGTTTTTAAAACATTTTGTGGCATTGATATGAAAAGCATCTCCTTGGAAGATGCATATTCAGCATTTAGAACTTGTTGAATTCTGTTTTTCGGATGAGACGTTAAACCGAGGCCCCGTCTGCTCTCTCAGGTGGATGTAAAAGATTCCATGGCACTAGTCAAAGAAGAGCAGGGGGCGTTCTCCCCGCTGTCCTGGTCAATATTTATCCCTCAACCAACATCACTAAAACAGATTATCTGGTCATTTTGCTAGTGGTGTTGGGGAGGGTTTAAACTAGCTTGGCAGGGGGATGGGAACCTAAGAGTAGAATCAATAGGGAGGGAAGAAAAACTGGAATTGGAAAACAAAAATGTAGAAAGTAAATTGGAAGGACAGAGGAATCAAGGGCTAGATAGTAGTCAACAAGGAGATTTGCCTGTACTAAATGCAAGGAGTATACTTCAATGCAAGGAGTATAGTGAACAAGGCAGATGAGCTGAGGGCACAGGTAGATACTTGGGACTATGATATTATAGCTATTACAGAGACGTGGCTGAAAGAGGGGCAGGTATGACAGCTCAACATTCCTGCTTACAGGATTTTCAGACGGCGTAGGGAGGGAGGTGAAAAGGGAGGGGGGGGTCGCGGTATTGATTAAAGAAACTATTACAGCTGTGAGGAGGGATGATATGTTGGAGGGATCATCAAACGAGGCCGTATGGGTCGAATTGAAAAACAAAAAAGGGGCGATCACACTGCTGGGAGTGTACTACAGACCCCCAAACAGTGAGAGGGAGATAGAAGAACAAATATGTAGACAAATTTCTGAGAAGTGCAAGAACTATCGGGCAGTAATAGTAGGGGATTTCGATTACCCCAATATTAACTGGGATAAAATTAGTGTGAAGGGTATAGAGGGTGCGGAATTCCTAAAATGCATCCAGGAGAACTTTTTTAGCCAGTATGTAGCAAGCCCAACAAGGGAGGGGGCGGTTCTGGACAGGTAGAAGGCATATGACAGATACCGAGGGCTAAATATTCCAGAATCTTTAGAGGAGTACAGAAAGTGCAGGGGTGCAATTAAAAAGGATATTAGGAAAGCAAAGAGAGAGCATGAAAAATTCTTGGCAAGTAAAAATCAAGGAAAACCCAAAGATGTTTTATAAATATATTAAGAGTAAGAGGATAACTAAAGAAAGGGTAGGGCCTATTAGAGATCATGAGGGTAATCTGTGTGTGGAGGCGGGAGACGTCGGTAGGGTTATTAATGAATACTTTGCGTCTGTTTTCATAAAGGAGAGGGGTGAAGCAGACATTGCTATCGGGGGAGAAGTGTGAAATATTAGATGAAATAAACATTGTGAGAGAGGAAGTATTAAGGGGTTTAGCAGCTTTAAAAGTGGATAAATCCCCAGGCCCGGATGAAATGTATCCCAGGCTGTTAAGCGAAGCAAAAGAGGAAATAGCAGAGGCCCTGACCATCATATTTCAATCCTCTCTGGCTTCAGGTGTGGTGCTGGAGGACTGCTAATGTGGTACACTTGTTTAAAAAGGGAGAAAAGGATAGACCGAGTAATTACAGGCCAGTCAGCCTAACCTCGGTGGTGGGAAAATTATTGGAAAGAATTCTGAAGGACAGGATAAATCTTCATTTAGAAAGACATGGATTAATCAAGGATAGTCAGCACAGAATTGTTAAGGGAAGGTCGTGTCTGACAAACTTGATTGCATTTTTTGAGGAGGTAACGATGAGGGTAGATGAGGGTAGTGCGTTTGATGTAGTGTATATGGACTTTCGCAAGGCTTTTGATAAGGTTCCACATGGCAGACTGGTCACGAAGTTAAAAGCCCATGGGATCATGGGCAAAGTGTCAAGTTGGATTCAAAACTGGCTCGGAGGCAGGAAGCAGAGGGTAATGGTGGATGGGTGTTTTTGTGACTGGAAGGCTGTTTCCAGTGGGGTTCCGCAGGGCTCAGTACTAGGTCCCTTGCTTTTTGTGGTACAGTAAACTCTTTCTTATCCGGCACCTACGGGACCAGGATGGTGCCGGTTGATGAAAAATTCTGGATAACAGAGAGGTCGGCAATTTTTAACACAAACAAAAATAAAAACCACTGACTAACTCGGCCACCACGGGAGACTCGGACTCGGCAAAACGAGTGCTGGATGGATTTGGCAAGATTACCGGTTATCTATTTTGCCGGTTATTAAAGAATTCCGGATGATTAAGTGCCGTTTAAACAAGAGTTTACTGTATATATCAATGATCTAGACTTGAATATAGGGGGTATGATTAAGAAGTTTTCAGATGATACTAAAATCGGCTGTGTGGTTGATACAGAAGAAGGAAGCTGTAGACTGCAGAAAGATATCAATAAATTGGACAGGTGGGCAGAACAGTGGCAAATGGAATTCAATCCGGAGAAGTGTGAGGTAATGCATTTGGGGAGGGCTAACAAGGAAAGGGAATACACATTAAATGGTAGGACACTGAGTAGAGTAGAGGAACAAAGGGACCTTGGAGTGCATGTCCACAGATCCCTGAAGGTAGCAGGCCAGGTAGATAAGGTGGTTAAGAAGGCATACGGAATGCTTGCCTTTATTAGCCGTGGCATAGAATACAAGAGCAGTGGGGTTATGCTTCAACAGTATAAAACACTAGTTAGGCCTCAGCCAGAGTACTGCGTGCAGTTCTGGTCACCACATTACAGGAAAGATGTGATTGCACTAGAGAGGGTACAGAGGAGATTTGCAAGGATGTTGCCGGGAGTAGAGAATCTTAGCTATGAGGAAAGACTGGATAGGCTGGGTCTGTTTTCCTTGGAGCAGAGGAGGCTGAGGGGAGACATTATTGAGGTGTATAAAATTATGAGGGGCCTAGATAAAGTGGATAGAAAGGACCTATTTCTCTTAGCAGAGGGGTCAAAAACCAGGGGGCACAGATTTAAAGTAATTGGTGGAAGGTTTAGAGGGGATTTGAGGGGAAATTTCTTCACCCAGAGGGTTGTGGGGGTCTGGAACTCACTGCCTGAAAGGATGGTAGAGGCAGGAACCCTAACCACATTTAAAAATGTGAGAAGTCGCACAACACCAGGTTATAGTCCAGCAGCTTTATTTGAAATCACAAGCTTTCGGAGCACTGCTCCTTCGTCAGGTGACGAAGGAGCAGCGCTCCGAAAGCTTGTGATTTCAAATAAAGCTGTTGGACTATAACCTGGTGTTGTGCGACTTCTCACATTTGTCCACCCCAGTCCAACACCGGCATCTCCACATCATCACATTTAAAAAGTACTTGGATGTGCACTTGGGATGCTGTAACCTGCAGGGCTACGGACCAAGAGCTGGGAAGTGGGATTAGGCTGGATAGCTCTTTGTTGGCCGGCGCGGACACGATGGGCCGAAATGGCCTCCTTCCGTGCTGTAACTTTCTGTGATTCTATGATTTATCGCATTGCTGTTTGTGGGATCTTACTGTGCACAATTTGGCCGCTGCGTTTCCTACATTACAACAGTAACTACACTTCAAAAAGTACATCATTGGCTGTAGAATGTTTTGGGACATCCTGAGGTCGTGAAAGGAGCGATAGAAATTCAAGTTCATTCTTTTAATATTTTATGACCATATAGTTTTTCAATGGTTCAGCAGGTTCCAACATCTTCAATAAAAAGAGCAAATGCTGGAACCACTCAGCAGGTCAGGCAGCACCTGTGGAGCGCGAAACAGAGTTAACGTTTCAGGTCGATGACCTTTCACCAGCTCTGACGAAGGGTCATCGACCTGGAAAGTTAACTCTGCTTCTCTCTCCACAGATGCTGCCTGACCTGCTGAGTGTTTGCTGCATTTGCTCTTTTGATTTCTGATTCCTGGCACCCGTAGTATTTAGCTTGTGTTCTAATATCTCCAGTTTAGTTGACGAGAGTTGCACAGTCACGTAAAAGAAAACAAACGTTTAACGTAATTTCTCGAGGAATTCTGTATCTCGGTAACTGAGACTACAGTGAGTTTGTTACTGTGCCGGACTGATAACTAACTTCTTGTTTCTGTTGCTAACAGATCTGGAACACGTTTTTTGATGGACGTTATATCATCCTGATGATGGGAATCTTTTCCTTGTACACTGGTCTTATCTACAATGACTGCTTTTCAAAGTCCTTGAATATATTTGGCTCTGGCTGGAATGTCAAAGGAATGTTTGACAATAACATTTGGACGTACGTATCTGGGTCTGCTGTTCTAGTTATAAACTAGCGGCTGTGCTTCCTAATAACCTGTGTAAGTCTAATGGGGTGGAATGGCCATACACGAGCAAAGGAAGGGCTCCCCAAACTTCCTGTATGTGTGCACTCACATTTGTACAGCGGACTGCAGGTGATCCTGAGACCTGTGCGAAGTGTTCCTGCCGGCTGCTTCATGTGAAGGGCAACTGAGAGCTCTGGAATTAGAGCCCGAGTCCCCCACCGGGAGAGCCCGAGTCCCCGAGTTCCCCACTGGGAGAGCGGGTCCCCGAGTCCCCCACCGGGAGAGCCCGAGTCCCCCACCGGGAGAGCCCGAGTCCCCCACCGGGAGAGCCGGTCCCCGAGTCCCCCACCGGGAGAGCCGGTCCCCGAGTCCCCCACCGGGAGAGCCGGTCCCCGAGTCCCCCACCGGGAGAGCCGGTCCCCGAGTCCCCCCCCGGGAGAGCCGGTCCCCGAGTCCCCCACCGGGAGAGCCGGTCCCCCGAGTCCCCCACCGGGAGAGCCGGTCCCCGAGTCCCCCACCGGGAGAAGCCGGACCCCGATTCCCCCAACCGAGAGCCGTCCCCCCCCACCGGAGAGAGCCGGTCCCACGTATCCCCCACCGAGAGCCGTTCCCCAGTAACCCCACCAGGAGCCGGTCCCCGAGTCCCACCCCGGGAGAGCCCGAGTCCCCGAGTCCCCCACCGGGAGAGCCCGAGTCCCCGAGTCCCCCACCGGGAGAGCCCGAGTCCCACACCGGGAGAGCCCGAGTCCCCCACCGGGAGCCGGTCCCCGAGTCCCACACCGGGAGAGCCGGTCCCCGAGTCCCACCCTGGGAGCAGGTCCCCGAGTGACCCACCGGGAGAGCCCGAGTCCCCCACCGGGAGAGCCCGAGTCCCCCACCGGGAGCGGGTCCCACACCGGGAGCAGGTCCCCGAGTCCCCCACCGGCAGAGCCGGACCCCGAGTCCCACCCCGGGAGAGCCCGAGTCCCCCACCGGGAGCCGGTCCCCGAGTCCCACACCGGGAGCAGGTCCCCGAGTGACCCACCGGGAGAGCCCGAGTCCCCCACCGGGAGTGGGTCCCACACCGGGAGCAGGTCCCCGAGTCCCCCACCGGCAGAGCCGGTCCCCGAGTCCCACACCGGGAGAGCCCGAGTCCCACACCGGGAGCCGGTCCCCGAGTCCCACACCGGGAGAGCCCAAGTCCCACACCGGGAGAGCCCGAGTCCCCGAGTCCCACACCGGGAGAGCCCGAGTCCCCGAGTCCCACACCGGGAGAGCCCGAGTCCACAACCGGGAGAACCCGAGTCCCACACCGGGAGCCGGTCCCCGAGTCCCACACCGGGAGCCGGTCCCCGAGTCCCACACCGGGAGCCGGTCCCCGAGTCCCACACCGGGAGCCGGTCCCCGAGTCCCACACCGGGAGCCGGTCCCCGAGTCCCACACCGGGAGCCGGTCCCCGAGTCCCACACCGGGAGCCGGTCCCCGAGTCCCACACCGGGAGCCGGTCCCCGAGTCCCACACCGGGAGCCGGTCCCCGAGTCCCACACCGGGAGCCGGTCCCCGAGTCCCACACCGGGAGCCGGTCCCCGAGTCCCACACCGGGAGCCGGTCCCGAGTCCCACACCGGGAGCCGGTCCCCGAGTCCCACACCGGGAGCCGGTCCCCGAGTCCCACACCGGGAGCCGGTCCCCGAGTCCCACACCGGGAGCCGGTCCCCGAGTCCCACACCGGGAGCCGGTCCCCGAGTCCCACACCGGGAGAGCCGGTCCCCGAGACCCACACCGGGAGAGCCGGTCCCCGAGACCCACACCTTTAGATTACAATTAAAACCCGGCCCTTCTCAGTGATCCCCATCAGTTGGGGCTGAGCATAGGGGGCAGGGTGCTGGGCATGAGGCCGGTGCAGGGCACGGGGTTGGGCATGGGGGCTCGGCTGGGCAGGGGTCGGTGCGGCAGGGGTACATGGTGTAAGCGGGCCACCTGATGTTTGGCTTGTTATTGAGGTGACGGTCTGTGACTGGGCTTTATTTCTTGCTGCTTGCCTTTGCATGAGTTGGAGATCTGTATTTACACAATTGGAGGTCTGTTACTGGGCATTGTGTGAATCGCTGGTTTTGTAAATTGTGTGACTTTTGTATGAACTGTAATATGGTAAAGCAATCAAATTATAATCTGTAAATGGAGCAGTAAGACGGGTTCTCATAGTCTGTGCGGTTTTGTTTAAACATGCGTTAGAAATTAATTTGGCTTGTTAAAAACTGATGTAAAAATGTTAAGGATGATGTTTAAAATACAGACTTGATCAAAATTCTGTCTGAGTTCCAGATTTGATGAGTGGTTTTCTCATAGGTTGAATGATGTTAGCCATAATCGCTTCCTGAGCCTGGATCCCAACATTACTGGTGTTTTCAGAGGACCGTATCCATTCGGTATCGATCCGGTGAGTGCTCCATGTTGTGAATTGTTTTGGGATTTATTACACGAGCACGGCGGCGATCGAAGTGTCTCGGTCAGACTGAGGGTCGACTGTCAGAATGAACGGGTCGAGTCAATCAGTCTGACGGGGTAGATGCTGAGAGGCTGTTTCCCCCGGCTGGAGAGTCTAGATCCAGGGGGCATAGTCTCAGGATAAGGGGTCGGCCGTTTAGGACTGAGATGAGGAGAAATTTCTTCACTAAAAGGGTGGTGAATCTTTGGAATTCTCTGCCCCAGAGGGCTGTGGAGGCTCAGTCGTTGAGTATATTCAAAACAGAGATCGATAGATTTTTGGGCACTAGTGGAATCAAGGGATATGGGGATAGTGCAGGAAAGTGGAGTTGAGGTAGATGATTAGTTATGATCTTATTGAATGGCGGAGCAGGCTCGATGGGCTGTATGGCCGACTCCTGCTCCTATTTCTTATGTTTTTCTGTAAGTATTACAGCTTGTCTTAAATTTTATTTTTAAACCAGGGATGAGGTATTCCAGTTACGGAGAGACTGGAGAAAGCTGGCTGTTGTTCTCTTTAGAGCAGAGAAGGCTAAGAGGAGATTTGATAGAGGTATTTAAAATCATGAAGGGATTAGATAGAGTAAATAAAGAGAAACTGTTTACAATGACTGAAGGGTCGATAACCAGAGGGCACAGATTTAAGGTGATTGGCAAAAGAACCAGAGGCAACATGAGGAAAAACTTTTTTACGCAACGAGTGGTTAGGATTTGGAATGCGCTGCCTGATTGGGTGGTGGAGGCAGATTCAATAGTAGCCTTCAAAAGGGAATTGGATAAATACTTGAAGAAAAATTTGCAGGTCTATGGGGAAAAGGGCAGGGGAGTGGGACTAATTGGATAGCTCTACCAAACAGCCGGCACAGGCACGATGGGCCGAACGGCCTTCTGTGCTGTATCATTCTATAATTCTATGTGTCATTCAGTTTAACGTCTCATCCGAAAGACAGCACCTCTGACAGTGCAGCACTCCCTCAGTACTGCACTGGAGTGTCAGCCTGGATGATGGGCTCAAGTGTCTGGGGACTGCTACCCACTGGCCCAATGCTGACACACTAAAGCATTTAAAATGACAAATCTTTCCTTTTCAAGTATTTATCCAATTAGAAAGTTATTATTAAATCAACTTCCACCGCCCTTTCAGGCAGTGCATTCCAGATCTTCATAACTCTACCACAGAAGGCTGTGGAGGCCAAGCCACTGAATATATTTAAGAAGGAGATAGATAGATTTCTAGACACAAAAGACATCAAGGGGTGTGGGGAGAGAGCGGGAATATGGTATTGAGACAGAGGATCAGCCATGATCATATTGAATGGCGGAACAGGCTCGAAGGGCCGAATGGCCTACTCCTGCTCCTATTTTTCTATGTTTCTATCTTTCTAACTCGCTCTGTAAAAAATGTTTTTCCTCATGTCGCCTCTGGTTCTTTTGCCAATTACTTTAAATCTTTGTCTTCTGGTTACCGACTCTTCTGCCACTGGAAACAGTTTCTCCTTATTTACCGTGTCAAAACCTGTCAAGATTTTGAACACCTTTATTAAATCTCTCCTCAATATTCTCTGCTCTAAGGAGAACAACCCTAGTTCCTCTAGTCTCTCCACGTAACTGAAGTCTTTTATCCCTGGTACCATATCTTGGTCTATCATGTTTAACAGACTTAAAACTGGATTTTTATAAAAATGTTTTGCTTGTTCTGTTTTTTTAGATTTGGAACCTGGCAAGTAATCGCCTCAGCTTTCTGAATTCATATAAAATGAAAATGTCAGTCATCTTGGGCATTATTCACATGACTTTTGGAGTCATTCTTGGAGTCTTCAATCACTTGTAAGTCCTTCTAGAGATAACGCACAGCAGTATTGAAACATACCTGCTGCTGATTGTCTCTCCCGAGCCCGCTCGAACCCTTCATTGGTAAAGCAGTGTATAACTAACTCATACAGGCTTAAAGCTCACCATCCAATTCCAGGTCTGTGCTGCGTTAGTGGATCTTTGCCCCTTGGGCTGGGAGAGGCAAAGTCAGCTAGATTGCCAGTGCGGATTGCCAGTGCTGATTGCTGTCCAGCAACTTGTGCTGGGAATTATACAGCGGATGTTGGGTACGGACTTGGCTGTGATGTTTTCAAATCCCTCTGTGGCCTCGCCCCTCCCTATCTCTGTAACCTTCTCCAGCCATACAACCCTCCGAGATCTCTGCGCTTCTCCGATTCTGGCCTCTTGCGCATCCCCGATTTCCATCGCTCCACCATTGGTGGCCGTGCCTGCAGCTGCCTGGGCCCTAAGCTCCGGAATTCCCTCCTTAAACCTCCCCACACCCCTCTCCTTAAAACCTTCCTCTTTGACCGAGCTTTTGGTCACCTGTCCTAATATCTCCTTATGTGGCTCGGTGTCAAATTTTGTCTGATATTTGCTCCTGTGAAGCCTTGGGACATTTTATTGCGTTAAAAGCGCTTTATCAGTGCAAGTTGTGGTAAAAAGGCGCCGGTGCCTTCAACAAAGTATGAAAGTCATCAAAAATGGATCTCTTCCTAAACTATATAAAAATGCAGAAAATGTTTAAATTACACATAAGATCATTAATATAAAACTTCCTAGAACTAACTTCACCAAAAAGTATTCATAGTTATTAATTATTGAAATGATGCAGTAAAGATTCTCTGGGCTGTTACCGGGGCTGAGGAGGTTAGAGTTGTTGAGAAGTTGGGGCTTTTTTCAGTCGAGGGGTGACATGCGATTAGTCACTTTTGAGACTGAACTGATCAGAAATAACATGACGGATGATGCTGGGTTCTGATCGACTCCTGGTTCTGCGATCTAACTGGCTGAAGGGTGTTCTCAGATGTAACTGGGCGGATTAACGATGGTCTGTGGCCCTGTGCTTTTAGCCAATGGAACTTGGCGACATTCTCCAGTTACATTCAAACAGATATGAAGCTTTCAGTCGTGTGTCTAACGTCAACTTTATAATTGTAATAAAAATAATCACAGTAACGTAACAGTGTACAACTAATGAGGTTCTCTGCTAGAAAACGTAGCTCGTTGCCTAAGCTTGTGACACAGCGATTTGTATTGTATTGTTTGATTAATTTTCTTTTTCATTTTTATATGAACCAGGCACTTTAAGAAGCAATGCAACATCTATCTGGTATTTATCCCTGAACTGCTCTTCATGACGTGCCTCTTTGGGTACCTGATGTTTATGATCATTTATAAATGGCTGGCGTATTCTGCTGCAAACTCCAATTTGGCTCCGAGCATCTTGATTCATTTTATCAACATGTTCGTCATGCAAGGGACTGAAGATACACAACTTTACCCTGGACAGGTCAGCATTTGGGGTGCACAGTGATGGGTTCTAAGTTTGCTGCATATTTCTTGAAATTGTATAAAATGTCACATTCAAGGAAGAACATAGGAACAGGAGGAGGCCATTCAGCCCCTCGAGCCTGTTCCGCCATTCAATGAGATCATGGCTGATCTGTGACCTAACTCCATCCACCTGCCTTGGCTCCATATCCCAAATACCCTTGGCGAGCAAACATCTATCAATCTCAGATTTATAATTATTAATTGAGCTAGCAACTACTGCTTTTTGTGAGAGAGTGTTCTACATTTCTACCACCCTTTGCGTGAAGAAGTGTTTCTTAACTTCTCTCCTTGTCCTAGATCCTCCACCAGCGGAAAACGTTTTTCTCCATCGACCCCATTAGTTCCTTTCAAAATCCTAAAAACCGCAATCAAATCACCCCTTAACCTTCTATATTCCAGGGAATACAAGCCGAGTTTATGTAATCTCTCCTCATAATCTAACCCTTGGAGCCCTGGTAACATTCTGGTGAATCTGCGCTGCCCTCCTTCCAAGGCCAATATATCCTTTCTAAGGTGCGGTGCCCAGAACTGAACACAGCACTCCAGATGTGGTCTAACCAGGACTTTGTATAGCTGCAGTAAAACCTCCTCCCCTTTATATTCTAGCCCTCTAGATATAAAGGAATGTTAGCCTTTTTGATTATTTTTTATACCTGACTGCTACATTTTAGTGATCGGTGTACGTGGATCCCTAAATCTCTGTGGACCTCCACTGTTCCTGGCTTTTCACCATTTAAAAAATATTCGGATCTATCCTTTTTTGGTCCAAGGTGGATGACCGCACAGCTTCCTAATTTGCCACCACTGATGTTATAATTATTGTGATGCTGACTGAGGAAGGAGATGAGCTTTGACTGGGGTCTTACATTTCTGGGCTTTACTCCATAAGCTCCTTGGATTCAGTGCCAAAGAACACTTCTGTAATTGAGCCCCTGTTCACGACAGGCTGGAGTGTGCCTTTGCCTGCCCAATATCTGCCTAAGTGTAGTGAGCCCAGGGATTGAATGGAGGCCCTGGTCACTGTACTGTGGCGTATTGGACACATCACGTATCTCCTTGCCTTCAGGAAATGGTAGAATAAACACTCTTATCCTGGCTTGAGCTAGAAACTATGGAATTAATTTATTTCCAAATAAGTAAGAGAATAGTAGAGAGGATAAACAGATTGATGTGCGTAGACTCCTTGGAATATAGAAAAATAACAGATGGTCATATCTCCTGCACTTGGAGCAAGTCAAGCCAAGGTCAACCTTTGAAATCCCTTCAAGAAAGACCAGAACAAAGGGAATTAAAAATGTATCTCTCATAACTGCATTAGGCAGCCCACTGGATTCCAGCACGGCCTCTCCAGCAGCACTGGATTCCAGCACGGCCTCTCCAGCAGCACTGGATTCCAGCACGGCCTCTCCAGCAGCACTGGATTCCAGCACGGCCTCTCCAGCAGCACTGGATTCCAGCACGGCCTCTCCAGCAGCACTGGATTCCAGCACGGCCTCTCCAGTAGCACCAATGGGTCAGGAGATTCAAATGCAATAGTTTGGCACCCTGCTGGGTTTACACTAAACTGAACTCAACACTTGGATAGCTGAGAGATGCTCTTACTGGACATTGTTCAGAACAGAGCTAGCAGCTATCCGGTGATGGTAACATAGCTGCCATGGCCATTTAAACCCATTAACACAATAAAGCCACCTGGCCTCAGTATCCTGTAGCTGCATTCTCTGTAGGCCTGCATCATCCAGCAGGGGTTCAGCCCAAATGGCCAGATTATCTGTTTTTTTATAATGATGTTGGTTGAGGGATAAATTGGCCAAGACACCAGGGGAGAACTTCCTGCTCTTCCTCAGATAGTACCATGGGATCTTGGAAAGGAAAAAAGGGGCCTTGTTTTAACGTCTCATCCGAAAGACGGCCCCTCCAACAGTACGGCACTCCCTCAGTACTGCCCCTCCGACAATGCAGCACTCCCTCAGTACTGCCCCTCCAACAGTACAGCACTCCCTCAGTACTGCCCCTCCGACAGTGCGGCGCTCCCTCAGTACTGCCCCTCCGACAATGCGGCACTCCCTCAGTACTGCCCCTCCGACAGTGCGGCGCTCCCTCAGTACTGCCCCTCCGACAGTGCTGCACTGGAGTGTCAGCCTAGGTCATTGGAGTTGAGCTTGAACCCATGACCTCTGACTCAGAGAGGAGAGGCTGACGCCTTGGGACATTTTTGTTTGTCAACCAGTTTTTAAAACTTATTTCTGAAGCAACTTGCGCGTTTTCCTCCCTGGGAAATGTGTTGGGAATTCTCTCTCCCACTACCGTTTATGGGGTAACATTTAGTACGTGAACAATATACTTGTTAAAGCCCTATCTGTCATTCTACAAAATGCTCAAGAGTACATTTCTTGTAATTGTGTACTTTGTTCTCTAAAAGTAAGAACTAAAGTTACTCAGTTAATTTATTATTTGTGATAAATTAGTATAAAAATTGAGACTTTAAGAGATCAAATTCAGCAACAAGAATATTTTCAGACTGTTTACATTTTTGTAATGATACAAACGTGTGTTAATTTGTATTCATTTTATGAACAGAATGGATTCCAAGTGTTCCTGGTTGTGATTTCTCTATTATCTGTTCCCATTTTGCTGTTTGGGAAACCAGGATATCTGTACTGGAAGCACCACGGAGGAAGAAACTTTGGGACATACAGAGTAGGTGTTTGAATCACATCAGCGTGTGAGCAATTCTGTTTGTATTTTGCACATGATCTTGTTGCATCTACAGCTTCCGTTAGACGCCCGTTCATAAATTGAGCAGGAGGTCTACAGATTTGTGTCATTTTCAATTCTTAAACACTGAAAATGGGTGTTGTGAATGGCCCCATGCAACTCGATTCCCACTAGATTCCTGACCACCCAATTTTCCTTCCTGGCCCCCATGCTAGATGTTACTGTAAATGATTCCCTCTCCTTGGGCACGGTCCCCCTCCCTTGGAAAACTGCTATCATCACCCCCTCCTCAAAAAAAAAACACCTTCAACCCCTCTGTCCTTGCAAACTAACATCCCCTCTCCAACCTCCCTTTTCTCTCCAAAGACCTTCGACATGTTGCTGAAGCTCAAATCCACCACCACCACCTTTCTGAGCTCCTGATCCCGGATCCTCTCCAACACACAAACCACCTACTTCTACCTTCATAACATCCCCTACCTCATCCCATCTGCCTGTGAAATCCTCCTCCGTGCCTTTGTTTGATTGCTCCAGTGCTCTCCTGGCCGGTCTCCCACTTTCCACTCGCCAAAAGCTTCAGTTCATCCAAAACTCCTTGTTTATTTAGATTGACTCCCAGTGCTCCAGCGTCTTGAGTTAGACTTCTCATCCTCACGTTTAAATCCCTCCATGGTGTTACCCCCGCCCTATCTCTGTAACCTTCCGCAGCCCTACCAGACCCCACCAAACTCTCCATTCTACTGACTCTGGCCTCTCGTGCAACCCCCTCCCTTCGCCCCACCATTCTGCCCTCAGCTGCCTAAGCCCCATATCCCTCCCTAAACCTCGCTGCCTCTCCACCCTCCTCTCTTTCTTTAAAGACCCTCCAAAAACCCACCTGTCTGACCAAGCTTTTGGTCACATTTCCTAATATCTCTTCCTTTGGCTTGACGTCTACTTTCCCTTGCAACTCTGTGACGCGCCTTGTGATGTTTTTCTACGTTAAAGGCGCTAAACAAGTGCAAGTTGTGAAATGTAAGATTTGGTATTGAGCCCAAAGTGGACAGTACAAGATGTATTTGATCATTTTGGTGCTCTGGTTGAATAACAATGACGTATCATAGAAATTATAGCGCAGAAAGCCATTCGGCCCAACGCATCATAGCCTGTGCTAGCTCTTCAACTGGAGCTACGGAAACAATGAAACTTTCTTTGTTACTGTTTTTCTGTTCTAAAGGAGATGTGATTTTTAACATTCTTAAGGATTTTCATTTTTTAAACCAGAATGTTAGAATATTCATTACTGAAATGTATGCTTGCAACATGACGAAACACGAAGCGATGCAACTTTTACATAAGAACATGGGAACAGGGGGGAGGCCATTCAGCCCCTCCAGCCTGTTCCACCATTCAATCAGATCACGGCTGATCTATACCTCAACTCTATTTGCCTGCCTTTGCTCCATATTCCTTTATACCCTTACCCAACAAAAATCTATCGATCTTAGTCTTTGAAAATTTCAATTGTCCCCCAGCATCTACAGCCCTTTGGCGGAGAGAGTTCCAGATTTCCAATACCCTTTGTGTGAAAAGGTGCTTCCTGATTTCACTCCTGAACAGCCCAGCTCCAATTTTAAGATTGTGCCCCTTGTTCTGGATTCTCCCACCAGAGGAAATAGTTTCTTTGTATCTGCCCTATCGAATCCTTTTGTCATTTTAGATCATCCTTCAACCTTCTAAACTTACGTGACTACAAGCCAGATTGATGCAACCTGTCCTCATAATTTAACCCTTTCAACCCCAGTATCATTCTGGTGTAGGTGGTTTGCCCTGGTGGTTCGAATCACCCCATCTACTTAGTTCTAGACGACAGGAATTACGGTGAACAGGATTGGAACAGACAAGCTTTTCGGACTCAACCGTACGGTGTTTAATAAGGTTAACACACACACCCGCCTCCAGTACGTAAAATGCCTGGTGGCGTAAAACAAACAGTACAACAATACAACTTGGCCCGTCGAACAGGCCCCTGTCTCGTATTCAGACGCCTAAAATCACACTGTGTTGCTATACAGAGTATAACATGGACTTGTCCCACAAACCCCGGAACATACACTATATAATACACACACAACCTCCCCACTAGGCCCCTCTGGATTGGTTGGGACACACAACACCCCCAGTACCGGTGGTCTTAAGGATGCGTGGGCTTGGACAATGCTCACCCCGATTGTCCGGTTTCTTGCTCGCTGCTTCTCTGTGTAGAGCGTGTCTCCTGGTTCCGTATCGCCGATGCAGTATCCAAGTCCTAGTTTTGAGTTTCGTTCCTACAGTCGAAGAGCAAGGCGAGGCTCTTGTCGCTCGTGGTGGTTTCTTCTCTCCGTCCCGGACTGAGTGCTCGGTTCTTGGTTCAGAGATGAGGGCACGCGAAGGCGAGAGCAAGCGAGAGAGAGAGAGAATGGCCAAAGCTGCCTTCTCTTATACCCTAAAAGTTCATTAAGGTCTGTGTATTGCAGTGATGTCTTTTTAATCACCTTTCTTTGTCTGGTTTTCCGCCTTTCGGGGCTATCCCATCTAGGTGCTAGTGTTAATGGCAGATGATGGGCTGCACTTCTCACCTGATCCTGGGTTAAGTGGTTTCCCATTAGTTTCCAATGGCCCTCCTTTGTCCGGTTCCCGCTTTTCGGGGCTATCCCATCTAGGTGCTGGTGTTAATGGCAGATGATGGGCCGTACTTCTCACCCGATCCTGGGTTAAGTGGTTTCCCATTAATTTACAATGGCCCTCCATCTTCTGCCCATTACCGTATGAGTCACCTACCCGGGCCCATTGTTTCCCAGAGAACTCTGTCTGCTCAGACATTCTCCCGTAATCAGTTTGTAGGCCTGGCTGGAATCTCCTGTCCATCACGAACACCTGGGCCCCTCCCATCTTCTCCAAACAGGCTGCTGGTCAATCATCAGTAACAATCATACAAAATGTCCGATACAAAAATCCTTGGGGCCTGCGCTGATGCTTACACTGGTGAATCTGCACTGCACCCCCTCCAAGGCCAATAGGTTTGCCGTCCAGGACTGAACACACTGCTCCAGATGGGGCCGGACCAAGGCTCTCTGTACAACTGAAGCATCACTTCCTCTCCTTTGTATTCCAGCCCCCTTGAGATAACGGCCAACATTCTAGTAGCCTTTTTGATTACTTTTTGTACCTGTCCACTAGACTTTAGTGATTTCTGTACTTGGACTCCCAAATCCCTTTGCTCTTCCACAGCTCCTGGTCTCTCACCATTAAGAAAATACTCCAATTTGTCTTTCTCAGATCCAATGTGGATGACCTCACACTTCCCCACATTGAACTCCAATTGCAACAGTTTTGCCCACTCACTTAATTTGTCTATGTCCCTCTGTAACTTCCCACCCAAACAACTTACTGTGCCTCCTAATTTGGTGTCATCTGCAAACTTGGATATACAACTCTCTCTTCCTTCATCTGTCATTGATAAATATGGTGAAAAGCTGAGTACAGATCCCTGGGGAACACCACTTGTCACATCCTGCTAATCAGAGAACATTCCCTGTATCCCTACTCTCTGTCTCTTACCTTCCAGCCCAAGTCAGAAGGTTACCTTCTCTCCTTCCATCCCTTCTTAAATAATGGAGTGACATTTGGCACAATTCCCGAATCAAGAGCACTTTGGAAAATGATGGCTAATTCATCTGCAATTTCCTCAGCTATTGCTTTTAATACCCTGGGGTGGCGACCATCAAGTCTTAGAGATTTGTCTCTTAAGTCCTATTATTTTCTCCATTACCAGTTTTTTTTTTTACTTTTATTAAATCCTTCCCTTGATTAATTTTTAGTTTCTCTTGTACTGCTGCTATTTTGTCCTCTTCTTCCACTGTGAAGACGATGCATAGTACTTATTTAGCAAGTCTGCCATTTCCTTGTCGATTACGGTATCACCTGTGTCTGTCTTTAATGGGCCCACATTCCTCTTTACCACTCCCTTTCTCTTCCTAAAAGTTTACTGAAATATATTAAAAACAAATGCAAAAATGCTTTTTAATGACAGCTAGTTATCCTTTAATGATACTTTGTCGAGGGTGGGGGGGGAGATCCAGCTAAATCTGTGTCTCCACTCATCACAATAAGGGGTAGAATATTTAAATGTACAGATTTGGATACTGGCATGAGACAATGGAAAACATTAAACAGTTTGATGAAAACTGTGCTAATTATCTTAGTCTCTATTTTTTCCTAATGGATTAGGAATCATAGAATGATACAGCACAGAAGGAGGCCATTCGGCCTATCGTGCCTGTGCCGGCTCTTTGAAAGAGCTATTCAATTAATCCCACTCCCCCCCCCTGCTCTTTCCCCATAGCCCTGCCGATTTTTCCGTTCAAGTATTTAGCCAATTCCCTTTTGAAAGTTATTATTGAATCTGCTTCCACCGCCCTTTCAGGCAGCGCATTCCAGATCACAACAATTTGCTGCGTAAAAAAAAAAGTTTCCTCCTCTCCCCCCTGGTCCTTTTGCCAATTGCCTTAAATCTGTGTCCTCTGGTTACTGACCCTTCTGCCACTGGAAACAGTTTCTCCTTATTTGTCCTATCAGAACCCTTCATAATTTTGAACACCTCTATCAAATCTCCTCTTAACCTTCTCTGCTCCAAGGAGAACAATCCCAGTTTCTATAGTCTCTCCACGTAACTGAAGTCTCTCGTCCTTGGTACCATTCTAGTAAATCTGCACCCTCTCCAAGGTCTTGACATCCTCCTTAGGAATGAAATCTAAAATGTATACAGCTTACTTTAAATAGCTGCACTGAATTAATCTCTGTGTTGTTTTGTATTTAGAAAGGTTACACACTAGTCCGAAGAGGGAGTGAAGAGGAGATGTCACTACTGAGAGCTGATGAAATGGAACAGGGCGATGCACGTCCAAACCACACCAGTCATACGGATGGAGCTGAACAGGAGGTAAGACAGGAATTTGCTTCGTGGTCACTTACTATGTAGAAGGGAAATCTCTTGGTAGAGGAGGCTGCACTTTGTGTGTTTATATTATTCTTGGTTCAGTGTTGCTCACTTTTAGGAGACAATAGAAATGGCATCTCAAGCACATTTGATCATAAGTCAAAACCAGGTGCTCTAACCTTGCATAGAGCATTATGGGTGCAGTTTTTGGCACCCGCCCTTCAAAAGGACAGTGATGGTTTGTTGAGGATTCGAGGAAGATTGACGAGGATAATGTCGGGAGATGGGTTTATAATACGAGGAGAGATTCGCAAAAATAAACTTGGCATTGGATCAAAGACTAAGAGGGGACCTTTTAAGATGATTGCGTTGTTATGCAGGCTGTTTAATCTAGGCAGTGAGCACAGAATCAGAGACACAAGTACAAACCAAATGAGCCACAATGAGACTCGAGGGAGGATCTGCTTTTTCTGCAGAATAGCAGTTATGTGGAACAGACCCGGACCAGTTCATGCTGTGTCACCTTGTTCCTTCATGAAAAGAGCTGAATAAATCTTTAGAGATAGGATTGAATGTTATGGGGATCACTGAGGAGTGAGGTTATAAAGAAGGCAATAGTTCCATTTGTGTTGGGAATTGTTAACTGGGGTGGGGGGGGGAGAGCAGGTTTGAATAATGGAGCAATAAGTGTTAGTGGATGTGCAGGAGTCTCGCTGGATTACCTTTGTATCTTGGGCAGAAGTTTTGCAGATCTTCGCAGCAGCCCTTCGAGTAACTGAGGGAGAAGCTGATGATGGGGTGGATGGAATGGGTTTGGTCAGCCGAGCAGCCTCTCCTTGTTCCATGTGATTCAAGGAAGATGAATTGGTTTACAGTTAATTCAAAGTCGATTAATTCAAATTACTGGATTATTCAATTTTAAGTTTAGTGCCAAAAGCGTTTAATATACAGGAATAGACTATTATTTTATCCCCTCCTCCAAATTGGAACATTTTTCTGCCATGTGTCACTTCCATCGAGTGACCGATCCGAGACTCCACACTCCTTCTCTCGAGTTGAGTTGGTTTGCACTCAAGTTCGTGCAACAGGGTCAGGGTCACGGTTCAGGGTCAGTGTATTCTTTGAAAATAAGAGTTTGATGTGGAAGTGACCCTTTGTCCTTTTTCTCCCTAGTTCAATTTTGGTGATGTTTTTATGCATCAAGCTATTCACACCATTGAGTATTGCCTGGGCTGCGTGTCTAATACCGCCTCATACCTCAGGCTCTGGGCTCTCAGTCTGGCTCATGCTCGTAAGTAGATATAACTGTTCTTAGCAATACAACTGGCTTTTAAATCCTACGGCAAAGTTTTTGTGTTTCATCAGTGTTATTGCAGCCTTCAATAAATGTTATACATAAAAAGCATAATTATTTCAGTAAAGTGTCCGAACTATATCGGCGATTATTAATGGTTATACACAGAGTTTATTCATGGTTATACACCAAATATATTAATGGTTATATACAGTTTATTAATGATTATATAGTGATTATTAATGGTTATATATGCAGAGCTTGTTAACGGTTATATACACAGTTTAGTAATGATTAAACACACATCTTGTTAATAGTTATGTAAATGGCATGTTAATGATTATACTCTCATTTGTACAAAGTAACCACCTTAATTTGTGTTTTTGCCCTTTGTTTTTCACAGAGCTTTCTGAGGTGCTGTGGGGGATGGTGCTGCACATGGGTCTTTGTATGGATAATGATTATGGTTCCCTGTTACTGTTCCCTGTCTTTGGCTTCTTTGCAGTTCTTACTGTAGCCATTCTACTCGTCATGGAGGGGCTTTCAGCATTCCTACACGCTCTCCGATTGCATTGGTAAATTTGTGTTGCAATATGGTCCCTGTATTCATTTCAATTTTCTTGATAAACTTATGACATTTAGAAAGGTTTATTGAAACAAATAGGAAAATATGTTGAAAATTATTTATTATATATAAAAAGATCGGTGAGTGACTGCAACATTCTAATATAATGACAGCGGTAGGTGATGCTCTGAGGCTAACGTTATGTGACACATTTAGTGAAGTGGGACTTCCCCTAACGTTATGTGACATGTTGCATTACTCTCCATACCCCCTCCAGACATTGGAAAGTGACAGTTATCCTGATTATTTTCTGAAACTCATCCTTCCATAAAACTATGTCCAACTGACAAAAACTGAAACTCCAGATATCGCAAAGATGATTTTTCGATGAAACGTCGGCAGCACTGGAGCCATGTTTAAATGGCTACCTTATTGTAAAGACATCATTGTGATAGAAAACCTCAAAGTAAAGTCTTCCGACTCTCCATCCTTAAATTATCCATTTCCTCCAAATACCATCCTGACTCCCCAAGGTTATGCCATCCTTCATTTTTCCTCTCTTGGTTCTTTTATCCCCATCAATTCCTCTATCCCATCAAAGAAGCTGAGGCCTGCCTCTTTGCCCCACCCCCCAAACACAGCGAGGTGAAAACTTACCCTCTGTTGCCCACCCTTTGCCCTATTTCCTCTGTCCCACTGCCCCTCTCCCTGCCCCACAGTGAACAAAATGGACCATGGACACCCCCAATGCCCGAGAAGAAAATCAGCCCCAGCCCAGTGCCACTTGCCCCTCCTCATTCCCCCCCCCCCACTTTTCTCCCTTGTCGCCTTCTCCTGTCCCCTCGCCTGCTCCCCATCTAGCCCTTTCCACACCTCCAGTCCTCTTTCATTCTCCCTCTTCCTTCCTATTTGACTCATGTCTACGCTCAAGTAAACTGATTATTCATTCTCGGGATGTGGGCATCGCTGGCGAGGTTGACATTTATTGCCCATCCCGAGTTGCCCTGATAGTGCTGGCCCACTTCAGAGGGCAGTTAATTGTCAACCATGTTGGTGCGGGACTGGAGTCACATATTGGCCAGACCGGGTAAGGACGGCAGGTTTCCTTACCTAAAGGACATCAGTGAACCAGTTGGGTTTTTACGACAATCCGACAGCTTCATGGTCACTTTTACTGAAACCAGCTTTTTATTTCTGGAATTTTTAACTGGCCCTGGTGGGATTTGAACTCGTTCTCTGGATTATTGGTCCAGTAACAGAACCGCTACATGACCGTCCCCTTAGAGCAGTGGGCGAGACACAAGGAGTTTCATAAGCTTGTGAGAGGATCTTAAATTGTTTCAACTACATGACATATCTTCTTTGCAATTCTGCTCCGTCATTCTTCAAGGTTGGGGCCCATGAATTGTGCAGTGAAACTCTGCACTGGGTGAGTGCTTCATTCTCCAGCCAGCACGAGGAGGGCGAGCATGGCACCAGATCACAAGGTTGTTTTAGGTCAACTTGTCCATGACAAGACCTGCTATGTTGTGTCCCACTCCAGAGACCTGACCACATAATCCAAGCCGACACTCCTAGTGCAGTACTGAGGGAGCGCCGCACTGTCGGAGGGGCAGTACTGAGGGAGCGCTGCACTGTCAGAGGGGCAGTACTGAGGGAGTGCTGCACTGTCGGAGGGGCAGTACTGAGGGAGCGCTGCACTGTCGGAGGGGCAGTACTGAGGGAGTGCTGCATTGTCGGAGGGGCAGTACTGAGGGAGTGCTGCACTGTCGGAGGGGCAGTACTGAGGGAGTGCTGCATTGTCGGAGGGGCAGTACTGAGGGAGTGCTGCATTGTCGGAGGGGCAGTACTGAGGGAGCGCTGCACTGTCGGAGGGGCAGTACTGAGGGAGCGCTGCACTGTCGGAGGGGCAGTACTGAGGGAGTGCTGCACTGTCGGAGGGGCAGTACTGAGGGAGTGCTGCACCGTCGGAGGGGCAGTACTGAGGGAGCGCCGCACTGTCGGAGGGGCAGTACTGAGGGAGCGCCGCACTGTCGGAGGGGCAGTACTGAGGGAGCGCCGCACTGTCGGAGGGGCAGTACTGAGGGAGCGCCGCACTGTCGGAGGGGCAGTACTGAGCGAGCGCCTGCACTGTTGGAGGGGCAGTACTGAGGGAGCGCTGCACTGTCAGAGGGGCAGTACTGAGCGAGTGCTGCACTGTCAGTGGTACTGTCTTTCGGATGAGATGTTAAACCGAGGCCCCTTTCTGCCCTCTCAGGTGGATGTAAAAGATCCCACGGCAATATTTGAAGAACAGGGGAGCTCTCCCCGGTGTCCTGGGGCCAATATTTATCCCTCACCCAATATCACTAAAACAGATTATCTGGCCATTTATTGCATTTCTGTTTGTGGAATCTTGCTGTGTGCAAATTGGCTGCCGTGTTTCCTACATTGCAACAGTGACTCCACTTCAAAAGTACTTCATTGACTGTAAAGCGCTTTGGGACGTCCTGAGGTGGTGAAAGGCGCTATAGAAATGCAAGTCTTTCCTTTTTCCTACTGAGGGTGACAGCGGCCTCCGAGCCTCAGTCTCTGCCATTCTGCGACCAACCGCGACAGTGACTCAGTGAGTCCAAGACCTCCACCCACTGATTCTCCACAACTGGGCTGAGGAGCGTGGGAACAGTCCTCCCATCCAAACCATTCCATGGTGCAACAACAACTTCTATTTATATAGCGCCTGTAACGTAGTAAAACGCCCCAAGGCGCTTCACAGGAGCGTTATCAAACAAAATTACGAGCCACAAAAAGAGATGTGACCAAAAAGGACAGGTGACCAAAAGCTTGGCCAAAGAGGGAGGTTTCAAGGAGCGTCTTAAAGGAGAAGAGAGAGGCGGAGAGGTTTAGGGAGGGAATTCCAGAGCTTAGGGCCCAGGCAGCTGAAGGCACGGCCGCCAATGGTGGAGCGATGGAAATCGGGGATGCACAAGAGGCCTGAATTGGAGGAGCGCAGAGATCTCGGAGGGTTGTAGGGCTGGAGGAGGTTACAGAGATAGGGAGGGGCGAGGTCATGGAGGGATTTGTAAACAAGGATGAGAATTTTAAAATTGAGGCGCTGCTAGACCGGGAGCCAATGTAGGTCAGCGAGCACAGGGGAACGGGACTTGGTGCAAACAAATTACCTACAATTGAAAAGAGGGTCCGAACGCTAATATAAGTAATTTCTTTTTCCTCTGAACAGGGTGGAATTTCAAAACAAGTTCTACACAGGCACTGGATACAAGTTTTCTCCATTCTCCTTCGAGCTGCTCACTCGTAATTTCAACGACTTTGCCTAGAATATTGCTTTGTGCATGTGAGTTTGACGAGCGTCGGTGGCATGATCATGTGACACGGCTTCTCACGACAAACGTTTTGCACTGAATGCCTTACCAAATACACACACTACTTTCTCTGCTAAAGATTGATCATTACTTTTACTGCAACCTCAGGTACTTTAAAGTTTTAAAATGTGTATTGAACAATAATGTACCAGGCTTTTTCACTGTGAAAAGAAAAAGAAATGTACTGTAGCCTTATCGACAAATCCCTAAACCTGCAGTGGCGTTTGGTTTTGCCCTTTTGACGTTTGCTGCTGGATGGAGGCCCCCCCCCCCCCCCCCCCCAGCAAAGCAAAGTTCCAAGCTTAATGTAAGAAGCCACTAATGAGTTTAATTCTAGGTATTTATCTGCGGTTCCTATTTGTAATTGTGAGTGCCAAATAGAGATGTTTGCTTCCCAAAGCTAACCAGTTGAGCTACCTGGGGAGCTATTGTGGTGTGTCTGACCTCCTTTATGGGTGGGAGAGGGAGCCCGGTTCTCTCTCTCTCTCTCTCTCTCATGTTCAGGTGGCTCCAGCGTGACCGGCCTAGCAACGGCAGATCGAACCAAGACAACCCTGTGTGGGGCAAACCGGGTAATGCAGGCAATGCTGTTGTACGCCTGGGCATGGTGGGAAGACCCGTCTGCCTAGCTGGGTTATAGAATCCGGAAAGGGTGGGGCCCCCCCCGGGTGGGCTCCTCCTCCCCACATATTATTTCCATTTTCCATCCCCCTGCAAGCCAGTGCCCTAATGGACAGGGCAGTTCCTGTTGGATTCGCAGTGGAAGCATCCCAGCGCTGTCTGCTCTCTTCAAATGCAGTTTTAGACCAGTTGGGGATCCCGAAACCTTAACTTGCGCCCAAGCTCTCTGCGCTTGGGTACGCAAGGCTCGCTCCACGGAGAGTGCGCACGCTCCAGGTCAGGTGAACCAGAAACGACATCCCGTAGGTTTCTCAGTAGCTTGGTTTGGAGACTCCGGGTTTCTGCATTCTTCAGATCCCAACTGACCAAAACACAGAGACGTCAACAAAGCTGCACAGCTGTTACTTTGATTCAGGCGTGGACGAGCTTTTGCTCAGGACTCTGTTTACGGTTCATCGCCACCTTTTCTAGGTTTAAAGTGGGACTATTGTGAAGTAGAAGATACTTGAATGTAATGGTTGTCATGGATGTGTTTTATGGGATGTTTCTGTAAGGATTTGGAAAATGTAAACAAATTAATGTTTTCCAAATTTGAAAGATGCTTTGAGAGTTTATGGAACATGCATTAGAAAGGAAACAAAATAGCAAGAACAGACGATCATCCAATCCCTCATTGTCTCAGCACCTTGCTTCTAATATCCATTTTATTAAAAAAAAAGTATTTGGATAATCTTACTGAAATGTACATCTTATCAGAATGCTGCCGTGCGGCAACACATTATATGATAAAGGTTGCATGACTGCCATACACACAAGCTAAAAGTTGTATTTTAAGATGTTGAAGGCACAGTAAGTCTCATTTGTAATAAAAAAGATTACTTTTCAGAGATTCAAATACAATATTGCATTCAAAATTGTCAAATCTGATTTTTAAGTGGCCGATATGGCTCAGTGAGTAAATGCATCGTCTGATTTGGGGCTGAGCCAGGAGGCTCCCAGACTCTGTCCCTGCTGATCACAGCTGGGGAGGCGATGGCATAGCTAGAACTGGCTTCTTTGATGCTGGGCTCGGGCGGGGAATCAGCAGCCAGAGTATCCGCTCTGAATTGCTGTACAGCAGCGGGTTTCACACTTGTCTGTGTACAAATACAAATATTGACACATTCTCGGGGGAATCCCCTTCAAATATCGGCATGTACCCAGGGCCCCCGGCACTACCTTCTGAAACACTGTCAACTACCCGAACAGAAGCAATGCTGTCCTTACAGGAGAGGTTTGTGTTATTACACAGCAACAGGAAGAACATGCTCGTAAATCAGCAGAAGTGCAGAAATCAGGTGACACAGAAATCTGCTAACCTCGCAGATTCCCCTCCCGGGTCTGAGAATCCCAGTTTGAAATCTCTGCTCGACAATGATCCTTGGCTGGAAATTCTTCTCATACGGATGTCATGTGAATCATAGAATAGTACAGCACAGAAGGAGGCCATTCGGCCCATCGAGTCTGTGCCGACTCTTTCGAAGAGCAATCCAGTTAGTCCCACTCTCCCGCTCTTTCCCCATATCATTGCAATTTTTTCTCCTTTTATCCAATTCCCTTTTGAAGGCTACTATTGAATCTGTATTAACCACCCTATTAGGCTGTGCATTCCAAATCCTAAGCATTCATTGCGTAAAAAAGTTTTTCCTCATGACGGGGGCGGGATTGGGCTCCGCTGTGACCACTCTTCTCCCCCCATGGTCGAATAGGTTGCCAACATTCGGGCAAAGCTCAAACGAGGAATGGCCATTTGTGTGAGGTCCTGGGTGCTGGTGGGGAGGGGGGGGGGGAACTGTACTCTGAGAGGGGTCCCTACCTTCGGGAGAGAGGGTAAAGCGGGATTTCACTTTAATTAGACAATGGCTGTACTGCAGATTGACAGGCCTGTTAAAGCCGCACTAGTGCATGCCACAAAAATTGTGTGATCTGACCGTCACCTTTTAATGGTTATGAATCCCCACCTAGTTTAGGAAAGTGGACAAACTGCTTCTGAGATTTCAGGAAATGCTGCTCCATGAAATTCACTGTGAAGATTTCAAAACTGACTGCTCCAAACTTTGATTTAAAAAATATTTCTCCAGTTTAATGGAAACCCTTTTTTAAAAAACAAAATGAACTCTATATACTAACTAGCTGCTTTCCCCTTTGGTTGATTATTTCTGTTGCATATATTGTGTGTGTGTGTGTGTGTGTGTATCTATGTGTTTGTATTGCTTTCAGTATTTGCCAGAGGTCCTCAGTCTGAATAAGTCACAGAATCTAAATGTAGTAATTTATACTGGCAGGGGAGTGAATTAAACTCCAGTCTGCGATATCCATGTATTTGTACATCTCCATTACATTCCTCATTAGTGGGACCACATCCATCTGCTTTGATCCTACTTGCTGCAGTAGTTTACTTTGTTTGTTTAGTTTTGGTTTCCACTGACGATATTAGTCCGTTGCCGGGAGGGGGAAGGTTGGTGAGAGGAGGAGGAGGAGAGAGAGAAGCAGGGGGAAGCCACAGATCACACTACGACTGGTGTCACTGTCCCTCCGTCATGGACTAATTGCCAGGTTGGAACTGTGCTACTCCTCGCCCTGTGATGTAGCGCTTGCCACAGTGTGGCCATCCAGTGAACTTTAACAAACAACGTTTAGCATTTTAAACTCTTTATACTACGCTGTACTATTTAGCTGATATCAGAGAGCAGCAAAGTTACAGAGTTTATTTGTTTAAAAAGAGGTGATATTCTGATAAAATGCAATATAATTAAATTTCTGATAAATGTAACTTTTTTTGTGATGCTTCTGGAAACTAAATACTGAAACGGTTTGGCTGCTTGTACTGCTGTCGGTCAGGTTATTATGTGCTTGGATCTCCTTATTTTTGATATGTAGTGTTAAAGTGGTAATGTTGATCAGGCTAACAGATTAAAAAGATAATTTATTGGAAAGAGGTTTGTAAAACCCCCAGGTTCCTGCTTCAGGTGGAATTCTGGAATCACTATCACTTTATTCCCTATGTAAATAATTATTCTATTACTGTGGCTGTATCATTTGTAAATGTCTCTGGCCCACATCAATGATTCAATACTCCAAACTCCTGCAACAAAACCGAGCAAATGTAGCTTTTTTTTAAAACTACAAATATTTCTACCATTTTAATACCTTTAAGATATATTTTCTCTTTGGCTATTTTGCATCTCTAACCTGATCTAACATTCACTGTCTGCAGATACACATGAATTGTTAACCTTGCTGTTGAAATATTTTATGTAAATGAGAAATAATGGTTCTGTTCAAACTCCAGTGGCCCTGCCTGAATGGGTTTTTAGTTTCGTACTAAAAATAAAAGGTTTATAGATTCAGGACTCCTGTTATTTACTTGATGAATGTAACTGATGTAAGTGAATAACTTGTAATGACTGATACGACCAGTCAAAGATGTGCCTCCCCCAGTGTCTCTTTCCTGCAAACTGATTCGATCAGTTAACTGAAGCCAGCATTGAAGCTGTATTTTCTGCAATCTAATT
The DNA here is from genome assembly GCA_030390025.1 of Squalus acanthias. Taxonomy (NCBI): domain Eukaryota; kingdom Metazoa; phylum Chordata; class Chondrichthyes; order Squaliformes; family Squalidae; genus Squalus; species Squalus acanthias. Next base: position 99,724,714 of record CM059437.1, read on the forward strand.
GGTGTGCTAATTGAAGTCTCGATTTTCAATATGACTGGTCCATTAGTTAAAATCAAAATGAAGCCTGTAAACCTGTTAAACGGTGTTTTTGTTTAAGTGTTTGAGTCTCAGAGCCTCTCTGCATTGCAGCCGTCTCGGCTCTCTGTATCTCTCTCCTTTGAGACTTTCCTTAAAAGGAGCGGGAGCGGGGCCCGAGAGCACAGCGAGAGCGGGACCAGTGAGAGCAGCGGGGATAAAAGGTGCGGGACCCGAGAGCGGGACCAGTGAGAGCAGTGGGGATAAAAGGTGCGGGACCAGTGAGAGCGGGACCAGTGAGAGCAGCGGGGATAAAAGGTGCGGGAGCGGAGGAGAGAGAGCAAAAAAAATCAAGGAGTGATGTCACAGGACAGCAAGTAGGTGATTGGTGGGTGAGTAGTACAGCTGTTTTTGTCTTTAAAATAAGCCGGGGAACTATAACTGTTACGTTATTAAATATTAACTTAACTGGATAAACTAAATAATTAATATAACTATCAATAATGGTTTGATTAAAAACTTTAACTAACTAAATAAGCAAATAAATAAAGTCTAGAGATGGCAGGGCAGGCTGTGTGTCGGGACTGTAGCATGTGGGAGTTTGTGGACAGCGTCCTGGATTCCCACATCTGCAGGAACTGTCTCTGCCTTCAGTCATTCCAGCTCAGAGTCATTGAGCTGGAGTGCGAGTTAGGGACACTCCGAAACATAAGGGAGGGGGAGGAATTTGTGGATAGTTTTATCCAGAATACAGTCACACCCCAGAGGAAAGTACAGGTTCAGGAAGGGGAGGGTGTGACTGCTAGGGAGACGGGTAGCGGGGACTTAGTAGAGGTTGAGAAGGAAGTCCCAGAGACACTGGTTCTGTCCAACAGGTACAATGTACTCGCTACCTGTGAGGACAAGGAGAAAGACTGCGGGGAGGACAGCCACAATGCAGACCAAGGCACCGTGGCTCAGAAGGCTGTCCAATGGGGGGGAAGAGCAGAATAGAAATGTGGTAGTGATAGGGGATGCGATAATTAGGGGGATAGATAGCCTCCTCTGCAGCCAAGAATGAGAATCCCCAAGGGTGTGTTGCCTATCCGGTGCCCAGAGTAAGGGATATCTCGAGGCGGCTGGAGAGGAATTTGGAAAGGGAGGGGGTAAATCCAGTTGTCGTGGTCCATGTCGGAACAAGCGACTTAGGTAGAAACAGGGAGGAGGTCCTGCTGAAGGAGTATCGGGAGTTAGGAGCGAAATTAAAAAGCAGGACCTCTGGATTGTTGCCGAGCCACATGCAAATTGGCATAGAAACAGTCAGATCAGGAGAATTAACACGTCGTTAAAGGGCTGGTATGGGAAAGAGGGGTTCCATGGGACACCAGCACCAGTACTGGGACAGAAAGGAGCTGTACCGATGGGACGGGCTCCACCTGAACTGGGATGGGACCCGTGTCCATGCGGAAAGGGTAAACAGGGAGGTTGCAAAGGCTTTAAACTAGTAAGACGGGGGGAGGGATCTACAAGAAATGAAACCAGACTAAATATAAAAAAACAGGAAAGGAGAGCATTGGAAAGAGTAAAGTAAGGGAGGACATTGATAGCCAGGGAATAAACAGAGTTATAGAACAGGAGTTTAAAAAGAAAGTGAGAGGAACTGCTATTAAAAATAAGTTAATCTGTCTGTACAGCAATGCACACAGTATCCGTAATAAAACAGGGGAGCTGGAGGCAATCATGCGTTGCGAGGAACCAGACATAGTAGGGATTACTGAGATATGGCTACAGAAAAATCAGGACTGGGAACTAAACATTGCAGGGTATAACATATTTAGAAAAGATAGAGAGGGGAAAAGGGGAGGTGGAGTAGCTGTACTCATTAGGGATAACAATGGCAGTAGAAAAAAGTGACGCAGCTATCAGCAAGATGGAAATAGAATCCATGTGAATAGAGATAATAAAGGATTAATCACACTAATAGGGGTAGTCTACAGACCACCCAATAGTGGAAGGGATGTGGAGGAAGAAATATGCAGACAAATTAGGGAAATTAGTAAAAAACAGAATAATAATCGTGGGGGATTTCAACTACCCAGATATTAATTGGACAGAAGAGGTAGGTAAAGGGGATAAGGGAATGGAGTTCCTATAATATGTACAGGACTCCTTTCTAACTCAATATGTAAAAAGCCCAACAAGGGAGGATTTGCTATTGGATCTAGTAATGGGGAATGAACCAGAGCAGGTAAGAGAAGTAAATGTAGGTGAACATCTAGGCAATAGTGACCATAATATAATATGCTTTAAGATAATAATTGAGAAGGACATAGGTATGACAAGGACCAGAGTAATAGATTGGAGAAAAGCTGATTTTGAGGGGCTAAGAATAGAACTTGGGAAAATAAAATGGACAACAGTATTGGCAAACGATGATGTAGAACAGCAATGGGAAACATTTAAAACGGTGTTCAACAGAGTCCTGGAAAAATATATTCCGTTAATAAACAAGAACAAGCTAAACACTAATGAGCCACCGTGGATGAATAAAGCCATGAGGGAAAAATTGAGGGTAAGGAAAGAGGCATACCGTATGTACATGGACAGCAGGGGAGAGCATGATAAGGGAGAATATGAAGGGATTAGGGGAGAAGTCAAAAAAACAATTAGGAAGGCAAAGTGGAACTATGAAATTAAATTATCAAGGAACATAAAACAAAATAGTACAATATTTTACAGGCACATCAATAAAAAAAGGAAGGTCGGGATGGGAATAGGGCCACTAAAGGATGGAGAGGATAATACCACAGGCAGCAATAGAGAGATGGCAGAGCTATTAAATAATTACGATAGCAAAATACTGCAGATGCTGGAAATCCGAAATAACAACAGAAAACGCTGGAAAAACTCAGCAGGCCAGGCAGCATCCGTAGAGAGAGAAAGAGAGTTGTTTCAGTATTTACCAGGGAGATAGAACAGGTGAAGATGACATCGGAGGATGAGATTACTAATGAGTTAACTGCATTAAAAATAAAACGAGATATACTAAATAAAATAATGAAACTCAAAGAGGATAAAACCCCTGGCCTGGACAGATTAAATCAGCGCATTTTAAAAGAATCTAGGGAAGAAATAGCAGAGGCATTACTACACATATTTAGTAATTCATTAGAAAAAGGTGTAGTGCCAGAGGACTGGCGGATAGCTAACGTAATACCTATATTTAAGAAGGGAGATAGAACATGTCTAGGGAACTATAGGCCAGTCAACTTAACATTGGTGGTTTGAAAAAGAATGGAATCCCTACTAAAGGAGAAAATAGAAGAACATCTAGAAATGAAAAATATAATAAATAGTCAGCATGGAAAGTGTTGCTTGACCAACCAAATTGAATTTTTTGAAGAGGTAACAGAGAAAGTAGACAAGGGTAATGCAGTAGGTGTAATTTATCTAGATTTTCAAAAGGCCTTCAATAAGGTACCACATAATAAACTAATGAATAAGATCAGGGAATGTGGAGTCAGGGGACAAGTAGCAGAATGGATAGCTAGCTGGCTTCAAGACAGAAAGCAGAGAGTAGGGGTAAAGGGTAGCTATTCAGAGTGGCAGAAGGTGGGTTGTGGTGTTCCACAAGGATCAGTGCTGGGACCACTGCTGTTCACAATTTATATTAATGATTTAGACCTTGGAATCAAAAACATAATTTCTAAATTTGTGGATGATACCAAATTGGGGGGGCTAGTCAATACTGAGGAGGACTGCAACAAATTACAAGAAGACATTAATAAACTTGCAGAATGGGCATATAATTGGAAAATGAAATTCAACACAGATAAATGTGAGGTATTACATTTTGGTAAGAAAAATAGGTCACATATTTGGAAAATAAGAATCTAAATGGGGTAGAAGAACAAGGGGATCTCGGAATACAAATCACTAAAAGTATCGATACAGGTTAAGAAGGCCATAAAAAAGCAAACCAAGCACTAGGCTTTATTTAGAGAGGGATAGAATTGAAAAGTAGTGAAGTTATGCTAAACCTATATCGAACCTTGGTTAGACCACACTTGGAGTACTGTGTGCAATTCTGGTCACTATTATATAAAGGATGTGGAGGCACTGGAGAGGGTGCAGAGAAGATTTACAAGGATGATACCAGAAATGAGAGGGTATACCTATTAGGAAAGGATGAACAGGCTGGGTCTCTTTTCTTTTGAAAAGAGAAGGCTGAGGGGTGACCTAATGGAGGTCTTTAAAATCATGAAAGGTTTTGATAGAGTAGATACAGACAGAATGTTTCCACTTGTGGGGAAGAGCAAAACTAGACGCCATCAATGTAAGATAGTCACCAAGAAATTCAATAGAGAATTCAGAAGAAACTACTTTACCCAAAGAGTGGGTGAGAATGTGGAACTCACTACCATAGGGAGTGGTTGAAGCAAATAATGCAGATGCATTTAAGGGGTGAATAGATAAGCATATGAGGGAGAAGGGAATAGAGGGTTATGCTGATAGATTTAGATGAGGAACGACGGGAGGAGGCTTGCGTGGAGCATGAACACCGGCATGGACAGGGTTGGGCCGAATGGCCTGCTTCTGTGTCGTATATCCTTTGTAATACCTCTTTGACCAAGCTTTTAGTCACCCGTTCTAATATCTCATGTGGCTCGGTGTCGATTTCTGTCTGATAACGCTCCTGTGAAGCATCTTGCGACTAATATTCCCTGTGAGCTGCGCTTTGTTCTGCGCGGCCTGTTTCTTTCAGTGCACGGTCCCTTTAAATTTCCGCGCATGCACGGTAATTACAATGGAGGAGCTGGTGAGTGGCCTGCGCGGGACCTTTCCCATTACTGCGTGGCTGCGCAGCTTGGAGGGAACATTGCTCGGGACGTTTTACTATGTTAAAGGCGCTGTATAAATAGAAGTTGTTGTTGTTCAAAGCCCAGTAGTTTGATGATTAAGGATAATGAAGACTATTGCTGTTTACCCCTGGCCCTTGTCCTCGTTCTCGTTGTCTTCATCCCATCCAGTGCCCACCGAAGGGTTAAGTGGGCAGGGTTTAAATTATCTTGCAGGCTCTTTGACGAGATGCTGTGTCAATCGAAACCACTGTGAATTCCGAAGCTCCAACGAACTTTACTTCTCTGCTTCCCAAAACGGCTGGCAGTTTTGGTGTTTAACTAAAAAAAAATCAAAGACAGAATGTATGACTTAAAATGGGGACTGAATTAGGTCTCCACATCCTGTTCTAATTATCCCCTGCCCTCCTAACCCTACTTCACCTGAAGACAACACTTAGTCTCAACTCTGCGAATTTTCATAGGAAATTTACAAACCGCTACCATTACCTGTATTTGTACCTTTATGAGCAACAACCTTAAAATGACAGGCCAGATTTGCAACTAAACATCGCTACGATGCTCAACGCCATGAGCGATCTAGTACTGCTTGTAAAATGCATTGGCAGTCTGTTCCTCAATACTGCTACATGTGCCTAATTTGTTTTAAATTACAATATACTTGATAGCATAATATTTTAGTTTAACAAAATCCATTAATCCAGTAGAATCAATGAAATAACACTTGCCTTTGGCGCGGGGGGGGGGGGGGGGGTTATATATTGCCATTTGTAGAACGGTAAATGTGGGAAATAAATATTCTGTGCCTTTTTTTTTAACCCCAGTACTATAGTTCCCACCTGTCCTGCACAATTAAAGAAAAAGACTTGCATTTCACTCGCGCCTTTCACAACCTCAGACCATCCCAAAGTGCGTCACACCTAATGAAGTACTTTTGAAGTGTAGTCACTGGTGTAATGTAGGAAATGCAGCAGCCAATTTGCGCACAGCAAGCTCCCACAACGAGCAATCTGATAATGACCAGATTATCTGTTTGTTATACTGAGTGAGGGATAAGTATTGGCCAGGACACCAGGGATAACTCCCCCGCTCTTCTTTGAAATAGTGCCACGGGATCTTTTACGACTAACTGAGTTACAGACGGGGCCTTGGTTTAACGTCTCATCGGAAAGACGGCACCTCCGACAGTGCAGCGCTCCCTCGGTACTGCTCCTCCGACAGTGCGGCACTCCCTCAGTACTGCCCCTCCGACAGTGCAGCGCTGCCTCAGTAGTGCCCCTCCGACAGTGCAGTGCTCCCTCAGTAGTGCCCCTCCGACAGTGCAGCGCTCCCTCGGTACTGCCCCTTCGACAGTGCGGCGCTGCCTCAGTAGTGCCCCTCCGACAGTGCGGCGCTCCCTCAGTACTGCTCCTCCGACAGTGCAGCGCTCCCTCAGTCCTGCCCCTCCGACAGTGCGGCGCTCCCTCAGTACTGCTCCTCCGACAGTGCAGCACTCCCTCAGTACTGCCCCTCCAACAGTGCAGCGCTCCCTCAGTACTGCCCCTCAGACAGCACAGCGCTCCCTCAGTACTGCCCCTCCGACAGTGCGGTGCTCCCTCAGTACTGCCCCTCCGATAGTGCGGTGCTCCCTCAGTACTGCCCCATCGACAGTGCGGCGCTCCCTCAGTACTGCCCCTCCGACAGTGTGGCGCTCCCTCAGTACTGCCCCTCCGACAGTGCGGCGCTGCCTCAGTATTGCCCCTCCGACAGTGCGGCGCTGCCTCAGTACTGCCCCTCCGACAGTGCAGCGCTCCCTCAGTACTGTCCCTCCGACAGTGCGCGCTCCCTCAGTACTGCCCCTCCGACAGTGCGGCGTTCCCTCAGTACTGCCCCTCCGACAGTGCGGCGCTCCCTCAGTACTGCCCCTCCGACAGTGCAGACGCTCCCTCAGTACTGCCCCTCCGACAGTGCAACGCTCCCTCAGTACTGCCCCTCCGACAGTGCAGCGCTGCCTCAGTACTGCCCCTCCGACAGTGCAGCGCTCCCTCAGTACTGCCCCTCCGACAGTGCAGGCGCTCCCTCAGTACTGCCCCTCCGACAATCGGCGCTCCCTCAGTACTGCCCCTCCGACAGTGCGGCGTTCCCTCAGTACTGCCCCTCCGACAGTGCGGCACTCCCTCAGTACTGCCCCTCCGACAGTGCGGCGCTCCCTCGGTACTGCTCCTCCGACAGTGCGGCGCTCCCTCGTACTGCTCCTCCGACAGTGCGGCAGCTCCCTCAGTACTGCCCCTCCGACAGTGCGGCGCTCCCTCAGTACTGCCCCTCCGACAGTGCGGCACTCCCTCTGTACTGCCCCTCCGACAGTGCGGCGCTCCCTCAGTACTGCCCCTCCGACAGTGCGGCGCTCCCTCAGTACTGCCCCTCCGACAGTGCAGCGCTCCCTCAGTACTGCCCCTGCGACAGTGCGGCGCTCCCTCAGGTGAGCAGCGGTACAGGCGGCGACCCGTAGTCTCAGCGCACTGATCTGTCACCCTTAGTAACGGAATTAATCCGCGTTAGAAACAAAGCGATTTAGTCTGGGCGGGTCAATTTAACTCCAATAATTTATTAAATGTTGAAAGGATCGGGTTTGCTAAAGTCTAGTCGGTGGAAGTTTCCCCCCCTGCAGTGAGGGGTTTCCATGGTAACAGGAATCAGCACCGAAAGTAGTGCGGCGGCGGCGGTCTCCATGGAGACGCGTCACCTCGGTCAGTGCGCGCCCCCGAGCCCCGCCGGTCAGTGCGCGCCCCCGAGCCCCGCCGCCATGTCGCTCGATGACCC